>CM040245.1:238478527-238499224 GCA_022545495.1 Chrysanthemum lavandulifolium | reverse complement strand
ATGAGCCTAATAAGGTGTAATATTGTCATATGTTTAAAACCAGTTGTTTGAAACCTTAAATACACACGCCTTTATTAAACCAAATAACATGTCCCATTTAATGTTAAACCTAAAGCTAAGACAATTCTACTATTGAATCAACATAAAGTTCATGAGATAACCCTAAATATGTCCACCTATGTGGTATCATTTTCTGTTATGAAGCATGGTCTGGTCGTGGGTTATATGGGTACCATGCGCATGCCTTGTTTACTGATATTGTCACATATAATAGTAAGTGTAAAAGAAAACTACATAAAGTCATGTTTGTGTATATGTGGATAACGTATGGTATATATGTATATATATATGAGTGTGAATCTGACTTTATTCCCATGTGCATGCTTCAATAAAATTGTTTTGGCCTCTCTTTCTTTTTCAGCAAGAATTATATTTGGATGGTGTGTCGTGGAGTCTTGGACTATTATGTTAACTAAATGAAATAATTAAGTAAAGTGGGTAAATATAATATATTTACATTTAAAATCCCAAACTTGTGATATATGTCATAAATAATCTTTAAGGTATTATAATAATCACTTAACCCAATATATCTTTAAAATGCATTGGAAATGGCTAAACTTATTAAATATGGAAACCTGCCTAAAATGAAACGATTAATAAAAAGTTACCTAAAATGGAAAGCCGTCTAAAACAGTAACTGTTTCTTATGAAGCGTTATCTAATTCATATAGGTTCCGCAAACGAAATTGATCTCATTTCTTGGTCTTGCTTTCATTGTTGATTTGTTTCAATAAGGCAGATATTCTATCCCTTTCGTAGGGGTTTCTCATGATTCGCTTACATCTTCGACATTGGTTTTGAACTGTTATCCTTGCTCGAGCCTCTTATTAGGGCTTCCCTATAACTTTGCTATGCTCCCTTTGATTGAATCTCCTACTTGAACTGTTTGATATGAACCTTCTGATTATGAACCTTTGATATGCATCTTTTATTATGAACTTTTGCTATGGACTATGATATGAACCTTTGATTTCTGAACCTTTGATATGAATCCTTTTGATAAAACCTTGCCTTGACCTGTCAGTTTGAGACCCGAGCTATCACTAGGCATGGGGGTTCCATGTCCGTGTCATTGATGCACCAATGGCATGACTTTAGTGTGGTTGAGCGATGTTCCACACCGCCCCTTTCATTATCGATTATGAGCTCGATATATATTGTATGGCCACTATCTGTCATAGGGCGTATGGATGCATCCTAGATTTGTTCTGTTATCGATATATTATGATTTGTCGGTGAATGATGTCGGTAGTGCAATACGCGTCTTCACAATCTGGGAGCCGATCACCCATGTACATTATATCTCATATGGTTACTATTGGTTACTACAAAGCTACTATGGATATATGATTTCATTTGATTTGTTTTGTTGGCTCGTGGTGGATAATCGACCCTTTTCCTATGTTTCATTAACCTACTCTATTCCTTTGATATACCGTTTATTGACTAACCTTCCTTACTTTGCTCTCGCTTCGCTTTTATTATTATTGTATCGTTATATCTGCTCACTGGGCTTTTTAAGCTCACCAATTTCTTTTCTGCGGCGGTACATAAGCTAGGAGTCGGGATCGTTTGGGTTTGAGAGATGAGTGATATAGAGACCATGCCTAGTCATCTTAGATTTCATTTGATTCTCATTATTACATTTCCATTTTGAAGTTTTCCTTTTGTATTTATGTATTGATAAGTCTTGTTGACTTGATATTCTCTTGAGATTTATTATAAGGCTTCCGCTGTTTGATTTATGTTCATTATGTATGTTCTGATATGACACCATACTGTGATACTTCTACCCTTATCGGGTTGGGGTGTTACATTCCTATTCTCTGATAAACTATGAACTTGAATTCTCTTTTAAACAGACTATCGTAATGTTGGATCGGGCACCCTTCTATGGTAATTCCAGGAACTTCTCTGATCAATATAGAGATTTAAGGCTAGACGTCGACAACATGAGCTACGAGGTATGATAAACATCAATTGTACAACCCTTTTATTGGTTGATTTCTTTTCTCTACTATCGTATTCCATTTCTTATCTATCCGATTTACGTGAAGTTAAATTTGACGATCCGCAAATCTTGGTTCGAGATGACACGGGTTTTGGACAAACTATGAAATTGAAGAAAATGATGTGAAAAATGAATCATCTACGGAAGTTGATGATGTAGCACTATGCATCACATGAAGTTAGAGGAAGAAATGTAATACCCAAGTGCCCCATAATGAAATACCCAACAATGAAAGTACCAAGCATCTCAAGAACCTATGAATGAGACGACTAAGGAATATGAAATAAATGAAAACGAAAAAATTACTCCGAAGGATTGCCAAGATGACCACCAAGAGGAATAGATAAGCGATTAAGAGAGCGGTTCGTGAAGCTTGATAACAGGCTTTTTGAGGCTCGTGAAAGAGCTAAACATGAATGTTCTCTGTTGAAAAGTTATCGAGGAAATTAGAAAAGGAACGATGGTCGATGCCTTATAAAGGCCACAAAGCTTCCACTGGGACTCGATCATCATCGGCGAAGTTCAATGGTCAAGTGTAAAGCGAGCGTAGAGCGAGAACATGCTTGCAGCTTGAAAGAGCGACTTTCGAGGCTCAACAATGAGCTTTAGAAAGGTAGTGTCTCGGAGACTTTGTGTAAGTAGTATATTATTGCTATCAAAGTTATTACATTATCATATGTCCGTTTTTGTCATAATACTCTTCTCAGATACCGAGTTGTCAAAAGATGTTTAAGTGTCTGATTTGGTCATTTTGCGACTAAAAATCCTTGAAACCGTGTCAAAAATGATAATTTAATTATGAATTTAGATTTATATAACATTAGCATTGGTTATGACTTATGAGTATAAGATTAGCTAATTACAAATACTTTGATGATGAAAAAAAAGAAAAAAAAAAAAAAAAAAAACTCTACAAGATTACAACTGTTGCATTACGTGAGATAAATATACATCTTAATATAAAACTAGATAGAAAAGAACATAGCGATTAAATTGTGTGAATAAAAGACAAATGTAGCTTTGAATATATGTAGCTCAAAGTGTACTTAACATATGTTTACTTATTTATTTATAAGTTAGTTTATGAATGCAATGGAGTTTCAAACAAAAGTATATGACTTGCATTTGAGACATTTGGAAAATTTGAGATTTTAAATGGCACTTAAAGACACTTAGGGTTCGTTTGGTAGAACGAAATAAAATGTCAAATAAATAGAATGAACGACGTAATGGAATAAGTGATATAATGCAATGCTTTATTACTGTTATTAATTATGTTTTGTTGATATGAAACTTCATATATGGGTTATATGGAATTGCTTATTAATCACAATCATCTGAGGTTTATAAGCTATAGATTTCGGTTTTTTTTTTTTTTTTTTTTTTTTTTTGATTCCATTTATAGGTTGGATTGTATATACTACTCTTATGATATTTATAGATTTTGATTTTACATTAATTTGTCTTTGTCATTAGATTGGATCTTTGGCGGAGTAGTGGTGTTGTCTTTTGAAGAGAAAATAATATGGCATATCATCTTCCAAAATATTACTAATGGTTAGTAATGTGTTCTTCTAAGTAGATGTATTATAATAATGACCATGCATCCACAATCCCCGAATTCTCCACTCTTGCATATAGTTTGATTTACAACTCTTTTTTACTACTTCCTTCATTTCTAATTTTCTTCATTCACTCATTTGTTTAAGATAAAGGATTGGAATGTATAAACACAGTGATAATCAAAATAACTCTTTGATTAATAATAGGAAAATAGCTCAAAACCTATTACATGTTATACAATACTCTGTATGTGTTTGTGATCTTCTGATGCTTAACCTCTTGCTAAACAACCTCTATTTATAACCTATAGAATAGCAGCTTCTAGTCTAGTGGTCTTAGTTAGGTATAATGGGTCTAATGGGTATAATGGGTCACTAACTCTCTTAATGGCACATTATCCCTTTGTATGGAATATGACATACATGATGACTGTGATTCTAGAAGAACTTAGAATTCCAACATAAGATGTTTTATTAACTATCACTTTGAGTTTTCTCCCGAGGTTGCAAGACATTGTAAGTCACTCTTTTTGTCGTTTTTTTTCTATGCTTTACTTAGATATAGATCTCTTGATAACTATCTTGGCATAATTAATATTAAAAGTATCAATTGCTTTTACATCAAGCAATGAAGGCCATGCTAGATTTATATGTTGGCTCATAACTGTGCAGGCCGCATCAAGCACCCTTGCTTTAGTTACATATTGTATTAAGTATAGAGCATGTAACTATAGAGGGGTTTTATATACTTAAATTAGGTCAAATCAAGAGGGTAGGTTCATGTTGTATATTGCGTGTGCAGAAGAAACGGAGGAAAAATGAGTGGCAGATATAGGAATACACAGTGCTTGATAGGATGTACATTTTTTTATTTTTTTATTTTTTTACTAAACTAATTAGTAAAACTCAAATGATGCAAAAAAAATACTACGTATATAAGTTGTCACAACAATTTAATTTTTTTTTATCTGATGAAACATATTCTTGATTTAAATTGGGTCAACAAAAGTCGTTCAAGATCTTCTTTTAACCATATTGATTTTTATTTAAGTGATCATAGCTTGTAGTAGGGGTGTTCATGGGTTGGGTAAAATCCGAATAAACCGAAAACCGAAACCGAACCGAACCGAAAATAACCGAACCGAACTCGTAACCGAACCGAAATTGCCAAAACCGAACCGAACCGAAATAAAAGTTCGGTTTATGGTTCGGTTATGGTTTTAGCCATCCCAACCGAAAACCGAAATTAAATAAATATATATATCTTTATATATTTATATTAAAAAATATATTAAACTCTTTTATAATATATATATATATATATAATATTTTTAAGCTTGAAAATTATTTTTTTCAAAAAATACATATAAATAAATGAAAAATTATTAAAAAAAAAAAAAAAGTTCGGTTATTCGGTTCGGTTTTCGGTTATTGGGGGTTCGGTTTTCGGTTTTCGGTTCGGTTTTCGGTTATACCCAAAAAAAAAAATTAACCGAACAAACCGAACCGAACAAACCGATAACCGAACCGATGAACACCCCTAGCTTGTAGCTAACAGTTTTGTTCCATTTATTTTAGAAATGTTCATTGAAGTTACAAATTCAAATAGCTGATATTTAATTTTTTTATGCTTTTTTCCATCTGGCGTTGTTCCATAAGGCACTGCTTCGGTGTGAATTAGATTACAAAGTACAAATTAAGCATTGATTGGTAGTATCACTCAAGTGTGAAACTTTTTATCTCTCATATTCGATAACCGTTAATTTCTTTTCGTTCTTAATGCATTCAATAAAAAATTTGGTACGTGTATATCTTATTTTCCGTTAACTTATTTTTTCAAAACGATAATTTCATCAACGAAAGTTATAAGACATGCCAGCCCATTGGGCGGGTTTCAAAACTAGTATATATATATATATATATATATATATATATATATATATATATATATATATATATATATATATATATATATATATATATATATATATATATATAACACATATTAACATTTAATTCAATCTTAAGATCCTATTATAGTGTTATTTTTTAATAGGCATTGTATAATTATGCAAATCTACTCTAGGTTAAATTGTCAAAATTGTGATTATGAAGTGCTTAATACAATTAGCTTCTTGCTTTTCTTATTTTCGAAAACTTAATACGAGTGTGTAGCTAAGCTAACGAAGGCACTGTGCAAAATCTAATGTGATCACTAAACATGATGATCATAGATTTATTATACTAACCATTGAAATAAAAATCATAGTATTTTAATGATGTAGCTTCAAATTGAACAAATATTTACAACACAAAATTATATTTTGTAATATTTTGAGGCCCCTAAAAAATTGAGGCCTTGTGCTATAGTACACCTCGCACATCATCATATACGGCTCTACTTAATACATAAAATTGTAGTTTTTAAGCTTGTCGTTCAAGAAAAGTAGATTGGATCGACGGAGATCTTAAGATCTTATGGTTAAGAACGGATCCTTTAAGATCTTATCTCGCAAAAATCCTACGTAGAAACACGACTTTTTAGTATCTTAAAATCGTAAAATCTTAAAATCAAAATCGGGACAACAATGGCAAATCTGATGTTTTACTATAAGATTGGGAATAGTTTCTTTGAATTTCATAATTCCAACCTGTATGACTTTATCCATAAGATAAAAAAATTATAGTAGTAGTATAGAAACAAAATCCATTCACATTCTCCATCTCTTTACTCTCTTTCACTCATCCAAATAAATTCAAAGGACCACAACTACTCATTAACTCATAGCATTCTCCAACTTCATTTAGTTTCCACTCAAAACCAACTCGTTTTTTCATGCTCGAACACTTTGGCTTCTTTATGTCACCAACTTTACTCCAATTCATTTCAACTACCCACCTACCAATATTTATGTGAAGTACATCACTCCATCTACCTATATTCAAGTCTATATAATATACTCTTTGGGTGCTAGTTTTTAAACACGTACACACACCATTCAAAGATTCTCAAGCAACCAACAATGTTTGCTTCAAGTTTTGATCAAAACCATGTGTTTTTATTTTACGATACAAGAGCAAACGACATTTTTTTACGTAAATAGGTGATCTTGGAAATACAAGGTATAATCCCACTACCTTTTCTACCTTATTGATATCTATATCTTGTAAGCTATAATCACTAATACATATATAAAACAGTTATTTAAAAGGTCTACAAGATTTGGTTTATGTAGTTATTTGAATGGAGAGCTTATTTGTTTAGGGTCCGTAATGTGTACGTCTTAAATTTATTTTTTTAGACAAAAATCTTGATCTTCTATTCTAAAAGTTTACTTTCTTGGATTTATACTTAATACCCAATGTTGCTACACTATTTAAAGAACCGTGATTCGGGTTACATGGTTTACTTTTAAAGAACCTATTGTTGATTGACGAGAGCCTACAATAATCTTGTTTAAGAAACCAATTAAGGCGAGATAATATTTTCCAGTTTCAAGGATTTAAGTTTCATACATTCTTATTTGAATTTGGCTATAGCTTTGTAAGTGATGTGTCTTTTTTTTTAATCATAAATATTTTTTTGTTATGCAGAGGACATGATTGGAGTGGGGCATATCATATTCTTTTGCTACACCGAGAAGATATATCAAGACGACCGCACCAACGCTATAATTTTGGATGGTTTGTATATTTTGCAACAAAGCATCTTGAAAGGGCGAGTCTTCTTTCCTAAGATAAAGATTTAATTATTTGGCCCTAGAACTTATTAGTTACAAAACACCTAAATTAGCAGCTAACAAACAGTACACAACAAACTATGAAGATGTAAGTAAACAATATTACTTGTAAGTGTTTTACAAAAATGTCTTTGGTTTTATATAACTTATTTACTAAACATGTTTTGATGGTTTTAATATGTTTAGTAAAAATGTGTTAGTAAACTATTGGCTCAAAGCTTTTACGTATTTTATTTACTTCGTTAAAATGATTTTATGTTTGTTATCGACAAAACATTAGAAGATCGTAAAATATAAATAAATGTTTTTATAGTTTATTTGTATTAACAATGGGCATACTATTGATAGATGTTTTAAACTGATTGGGTACCCTGCTAATTTTGGAAAAAGAAATAATTCTTTTGGGTCTAGTTCAAATCAGGTTACTCAAAACTTTAACAAAAGATTTGTCAATAACAATAATGTTGGTTCTAGCTCTTCTACATTTTCTGATGAACATATTTCAAAACTTTTATCTCTTATTAAGGATACATCTGTTAATGATAATGGAAAAGGAAAAGGTGTACATGACAATATGGCAGGTATAATATTGAATAACAGCAAATTCTTTAATCAGGATTTTAACAGATTGTTTTGTAATAACAATAAAATCAGGTATGTACTTGTTGCAGTTGGTATTATTGTTGATTCTGGTGCCAGCCAGCATTTAACATATACAGGTAAGTTTTAGGTTAATGTAATTGATATTTCCAAACCTGGAACTAAAGTTTCACATCCTAATGGAAATAAAGCTTTAATTACTAAGGTTGCAAATATGATTCTAACCAAACACTTAACTTTATATGATGTGCTTGTTGTCCCAGAATATTGTGTTAGTCTAATGTCTGTTCATAAAGTGGCAAGAGACAACAAATTTTTTATTGCTTTTGATGAATTTAAATGCTATGTTTTACCTTAGGATTTGAAAGGAATGAATGTTCTGGGGATTGGTAAACAAAAGGATGGTTTATATTACTTTGATGGAAATCAAGATATTGATATTTGAAAATTTTAAGTCTGATTGTTTTTTATCCAAAAGTTTACGGCATTCCAGAGTTGGTCATCCTGCTGATCAGGTATTGGTTGTGCCGGAAAAAGACATCAATTTTAAAGATAATAATGATAATGAATCTTCTGAAATTTTTCAAAAGGCTTAACAAACTAGGGAACCTTTCCCTTTAAGTGAACAAAAGTCTTCTGTGCTTGCTGAACTTATACATCTTGACCCCTTTGGGGGCTTATAGGGTGGTTAGTAAGGAAGGATATAGATACTTTTTGACCATTGTTGATGACTTTACCAGGTTTGTGTGGTTTACTTAATTAGAACCAAAGATGAGGTGTTTGATTTTATTACTAATTTCTTTAAAATGATTAAAAAATCAGTTTAATAAGTCTGTTAAACTTTTAGAAGTGATAATGGAACTGAATTTGTTAATCACATATTTTCTGAGTTTTGTGCTAAAAATGATATTATACATCAAACATTTTGTGCTTACAATCCACAGAAGAATGGGGTTGTGGAAAGGAAACATAGGCATCTGCTTAATGCTGCCAGATCCCTTATGTTTCAGGGGGAATTCCTCTTAGCTTGTGGTCTGATTGTATTCTTACTGCTTGTTATTTGATTAACAGGTTGCCCTCCTCAGTGCTGAATGGAAAATCTCCTTATAATTTAGATTTTAATAAAAAAATGTTCTTTGAATAAATTTAAGAACCTTTGGATGTCTTTGTTTTGCTACTATCTTAAATAACTTTGATAAATTTAGTAGCAGATATGATAAATGTGTCTTAGTAGGTTATGCTTTTTTAAGAAAGGGGTGTAAGCTTTACAGTCTTGAAAATCAACAGTTTCTATACTCCAAAGATGTTAACTTTTATGAAAATGTTTTTCCTTTCAAGATTTAACCTGTTTCTGTAGACAAAAGTGATAGTCATGGTCTGGATCATACAAATTTATTTAATGAAGTTGTGTATGAGGATCATGACATACCCAATGATGATATAAATAAAAAAAGCACCACCTCATGATGAGGGCAACAACTCTTCCCTTAATGGCAGTCCAACAGTTGACCAAAATGAAAGTGATTTAGGGCACTTTCATGGTTCCAATGGTTCTACCTTAGAGAATGAGATGGTCGCAACACATGAGATTGAAACAAAATTGAATCCTGCAAATGAAAATGAAACCGAAATTACGAGGGTATCAATACTGATTTCCCAAACAGAAACAAGTGAAAATTTTCAAAATCAGCCTTTAGAAGGTCCGAGAGAACTTTAGCTTTTCCAAACAAGTATAATGAGTTTGTTGTTGATTCAAAAGTCAAATATGATCTTGGAAACTTTGTTGATTATTCTAAATTATGTTATGAAAATCTTTGTATTATAACTGAATTAAATAAAGCTTTTGAACCCAAAACTTATTGGGAAGCTTGCAAGTTTCAGCACTGGGTGAAGGGAATGAATAAGGAGATGAATGCTTTGTATATTAATGATACTTTTGATATTGTTGTTTTACCTACTGGTAGAAAGGCTATTGGTTCAAAATGGGTTTTCAAAATTAAGTACAAGTCTAGTGGTGAAGTTGATAGGTATAAGGCTAGACTTGTTGCTAAAGGGTTTAATCATAAAGAAGGTGTGGATTTTGATGAAACTATCTCACATGTAGTTAAACTTGTGATTATTATGTGTCATTAATTTGGCGGTTCAATGTCTTGGCCTATTTTTCAACTTTATATTAATAATACCTTCTTGTATGGGGATCTTGAGGAAATGTTTATATGACATTATCGGATGGTTTCTTTGATGTGAATGATAATAGAGTTTGCGAGCTTAAAAATCACCGTATGGGTTAAAAAGCACCACGTATAATTGAAATGCTAAGCTTACTAATGCTTTACTTGAGAATGGATTCAAGGAGAGTAAGAGTGACTACTCCTTATTTACTAAGAATGAATAGGTGTTGGATTAAGATTTGGATTTAGGATGGGTTTAAAAAAAGTAGGAAAGAGAAAAATTAATTATTACGTAAAAAATTTATTTATTTTATAAGTAAATACAAAAAAGTACACTAATATATAATTAAAATTCTAAAAGAGACAAAATAATGATAAGTATGTTGTTCAAAGAATTTAAAAAATAAAATAATAGTACCATTTATTATTTGATTCGATGATACCATCCAAATAAGTGAGAAATCAACTTTTAAATAAAGGGAATGTGTAAGTCCAAATATTGTTAACCAATGGATTGAAAGATTCTTTCATTCAAATCCCAATCACACCCTCAAACCAAACGGGCCCTTAATTCATATATTCTATCCCCTTCCTAAATAATCATATTCGCTCCAAATCAAAATCTTCACACTAATAATAACTTCAAAACTGATCGATCTCTTTCTGTTAGGTCACTAGTTTTACAAACACAAGTAATATAGAAAGGAGATGAGGCGATTGAACAAGATCTAACACACACACAAACAATAATAGAGGCGGTTATGTGTAGGCATATGTGAAAGAGAATAACTTGAACAACCAACCCTCAGTGAGGGTTATTACAATGTATTTATAGGCAAGGAGCTAGGGCAACACTCTCTCCTTCCCTATTCCTTATTGGGCATGGGCCTTAGCTTATGGGTCTTCTACATAAGCTGGGCCTTAAACAAACATAAAGGCCATATAAAGCTACCTATTACATATGATATATAAATACTTGAAATCTTGTTTAGGAGTGATTCCAACAATCTCCCCTCAAGTATATATGAATGTAAACGGTGAAGGCGTTGATGTAATAGTAGCTTTGACGCCTTCGACATTCTTCTTTCTTGTGAGAAGAATCGTCTTGATTCAAACAATCTCCCCAGTGTAGAGAGATATTTTTCTTTGAACGGTTTTGCATTGACGTCATCTTTAACTTTGTTCTTTGATCATTGTTCTTTGTGGTTGAGGTGATAGTATGTTGTTGTCGCATCAAGTCTCGCCTCAGTGCCGCTTCATTGCTAAGGTCTCTACGTCATTCTTCAACATGCTCACACGCTCTTTGACGTTGGAATTCATCTTGATGAAGTTCTTTAAGTCTTTAAACTTTGTAGATTCTTTGAATAGAGCGAAGAATCATGCCGACTTTTGTGTTGCTTTGAAATAGAACTTCCATTAGTGATGATGTTGGTGTGAACATGAGAAGAATCGCACGATCATTCCGCTCCGAGCTTCCATAAGAAGAAAACATTAAAGCGGTTAGTAATAAGCGGATTCCGCAAGTACAAGTTTGAACTTGAGAGGTTAACAACATAGTGTGAAAACACAACTCTAATTCTTACAAAGGCCGCTCTCGAACCGAGTCCCACAAGTGAGATAACACGATGTACGGAAGTACATCTACGATTGAATGAGCCACCGAGGTACACCAAGCATCACCTCACGATCGTAGACCGTTTGAGACCACTAAGCGTAATCCATGGGAGTTACAGTGACCACCGCTGTGGTCATTTGATGTTGACCACGGCAGGAGTTTCCATTCAATCACCGAGGATCATGGATGTGAACCTCTCATAAATGTTCTCGACAGTTGCTAAGATCCGTGACGGACTCGATATGAACCACCGAATCACCGATGATCTTATTTGTGGATCAACAAGTGATGAAATGTCAAGTGTTCCTAGGAGATCTTTCATAAATCTCGTGGCTCTAGACTCAATTGTGCGCTTTGGTTTTCCCGAGTGGAGACTAGGAGAGGGTCTCCTTTTTCAATACCACTATCTCAAAAAAGCCAATAGTTTACGTAGGGTTCTCTGTGAGAATGAAACAAGCTTCGTTGAGAGAAACTTGAGTGCTAAGAAGGTTTAGTGCATGCGCCCTTTGGGTCCATGACGACTTTTAATCTTCAATACGGTGTCATCTAGTGACAACCAAGAGCATATGAATTGAACCCGTGTCCGCCTAAGTTGAATAATCTTGAGGGCTATTTCTTTTCACCCTTTTCTTTACATTTCTTTTGATTCTTCAACTCCTTCTTTCTCCAATTCTCATTTTCTCCTTTTACAATCATTCCTAAGGACTTCTAACACTAACTAATGGTAGTGTCCTTGGGTAGATCCTCCGGCTCTGGCGGATCATAGGATGGTTATTCCTAACCTTAGTCACCTTATAACTCCATGACTAACCTATGTTGCCATAAAACCATTTTGTACCATCAAATGAAATCTCTCACGGTGTTTATTAATGAAGACATTTTAGTACCACCGTAGAGATATGATTTTGCATAAATACTCCCCTCCACATGTGCTTAAGAGTTTTAATGGTTAAATGCACAAGGAAGAAAGAGCGCATTTTGAATTGATCCACTCAAGATAGACAATCCCCAGCGAGACACGGTTACGTCGCATAGTTAAAGAGTTGCATTGTCGACTTTTGGGTGACAACTAGCTCTAATAACTATCTTGAAGATGTAGACAATCCTCGAAGGTTGTCAAACCCACAAAGTTCATGTCTACCAAGAGCTTCTTGAATGGTACATTCTACTCGACAAGTCCTTTGCGAGACACGTTTACATCACTAGCAAACTAGCTTGAAATTATTACCCGTCTCGGACAAGTCTTTTCGAGTTACTAACAGTTTAGGATCTCGTCAATTCGTTGGTTAAGTCTTTTCACACGAGAAATCAACAAACATATTTCTTATCACATATTTTCTCCCCCTCAAAAATGGCATATAAAATGTTATTTTTGAAACGTTTGAGAATAACTATGACCATTTCGAGTGTTGCGGGAAGAAGACCACTGTGAACAATTTTGTGAACAAAGATTTTATAAAATACTCCCCCTCAACAAGTGATATAAACGGTTGAGGTTTTGAAAATCATAAGGGGAAGTACTTGTTCTTTTGAGCAAAACCTTGAAAAATGAAAGGTTTGATAGGTTTTACTCAAAAGTAAGAAGTTTTCGCTCCTTTTATAGGATTGTGGCACTGAGGCGTACCATAGGGTCCTTTCTTGACAAGAACGGGTTGTACACTGTTATGTGTGCACAAGCCATTGACATATTACATCATACATTCAAATTTATATGAAAGAAACAATTCAAGGAGTACCGTGAAGTGCGGTGATGTTCCCGTGAATGCGCATGTATGCTGAAAGCCGGCAATGTTTCTCCGGTCGACCACCAACATAGCTCTCCAATCGTCTGCATCGATCCCGTCTAAACAACCTTTCATCAATCATCGTGATGAATCTCCTTACATCCCTCCGATCCCGAGAATTCCATCGCTTAGGGTTCCCAATCTTTTCACGTATATCCTTCAATCGATAAGCTAATCCGTCCCTAACCATCTTGAGTATGATCTCCAATTTGTGAAGCTCATCACACGCCATCAAGCGGTTTCTTTGAAGTTCACTACGGTAAACAACGCCAAAGGTTTCTTGATGAGTGTATATTGAGATAGGTGGTTGATGTCGGGAAGATCAAGCGTTGGAGGAGTGAAGTTGACACACCGATAAGATTCAACGACCAATGGAGATCTTCTACGTTCTTTGATAACAATACGTCTAATGAAGATGAGCAACGACTTGATGAATTCTCGTTGAACTTCGATTGAAAATTGTCTCATTCGACCACATACTTTGGCAAGGTACATGTCTTCGATGTCGTTGAGGACAAATTCTCAAAGTCGACCGGAGAATGCATAGTCCCGCTCATCTTGTCGTTTGACGATGATATTCTTCAAGAAAGTGTAGTCCCACTTAGACTTGAGATCAACTTGTTTGATGGCCACGATATCCTTAGAATCGAACACCGCATGTTGAGACTTCAACCGGCAACACGTAGTAGATTCGTCGGCGTTCGTGCCAATGATGAATCCCATACAATGCATCTTGGTCGTATGCTTCCACGTTGTCGAGAACAAGTGATTGGCACGTTCCTCGATGGCTATGCGGTTTAAGTAAATAGTCACTGGAATGGAAGAGTCAACGATGTAGCGTATTTTCATGAACCATCGCCACCATGTAGAAGAAATTCGGATCTTTGTTGAAGAAATATCCGAAAGGAATCTAGGTGCATCTGGTTGGCCAATTGTTGGTAGAGGTTTAGTCCAATCGGTGTAGTATGGAGGTTGTCCCTTTGTGTGAAGTCAATGTTTGCTTCGGATTGAGCCAATCCATGTTGTTAGACATAGCTCGGCGATGTTGTCAAGGTGATATTCGACCTCGAGAGCACTTTCGAGCAGTCTTTTAGAATTTGAAAAGCTTCGTTCTTGATTCGCTTCAATTGATTTCGTCATTTTCTTCACATGGAACTTTTCTTGCGTAACTTTAGCATGCTCCAATGTAGAACCGTCTACCAAATCTTGACCTTCATCGTAGGAGTTTGATTGACAAGTGTAGAGAACCATTCAAATTCTTGGTTTTATCGTCATCTAGCCATGATACGACTTGGTGAGTCGTCTTCTTCTTCTTTTTTAGAAGGCCTTGATGATGATTCCGTTTCTACACTTGTTTGGGAGAGATGGGTCATTGTATGGGCTCAAGGACCTCTTCATCGTCACCACCAGTATACTCAAAATGATCACCGCTTTACGAGTCATGGGTGGTAACTCGAATCGCCCTGAGGTTTTTCAAGAGAAGACCGAGGTGGAGGAGACTTTTGTTGAAAGGAGTTCTTTGTGGAGGAGGTGGCATTGAAGAAGATTCACCAGACTGCTTCTGACGTTTTGGTGCAGAGTCTTTATCCTTATCCTTGTCTTCATCGTCTCTAGGACGTTTCAACTTTTCAACTTCGAATCTACAAGCTTCTTGAAGTTGGTAGTCCAGCAATGCTCGAAACAATTTTGCTTCTTCAGAGTTGAACATTGCAGATCGTGGTGTCATTTGTGTGACAAGCTTGGCCACCAATTCATTATCCGAGAAAACTACAGGATCAGATGGATTGATTGTGACGGTTATGGGTGTTGATCGTATAGTTTGCTTGGCGATCTGCATAAGATTCGAATATAGTTGTTTGGTGAATAACTCCTTTGTGACTTTTGGAACGTAATCCAGAAGGTACTTTTTGGTGTAGCCTTCGATCATTTCGTTCAATTCCTCTTGACGGTGATTTTTCATGAACTCCTGAATAAACTTCCTTTCCTCTTGCATTTTTTCTTTCTCGTCATACAGATGTTGTATGTGATCAGCAAAGAAGTTCAGCTTTTCGTTGAGCACGTTTTTCTGTCTGACTTGTTTTACAGCTTTAGCAATCTGTTCATGAGCTTGAGAAATCCAAGATTTAGGTGGTTTCTTCACGGATTTGGATGATGATCTGGTTGATTTCTTTGATGGTGGTGGTGATGAATGAGAAGATGAGTCTGATGAGGACGAGACATGAGGAGACTCGGGGTCCTTAGGCGGTTTAGAAGTGGTTTTCTTTGAGCTTGTAGGACTATCCAAAAGAAGTTTATCATAATCATCATCATCTTCAGACTTTTCTTTCTCATCAGTCTTTTCTGTTTCAAGCTTTTCTTTATTACCCTTTTCAAAGTCGAACTCGATAGATTCTTCCACGGGCTGTAATTGTTGTTGCACCAAGGTGGTGGTACCAGATCCCTTATCGGGTTGATTAACCGCATCAGGATCTGGTGAAGGTTGAGCAGCACCGCTTGACCCTCCGGGGCCACCCATTTGGTCTTTAGCAAATTGTTCAGCCTTGTGTTGGAGTCCGAGTTGTTTGACAGTTTTTCTGTATGTGATATCCAGATGCTCTTCTTCTTCTTCAGAGCTTTCATCATCATATGGTACAAGTGCAGGGGCCTTTCCTTTCCCTTTATCAGCTTGAGGACTTGGAGGTTTTGGTACTGTTGGAGTGTCAGAAACATCCTTTGCAGTTTCAGAATGGTGAACCTCCTTGTCTGATTCGCTTTCTTGAACTTTCATCCTAAGTCGTAGTTGTGGTTCGTGGAGTAGAGAATGGAATAGGAGTAGCTTCTGAGCGGGAACTTTCTCCTTTGGAGTTGGTTTCCTCTTTGGAGTAGGTTTCTCTTGGAACATTCCTTTGACTCTGTACTTGTGAGACTTCAAGATCGCCTCTTCGGTTCTCCGAGTAGGTGTACCAAAGATTTTTCGTCGAGATGACCAACTTTGCCTTGTCTAACCGCTTCCGAGATACCTTTTATGCGTTTGAGCTTTCGACATCTTCGCTTTAGAAGGTAATCGGCAACACAAAGACCTTGTTTCTCTGTAGACGATTCCTTGATTACGAAGATAGAATAGGTTCGATCGTCATGTCGTGATTGTCGGGGTCATTAAGCCTCTTGGGAATATCTGGATGAAGCCCAGTGCTCTCTGGATCAACAGCTTTAGTATATCCGATGTAGGGAATCTTTGAGCCATGCTTGTTGAGAAATGATATCATGTCATCCCAAATCGTAGCTTCGATAGCGATGTGTTTCATGTTGATCAATGCCCAAAATATTTGCGCTCCATGAGCTTGGGATGCTCATAGCCACCGCGACCGTAAACAAACTTGGTGATGATCATGTAGAGTTCTCCATGGTTGAGGAATACTCTTAAGCTCTACGTGAGAGTGCTTGGTGATTACTCTGTAGCCTCGCCATAACCGATCTCGATTAAGAATTGGAGAGTGAGCTCTTCAAGAGGTGTGGCATATAGTTTGGTTGGTTCGACTTGAGAATTAGGAGAAACGTTCTTAAGTCTGTGGGTGTAATGGTGATTTGTTTGTGATTCGAGTCACCGTCACAAAGATCCGTCCTTTGACCCTTTCCATAGTGTTCCGTGCTGTTGGATATAGATCACGGGAACAGTTGCGAGTGAGTGAGCATATTCTCGATACGGATGAGTCTTCGAATATCAATAGCAATTAAACACGAAGATTACGAGCAAGTGAGGGTGTCAAAGTCAACACGGAGATTATTCTTTCCAATCTTCATTGGGTAGCCATGAGGATAGATATCAGCAATGGAGAGAACATTTGTGCATCCACATTCATTTGTTCAGCCATGTCGTGATCTGAAATAACATTAGCCAAAAGAACCAACATATCGAAAGACATAATGTTAGTCAACAGAAGGTTATATTGTCTAGTTATTGAATGTATAGTGTTAATGACTGTTACGAGTCCTAAGTCACTTGTTTGTCCAATGGTCTAATGACGTCGTGAAATGTTTCGTGAGTTAGTTAACTTTAAGTTTTAAAGTTTATGTTATCACTTATAGTTCACAATGTATTAAACGTTTAAGTTTCTTAGTGACATTATTGGATTCGTGACGTTATGATTCATTTATTTACAGGTTTGTACACGTAACAATTCATAACGAAAGTCAATCAAGGCTTATGCGTAGAATTGACAAAGTTAAGCGTAAACAGTAAACATATACGCGTAGACAAAAGCTTATGCGTAGGATCCTGACTTACGCGTAAGAAATGTTACGCGTAGGAACAGGGGACCTTATGCGTAGAGCTTTACGCGTAGGCGTATATCAATCTTACGCGTAAGGCTTACTCGTAAGAGTAGACCTTATGCGTAGAGGTCACTGTTTACGCATATCCTTCACAGGATACGCGTAGTCCATTGTAGAACCTTACGTGTAACTGTTATGCGTAGGATTATTCTTACGCATAACATGACTACGCGTAGGGTAATCCTTATGCGTAGAAATGCAATTGACATTGATTCTGAATTTTTAAGCGTAGCAAGCCTGAAATAAGTTCATCAATTCATTATCATTAACACAATGCTTCATTTTAACAACAATTTATGGCAGGAACAATTATGGAACAGTTATGCGTAGAAAGTCATACGCTTAGGTCAAAACCCTAAGGGTTGAGATTTACGCGTATCACTTTTAGCCATAGGATATGCACCATTTTAATTACGGTAGTTCTAGAGTGTTGGTGAGTCTTTAGGCCAAGTTATAACATCAAAATCGTTGTGAATCAAAAATGCCCAAAAGTTATGAACTTTAAACCTAGTTTCAAATTGTCAACCAATTTGTGTTTCGGGTGGTTACCAACTATGGAAATGATCAATTCAACACCTTATAACCATAACCTAACAATCTTTTTGACCAAAACACATCTTATTTTGAAAAACCCAATTCGACATATAAACCCTAATTTTACAAAATCACCAATTCGTGTTTCTGGGTGGGTTTTGATGGTTAAAATGGAATCAATGATGTATTAGGAACGTTTTGACACAAACCATTTCACCACAAACACACTCACACTGATTGTGTGTTCATACGCATACGCGTAGAGCACATAATCACTTGAAAAACACTACTTAGCCGTTGGATTTCCATGAAAATAAAAACCTTAGCTTAAAATCATGTCATAAACACGAAACAACTTACAAATTGGTGATCAACTGCACGGATTTCTCGTTTAAATCTTAGGCGTAGGATGTGTTTAGGTTTAGAATTAAATGTGAAGTGAAAGTTAGGTGAGGAGGTGTTTTATTTAAAATAACTTTAACATTTTGACAGTTTTGGTCCCTCCACCTTTTCCTTTTTCATCCAAAGCCATATAACTTCCATTATGGTTACCAAACAAGGTTTTTAAGAAAGAAACTTGACGACACTCCCCCTCGACTTAATAAAATAATGAAAGGTTATAAATTTTAGTCCGAGGAGTGTCAGTGAATAGAAAATTTACCACCATTGATAAAAGAAATCAACTAGAATAAGATAACATGTAAGTACAACGATATTTTGAAATGCTTAAGAGATTATTTTCCCCTCAACACTTGATCGGAAAAATACCAATTTTGAAAGATTAAAGTGTTGACGGAAGAAATGTACTTGCCATGTTGAAAGAAAATTAGATTAGAAGATTATTTTTGATGTTTTATCAGATTTTATATTTTTGTATTTGGTTTTTGAAAAATTTATTTACAAAAGATGTTTTGGTGTTTGACAGGTTTTTAAGACAGTTTTAAGAGGTCATCCAATTCCTCTTGAGTCAAACACCGCATACCAATTCGGTGGATCAACTCATTAAACCTAGCGGGAGGCAAGGCTTTGGTGAGAAGATCTGCCAACTGGTATTCTGTACCCACAAAGTATAATTCAACGGTACCCTGTTCCACGTGATCCTTGATGAAATGATAGCGAAGATCGATGTGCTTTGATTTGAATGTCGAATCGAGTTGCATGAGATCGCAATGGCACTCGATTGTCGCAATACATCGGATTCTCACAAATGTGTAACCATAGTCTTGGAGTTGTGTTCTCATCCAAATGACTTGAGCACAACACGCGGAAATGGCTACATATTCTCGCCGGTTGATGACAAATATGTCTGATCCCGCTTCTTTGATTGCCAAGACACCGGTTTGTCACCAAGAAATTGTAGTGCTCACAAGTACTTTTCCGAGAGTCTAAACATCCTGCGTGATCGAGATCTCAAAATGCGATTAGTTCAAAACCGAATCCTTCGGATACCGGATCCCCAAGTTAATGGTTCCTTGATATATCGGAGGATTCTTTTAGCCTCGAGAGGTGGGTTTCATTGGTCTTGACCGATAACGGAGCATAGGTAAGCGGCAAAGACAATAGCGTGTCTGCTAGTCGTTAGATACATGAGACCCAATAATCATGCGGTATTTTGTAGGGTCAACGGGTTTTCCATGTAAATCGTCTAGCTTCTTGGTATGAGTCATTGGTGTGGCATAAGTTTCATAGGTTTTCATTCCAAATTTGTTTAACAATTCAAGGGCATATTTGGATGACTCAAGAATATACCACGGGGTGATTGATGAACTTGCGGTCCTAGAAAGAACGAAGTTCACCCATCATGGACATTTCAAAATTATTCTTCATTAGTTTTGCAAAAGCGATTGAGTACTTTTTATGTGTAGACCCAAAAATGATGTCATCGACGTAAATTTGAACAATTAAAATATGTGCCCCGTGATATTAAATAAAGAGTGTTGGGTCAACCGAACCTTTGGTGAAATTATTGGCAATGAGGAAAGATGATAGCTTATCGTACCATGCACGAGGAGCTTGTTTGAGACCATACAGAGCTTTGTTCAGTTTGTAGACATGGTTCGGGAACTCAGGATCAACGAATCCATCTGGTTGGCTGACATACACTGTGTCTTTCAGTTGTCCATTGAGAAACGCTGTTTTGACATCCATCTGATAGACCGTCATATTCATATGAGCCGCAAACGTGAGAAATATCCGAACAACCTCAAGACGAGCAACCGAGCAAAAGATTCTTCAAAGTCTATACCTCTTCCCGACGATAACCCTTAGCAACTAGACGTGACTTGTTTCGGATAACATTCCCTTCA
>CM040245.1:238137487-238478427 GCA_022545495.1 Chrysanthemum lavandulifolium | reverse complement strand
CCCCAAGTTTAGTATGAGATAGCGCATGGCTATGTTATGCTAGACTTAAGTTCATTCATGGTGCGTAGGCCCAATCAATCATGGCATTGCGATTGTGAGAGTGGATCCCGTATGTCGCATCACGGATGACGGTGTAGCCTTTGTACCGATGGCGACGCGGCATGGTGCGACGAAAGCGTGCTTGGCGAAGTGGCAGGTGTTGTCTTGGCGACAAAGAAGTGCGATGAAGGCGTGCTACAGAAAGCGGCGCGCGTTGTGCGCGACAAAGGAGTGCGACGAAGGCGTGTACATGCCAGGCGGTGCTGTCTTGGCGCGACAAAGAGGTGCGACCGCGCGACAAAGAAGTGCGACGAAGGCGTGCTTCAGAGGAAGTCTTGTTGTCGCGACAAAGAGGTGCGACGAAGACGTGTCAGAGGCGGTCTTGTGTTGCTTGCGACAAAGAAGTCGCGACGAAGGCGTGATTCATGTAGGAAGTCTGTGTTGTGCGCGACAAAGAGGTGCGACGGAAGACGTGCTTATGCGCGCATTACATCCGTCTTTTCAACCGATGAGAACGTCTCCCGTGGCAAGTTAATGCGAATATTTAAATCCGTCTTTGTACCGAGCTTGCAATAATTCTTACATACGATCGCTTCAAATATACACGCATGACGCGACGGAAGCGGTGGTAGTATATACCACAGTAGCCCCTAAGTTTGATGGTGCTACTCATGTAGGAGCATTAAACTTATTTATGCCTGCGTAAAACACTTAATGCAAATATTAAAAGTATATGCCGCGAATCGCAGCATATAAAACCTAATGAAGTGAAGCAATATATAGCGCATAGCATGTAAACTTAACACATAAGAGAGATGATAGTGCGAATTACCCCTATCGCGAGGTTTTACAAATTACATAAACAATTTATTTGTCTTTTAAAAAAAAAAAAAAAAAAAAAAACCGGATGGACGTGCGTGACCGCGACTAATAGACGCAGATGGATTTATCGTAACCGCATAGACTCGAGCGTTTGTGGATGATCGCGAGATGTTTATACCACGGCCTTTTCCGGTGTGCTCATGGCGATTAACTAGCATCGTGGTGTTTCGCGTGCACGCGTTTCTGCGAAGATGTCCGAACGAGCGGCCTAATGCGGGTAGATTTATCATGACCGCATTGTTCGGCGCGAACAGGCCTACCAACCGTAAAAGCAGATTTGCGCGAATTAATTCGCGGCTAAAAAAATAAAATAGCTCCGATCGTGCGGATATTTTCTTAGGTCCGATCGTGCGAGACTAAAATATAAAATAGGTCCGATCGTGCGGACTTTTCTTTTCTTGTATCTTATGTAAAGAAATATTATGATCCTTATATTTGTATGAGAATATAATGCATGTACAGTTAGATTATATAATGAATACATTCATACACGTATCTTCACCTTGCATCTTCACGTGAAGTATTAATTGTGAATGATACTTTAAAGCATGCATGTAAGACCAAGATTCTATATCGAATATATGGTCAATCGATTATAGGATTTAGAGTTACCGACTTTAGAAATTGATTTACTTTCGGTAATATGAGAACACAGTAAAATTTATTCGTGGTCCCACGGATGGCGCCAACTTGTTGATGCATAATCCGCGTGGCTGGATTCGACGACTCTCCTTGGCCGTTCGTCGCCTTCTCGTGCCCTAAGTAGACTGTCAACAAAGAGAACCCGTTAGGAGTGGACCCGAGGCCGTAGCCGGGGTCCACCTCCAAGGTCAAGTTAATGTCGGTGCGATGTGATGAGTTAGGGTTAGAGTAACTTTGTCATCCGTCCTTGAGAAGGAGATCCAACCCTATATTTATAGGGCATGGATTAGGGTTTAGGCGTAGAGTGGGCGTCTGCGGGCATGACCCATTCTGGCCCGATCCGGACTATCGTCCACAATGTAGGTTTTGACCAAATTGTGCGGTGTTCTTTTATAAGTTATTGATGTGTTTGGAAGCATAGGAGACATGTATAAACCTCGCACGTTGCGGTGGTGTTCATATAATCTAGCTCATAATTCAGTAACTAAAATGAGAATTAAACTCTAAATGTGTAGGCGTTAGCGGTACATAAAACCGATGAACCAACTCACCATTTGGCAAATACTTAATGTTCTTAGCTATCAAATACGGAGTACATGATATAACATTTGCACAAAATGACAAGTGATCTCGTTAATTGAGTTGTAACATTTTCACGCATATACCGACTAACGCATAAAGGTAAAAGTCGAAAGTCGTAAAAGATACTCATCTTGAGTTGCGGTTTAAAGCCAAAGTTACAATAAGAGTAAACATAAAGGCGAAAGTTGTTACAGATACTCACACTCTACTAACGTCATATGAGACACTTAAGAGTTGTGTGAATTAAGACAAATAATTGAAAAGTGCATTAGTCATTTTGACTTTTACCCTATTTTAAATTGTGATTTGTTCATTCATTTACGGGATCATGGTCTTGAAAATTGCTTCCCAATTTGAACTTGACTGCTTTTTGCGAACAATTGATATTGTTGCACTTGTAAGCATGGTGTAGTAGACCTTGGTTCTATACACATATAATCATTGGATGAATACATTTTTGTCTAAGTACATGTTGGAAACACTCCAATAGTACTAACGTAAAAAGTCGATTAAAATAATCAATTTCACAACTCAAATTCAAACACCCCTTTATTAGTGCTAAACTTAACGAGTCAAAAGCTTGTAGAAAAATAACGGAAATAATTTGTAACATTGATGAATCACGCATACTTATCTTTTCTGTTTAAATTAAATGACAATGCTAAATCTCGGATCCCGCAAACCCACCATGAGTGCGACTTTAGTTTCTCTTGATGCGGTTTGTAATGTCTTGCGTGTTGATCGTGTACAACGTTAACTCGTTATTACCGCAATTTTTGTGTGCTTTTAATTTTAAATCGAGTATCTATACTTGTTTATTTGGTTATTACCTTGTTCGGGTTGAGTGTATACATGTGAAATCGATCGGCTTGAGTTGGAATTGTTAATCATCCCCTATATTGGGCATGTTATCTATACTACTATATAAAGCATTTAAGTTGTGGGCTCCACAAAAAAATTAAGATAAGGAGCTCCAATAATTGAGTGATATGTGTGATTTCTATAACTAAAAAATAACAAAAAGGGGGGAACTCTAACAAACTAAAATAAGGGGATCCAATAATGGGGTGACACATGTCACTTCTTAACTAATTAATCACATTTATGTTTAAATTTTGAATATCTTTTAATTCGTTTAATTTTTTAATGATCTAATTTCACAATATTTTTTAAAATTTTGTGCTCTTTAATTCAACATCCATTTTGATATATTTTTATGAGTTTTTAGTTTTTACATTTTTATTAGTTTATTTTATTTTGATTCAAATTTTTATAACTTTAACCTTTATTTCAATCAATACAAACTTTATTTATCAAAATCATTTACTTTTGGGAAAGTGTTTGACGGGTAAGAGATTGTGAAGGTTTTTTTATATGCGGGAATAATGATGTCACAGGAAAGATACGGAAAACCCAAACAAACACATACAACTAACACATATACATTTGGAGTGTTGTGAAATGAATTCACTACGCGGGTAGGGAATTGCGAGAAGAGTTGGGTTAGAATTCATTTACTATATTTATTATATAACTATATTTATCGCCGCCGCTGTGCGCAGGTATCCAACTAGTAGTCATAAATGAAAATATTATTAAATTCTTTGAGTGAGTTAATATCTTATCCTATTATTCTTTTTTGAAGGGAAGTGATCTTTCATTCCATTATTTAAAGAGTTGCAGCATCTATACTATCTAATATATGAAAATACTATACCACCCTTCTAAAGCATAGCATTAAATTTTAATATTAAAAACACTTCTATATTTAGCACTAAATGTACAAGACCCGATGCATCCTCCGATATGTCACGTGCAGCAACACGTGAGGTTCTGAAAACCCTTCCTCTTTACGTTATCTCAATCCCAGTCAACCCAAATTGATACCACGTGAGGTTCTAAAACTTATTTTGGAAACTCATTAAAATTTTCCCAATCAGTTACAATACTCCTAATTTCAGATCCAAATCAAAAGTCAAAACATATATGAATCATATATACCCTCCACATTTCCGTTTCAAAATGGGGTTTCAAAATCAAAATAAATAAGTTTCAATTCAGTTTCTAAATCACCGATTCAAAAAAACATATAATTGATTCAACCATTTTCAAAATCACCATGGATGATCTTGAAATCCACCCAATAATATCGGTAAGTTTTAATTGTTTTGAATCAATTTGGTTTATATTATTGCTCATTTTTTATGTTTATGATGTAAACCCAGGAATGTCAGCCTTTCAGGTAATGATTTTCATATATTATGTTAATTATTTTTATGATTATGATGAAAAAATTTAGTAATGGTTGACATAATTTGTTATTTCTGATATGAGTTTCGATTGGGAACCATTTTTTTTAATCATGTTCTTCTTATGGCTTTTTGTTTTTGTTTCTTTTGTAGGTTGTGTTTTATGATTCATGATTTTGGCTGTCAATTCATCAACTACTCAAAAAATATTTCTCTATACGATTTGGTTGAAAGATTATACGATTGAGGTATGCTCCATTATCAATTTTTCTCTATTATTATTATTATTATTATTATTTTCAAAGATTATACCCATTATCAGTTTCAGTTTATCAAATAAATTCATTCAAAAAACACACAAAAAGGCTATATGTTTTTGGGTTTTGATTTAAATAACATGTTATACCTATTTTTTCGATTTAATTTATAATAGATTTGTTTTAGTTATGTTCAATTTAATTGTGTTGTGGCAAAACGCTACAAAAGTTTATGCGAAATTACATTGATCTTTGTTATGTGCATTCATATATTTTAAATTGAAGAATTTTCATATTATTAGAGCTTTACGTTTGAACGTTGTTGAATATGAGGTGCTCTCCTTTTCGGGTTGAATATTGTTCTATTTCACTTTAAAAGCTCATTTTGCTTTCTTGATATAAAGGTATTTTCAATTTTGTACTTTGTTAATATGCCTTTTGTTTACATTATCAATCATCACTTCTATATTAATCATTGAACGAACAATCTTTCATCTGAAGCAATGTTTGTGAATTAAAGGTTAAAATCATTAATGATTGTTTTTTATTTGGTTTTTTAGTAAAAGATTTTAGGGATTTTGTGTTTGTTTGTATCAAGTGGATCAATAATCAAATCTTGCGAAATAAGGAACCGTTGTAAGAGTAGTGAGCTAATCGTACTTGATTGTTTACACCTAATTGTCTGATTATCTGATTGTTAGTATTGTAATAATCACTTTAGAAACATATATCTGAACAGCCTCTTAACAAGGTTATGGTCACCATTGACATGATTCCTTACTTGCTCCTCCTACCTCAAAACACCATCTTTGATATTTTATGTTCTTTGATTGATGTACATAGGGAATAGTTGATGCTTTAGGTTATACTAATCCTTTCTGAACTGCTGCTATAATAGGTGTCAATGAAGATCGTGATAAGGGTACCACCATTTCGCGTAAGAATGATAACCGGAATAGTGCATCATTAGCACTATGTTTCTTACTGTTAATTCCTGTTGATGGGTTCTTATTTTTTTACTTCTATATTTTTAGGATCATGCAGAACCACCTATGGAACTTTTGCATGTGCTTAGACACAAACAACCTGGGAAGTATTTCACCGAGCATGCAGCGAGGTTAGTTATATTCTTTCCAGTATAACTCTTCATAATTTTTCTGGCATTTTGGTTTGTTTAAACTAAGTTGGCACAATGGATGGCTTGGGTGGGTTGATTAATGGGTCAAAACCAGTTTGGATCAAGGGAGAAATATTTGGTACCTGTTGAAACTGTTCGAGTCGGGTTGGTGGACGACTCGATCTGTTACACCGTTCAACCTTTCTAATTAAAGCTATGTTTCTTAGAATTATGTGACCCTTTTGAAACATTAGAGATAATTCACAAACTAAAGCAAAGTGGGTCAAAATTGACACCTCTACTTTAAGATTTTGTGCATCGTTTTTGTGCTATATTTTGGATTTCTTGATGTTGGTAGGTATATCTGAATTAACTTGACTTGGAGAAACCATATACATAGAATTGTGCATAGATACCAGATAGGGGTATGTATTCATTGCACATATGCTTTTGCTATCGTGACACTAATAATTGCATCAGATCTCACTGCATTGTGGTGTCCGTTTGACCTATTTAGTATCTCATGGGTTGTTCAGATGTGGGTGTGTTTTTAAACTCAATAACCAATGGGTTGTTCAGAATCTACTTTATCCGTGTTCATGGTTGAGCCAATTAATCAGTTTATTTGGTTAGTTTGGATCACACTTTGTTCTGCAACACTCTCAGGTACTTTCAATAACCTCATGAGTGGGTTGATTAATGGGTCAAACCGGTTTGCATCGATATTGGCGTAGGCGATCGTGATCTTTGGTTGGTTAATGTCTTGGATTTCAAAACATGATATAAATTTTTTTAGTTTAGGATTAGTTGGAAGATAGTTGGTATCCTTTGTTCAGGTATGCTTGAATGATTATTTGTTCGAGTTTTGCTGCACTTTTTTACAATGTCAGTCTATCAAAAAAACCTGGAAATAGTTCCACTGTGATTGAACACTATCAATCATCCCCTTAGTTTGATGCTATAACTGCTGATGAGCAAGTAAGCTGTAAACATTATTATTATGTTTACGTGTGCAGAAGTATGAGTATCGCGAACTACAATTCAACGAGACTTACCTAATGAAAATAATTCGCCACCTAAATATGAGATCGTAGTATAATGATGATTCATATTTACTGTAGTGTGTTTTACTATTAAAATCTTCACTATAGTTTTTAATATAGGTGTTTAGGACTAGCGTTGTGAAAAACTTGCCTATTTAGTTGAAACTAGCAAATGGAACCGCACCTACAATATACTATGTATCTTGGATTGGTTATGTATGTTCTGAAGAATCTGGGGTGAAACAACTCGGTTATAGTATCATCAAATGTTCGCTTTTTAGAGATGCAATAAAACTTAGATTGTGGCTATGTGGTTTCTAATTTTTAGAGATGATTTTATATGTAAACCCTTACAGTGATACTTACCAAATATTGGAGCATTTGGTATTTCTTATTAAAACTGTTTATTGCTTTTGATACGTCATTTAATTGTTTATATTGATTAAGTATAGTGCGTATTACCGTATATTTTTGGTACAACATATAACTATTCATTTACATTGATATGGGTGGGTTAGAACCAACGGCTACAACTGTTACAAGAATTGACTAGATCATTATTTAACTTGCAACATCCATAAGCACAATTCCGTTTTTACCGTGTTGCGAAAATTATGCTTTGCGGCATTTTACTTTAATTATTAGTTTAAATTATTTATTTGGCTATACAAATCGTCAAATATGATGTGTTGCTATAATTTTAGTCGATTTGCAATATTTTTAGTATGCAGTCGCTCTTTGACCGTAAGAAGATAGGTGGAATTTTGAGAAGAGAAACCACTTGTCCTTTGCTTGATTCTTTGATACTAATAATCAAATAGGATTCCACCCAATCTTAGTTTATGATTCTTTTAATAATTAGCTACGTTTAACTTATCAAAGGTGTCTATCTATAGCCCACTTCATTGTATAAGCGGAACAATTACTAAAGTAACTTTATGTTCTACCTTTTATTATTATTGAAACACCAAAATTATATGAAAACATGATAAGCAGTTGCTTCTAATCTTATGCGAGACAAATGGATTTGATCCTTGTGGTTTAGGCTATGTCGAAGTTACTTGAACATTCACGAAGTCCTAAAGCGATTCACGCAAATGTCACGAGCATTCCGGACAATGGCGAGATTTCATGTATGACCGTTTTCCCAAATATTAACTATACACCACTTCATGAAGTTATTTTTGCCTAAAGATGGTTTAAATTTCGCTTTTTGTTCATAGTGACAAGATAACTTGTAATTGGAGCGACGAACTAAACCATTGTGTTGTGAGGCTGCCAAAAGCGTAGGTTATGGATAGTGGCATTCATTTTGGCTTTACGGTAGCAACTACATATCTATATCAAAACAATGAATGTAGACACTTGAAGAGTCTTTGGTTCTTTCACCGAAGGTCTATCCTTGGTTGATTTCGTGGTAAGCTTCGATTAATGTCTTTATATTTCGAGTTAGTGGCCACATAATTATATCTTATATATCCGAGTAAAATTAAATAAATACTGATTATGTGTTACGATCACATTATTGTAGGTGGCGACATCGAAAATACGTGTGTACTCTCCAATTGGTTTCGCATTAATAAGACCTCCCGAAATCATCTTTGTTCCAAACGGGGCTGCCCATGGGACATTGTGTTTTAATAATATCGCTATTGCATTTCGATATGCTCAACGTGTTCATGGACTAAAGCGTGTTTTCATAATCGATTTTGGTGTTCATCACGGAATGGGACTAATGATGCATTCCATAATGACCCGGATGTATTCTTTCTTTCAACTCACCAAGTAAGCAATAACCAACCAAAAGTACCTTCCTTCTTTTATTTACTACTTTCATAATTTCCCAAACACTCAAACATCTAATTAATTATCGATAGTTGCAATTCCTAACAGCAGAGTACATCGATGTCGGTATTATTCAATATCAACCGTCGAATAATTTCGAGACTTGTGTTCATTATCCGTTATTAACTATTATAACATCTTCAATACTAATCTAGGATGGACACTACCCTCATGATCTTGGAAAAATTGACAATATAGGGTGTGGTAAAGGTGAAGGAACGACAATTAATGTCGCATTGCCTAAACTTACGGGTGATGTGGCCATGCGAAATGTCTTTGATGAGATCATTAAACCGGCCGTCGAGAAAATTCAACCGGACATTATTTTAGTATCGCTAGGTGATTTTCTTCCTTCATCTACCAAAACATATATCATTCCTTGCATTCATTTTTTAATTCCGGTTTTTGTTTGTTATTAGATATGATCGACATGTACGTGATCCGGGGCAAATTCGGATGACAACATGTGGGTATTACACATTAACATTAAAGATCAAGCAACTTGCAAAAATGTGTGTCGTGGCCGATGTTTTTTTGGAAGGAGGACACAATCTCACTACTCTTGGTGATTCGGTTGTAGAATCTTTTCGTGCTTTTGTTGGAGAAAGGAGCATGGCACCTGATTACACAAGTTCGGGTACCTTAGTCGATTTAGATTATATATTTTTTAAAAAGGCCTTTAGGTAAAAACAAGTTTGTGGTCACTAATATTCTCTTACGTATCAATCTTTTTAACCATGGTCATTTATTATATTGTGTTCATGAAATATAGTTAGTTAACTTTAAGTTGCTGTTATATATAGAAAGCACACTTTTACCTCCAACTTAAGTTATTGTTCAAGCACACCGTATTGATCTTGTCATGAAGTTGAGTTGACCACTATCATGAAGCTATGGGTTTGCATCAAGCTATGGCAATTCGTATTGATCACTGTCATGAAGCTGAGTTTACCACTGATGAAAGTTGGTTCAAGACTGTTGTCTTGGTTGAAGGAACTAAATGCATACCAGGAGTAGCAAGTATAATATACTGACACTTTAATGTACACAATCCATATTTATATGTGTCCCTTAAGGTTTTCATTTTCATAATATACAAGTTACTTACTTACATATACGAGTGTGGAGTAGTGCATATCCTTGATAATACTTAGAAAGCTCCAATAACTTTTTAAGAATGTGAAAGCAGTGCACTTATCCTTCATGATACTTGAAAGGGTTTTGTCATGTTCACGTTGTTTACATTGTGTTATGTGATACAATGAGCATCATAACAATGTTCTCTGTTTGGTGATGATTTAAATCCATACGAATTTAAGTTGCAACCAAGGCATTCAAGGTATTTAACACTGAGCGATTATGGTTGCAATATTATTCACAATATGTTCCGACAATTGACTTTATGCTTGGTTTAGTAGAATTGTTTCACTTCAAGCTTCCTCATATTCTTGATTACTTGAGATATATGTATATACTTATATGCCATTAATCTTTAAAAGAAGCATTTTTTTTTTCGAAATTTTTTCCACATACCATGTATCAAAGTGAAAACAAATTGAATCACCTCATGCACCATTTGTGGAAACCCCACCACCTCCTTTATACGAATTAGTCTATAATGCTTTAAATGATGGCACATATTACTTTTTGGGAGAGGTAATCATACATGTTTTGTATAAATTTCCATAATGTCTTTTGTATTAATGAACTAAATTCATTCCAAATGAATTTTGTGCATTGTGTTAGATGATTGTTTTAGATCGATGAGCAGGACTGTATCTACTTCCTATATGGTCCATATAAACTTTTTATGCGACATTTTTTAGATGAATGTTTATTTTTTAGATGATTTTTTTTATGAGCAGGACTGGATCTACTTCCATCTTAAACATTTTATTTGGCATTTTTTAGATGAATTCTTAATTTTTAGATGATTGTTTTTTATGAGCAGAACTGAATCTACTCCTATATGGTCCATATAAAAACTAAAAGTTTGACATTTTTAGATAAATTGTTATTTTTAGATAATTGCTTTTATGAAGCAGAACCTGGATCTACTTCCTATATGGTCCATATTAAATTTTTATTTTCATTTTTAGATGAATTGTTATTTTTAGATGATTCTTTTTATGAGAAGAACTGGATCTACATCCTATATGATTGTTTTAGGTGATTGTTTTCGGTGAGCAAGAGTGAATCTACTTCCTAAATGGTTCATATAAACTTTTTATGCGGCATTTTTTAGATGAATTGTTATTTTTAAATGATTCATTTGATGAGCGGGATGGATCTACTTCCTATATGGTCCATATTAAACTTTTATTTGGCATTTTTAGATAAATTCTTATTTTTAGATAATTGTTTTTGATGAAGCAGAACCTGATCTACTCCTATATGGTCCATATAAAAACTAAAAATTTTGCATTTTTAGATGAATTGTTATGATTATTGTTTTGATGAAGCGAACCTGGATCTACTTCATTATATGGTCCATATTAAATTTTTTATTTAGCATTTTTTAGATAAATTGTTATTTTTTAGATTGTTTTTTATGAAAAGAACTGGATTTACTTCATATATGATTGTTTTAGATGATTGTTTTCAATGAGCAGGACTGGATCTACTTCCTAAATGGTCCATATAAACTTTTTATGCGGCATTTTTTAGATGAATTGTTATTGTTTAGATGATTTTTTTTATGAGGAGGACTGGATCTACTTCTTATATGGTCCATATTAAACTTTTTATTTGGCATTTTTTAGATAAATTTTTATTTTTTAGATGATTATTTTTTATGAGAAGAATTGGATCAACTTCATATATGATTGTTTTAGATGAGTATGACTGGATCTACTTCCTAAATGGTCTATATAAACTTTTTATGCGGCATTTTTTAGATGAATTGTTATTTTTTATATATTTTTTATGGCGGGATCAGATCTACTTCCTATATGGTCCATATAAAACTTTTTATTCGTAATTTTTTGGATGATTGTTTTTTATGAGCAGAACTGGATCTACTCCAATATGGTCCATATAAAAACTAAAATTTGGCATTTTTTAGATAAATTGTTATTTTTTTGATAATTATTTTTTATGAGCAGAACTGGATCTATTTCGTAAATGGTCCATATTAAACTTTTTATTTTGGCATTTTTTAGATGAATTCTTATTTTTTAGATGATTGTTTTTGATTATCAGGAATGGATCTACTTCCTATATGGTCCATATTAAACTTTTTATTTGGCATTTTTTAGATAAATTGTTATTTTTAGATGATTGTTTTTTATTAGAGAAGCTGGATCTATTTCCTATATTCTCCATATTAAATTTTTATTTGGCATTCTTTAGATGATTGTTTTTTGATGAGGACCTGGATCTACTTTATATGGTCCATATTAAACTTTTTATTTGACATTTTTAGATGAATTGTTATTTTTTCGATGATTATTTTTGATGAGCGAATCGAATCTACTTTCTATATATCCATATTAAACTTTTATTTGGCATTTTATATGAATTGTTATTTTTAGATGATTGTTTTTATGAGCGAACTGGATCTACTTCCTATATGGTCATATTAAATTTTTATTTGGCATTTTTAGATGAATTGTTATTTTTAGATGATTGTTTTTGATGGCTTCCTATATGGTTCATATTAAACTTTTATTTGGATCTACTTCCTATATGGTTCATATTAAACTTTTATTTGGCATTTTTAGATAAATTGTTATTTTTAGATGATTGTTTTGAAGAGTAGAACTTGATCTACTTCCTATATGGTTCATATAAAACTTTTATTTCGCATTTTTAGATGAATTGTTATTTTTAGATGATTGTTTTTAATGAAGCGAACCTGATCTACTTCATATATGATACATATTAAACTTTTTATTTAGCATTTTTTAGATGAATTGTTATTTTTTAGATGATTGTTTTTGATGAGCATGACTGGATCTACTTCCTATATCGTCCATATTAAACTTTGTTTTTTGATGAGCAGAACTGGATCTACTTCCTATATGGTCCATATTAAACTTTTTATTTGGCATTTTTTAGATGAATTGTTATTTTTTAAATGATTATTTTTGATGAGCAGGACTGGATTTACTTCCTATATTGTCCATATTAAACTTTTTATTTGGCATTTTTCGATGAATTTGTTATTTTTAGATTATTGTTTTTAATGGCGAGCGGGATCTACTTCTATATGATACATATTAAACTTTTTATTTAGCATTTTTAGATGAATTGTTATTTTTAGATGATTGTTTTTGATGAAGCGGATGGATCTACTTCCAATATCGTCCATATTAAACTTTGTTTTTGATGAGCTTAAGCTGGATCTACTTATATATCCATATTAAACTTTTTATTTGGCATTTTTTAGATGAATTGTTATTTTTTAAATGATTATTTTTAGATGAACTGGATCTACTACCTATGTGATTGTTTTAGATGATTGTTTTCGATGAGCAGGACTAGATCTACTTCTTAAATGGTCTATATATGCTTTTTATGCGGCATTTTTTAGATGGATTGTTATTTTTTAGATGATTTATTTTGATGAAGCGATCTTGGTTCTTCCTATATATCCATATTAAACTTTTATTTGGTATTTTTATATGAATTCTTATTTTTTAGATAATTGTTTTTTATGAGCAGAACTGGATCTACTCATATGTGGTCCATATAATAAAAAATTTTTGGCATTTTTTAGGTAAATTGTTATTTTTTATATTATTGTTTTTTATGAGCAGAACTGGATCTACTTCGTATATGGTCCATATTAAATTTTTTATTTGACATTTTTTTAGATAAATTGTTATTTTTTAGATGATTGTTTTTTATGAGAAGAACTGGATCTACTTCCTATATGATTGTTTTAGATGATTGTTTTCAATGAGCATGATTGGATCTACTTCCTAAATGGTTCATATAAACTTTTTGCGGCATTTTTAGATGAATTGTTATTTTTAGATGATTTTTTTATGAGCGGACCTGGAACTACTTCCTATATGGTCCATATTAAACTTTTATTTGTAATTTTTAGATGAATTCTTATTTTTAGATGATTGTTTTTATAGTAGAACCTGATCTACTCCTATATGGTCCATATAAAACTAAACTTTGGCATTTTAGATAAATTATTATTTTTTATATGATTGTTTTTATGAGCAGAACCTGATCTACTTCCTAAATGGTCCATATTAAACTTTTTATTTGGCATTTTTAGATGAATTCTTATTTTTAGATGATTGTTTTTATTATCCTGATGTATCTACTTCCTATATATCCATATTAAACTTTTATTTGACATTTTTAGATAAATTGTTATTTTTAAATGATTGTTTTTGATTCGCAGAATGGATCCATTTCCTATATTCTCCATATTAATCTTTTTATTTGGCATTCTTTAGATGAATTGTTATTTTTTAGATGATTGTTTTTGATGATCAGGACTGGATCTACTTTTTATATGGTCCATATTAAACTTTTTATTTGGCATTTTTTAGATGAATTGTTATTTTTTAGATGATTCTTTTTTATGACAAGAACTGGATCTACTTCCTATATGATTGTTTTAGATGATTGTTTTCGATGAGCAGGACGGGATCTACTTCCTAAATGGTCTATATAAACTTTTTATGCTGCATTTTTTAGATGAATTGTTATGTTTTAGATGATTTATTTTGATGGCGGATGACCTGGATCTACTCTATATGGTCCATATTAAACTTTTATTTGGCATTTTAGATGAATTCTTATTTTTAGATGATTGTTTTGATGGAAATGGATCTACTCCTATATGGTCCATATAAAAACTAAAAATTTGGCATTTTTAGATGAATTGTTATTTGTTAGATTATTGTTTTTATGAGGAGAACCTGGATCTACTTCAGTATATGGTGCATATTAAATTTTTATTTGACATTTTTAGATGAATTGCTATTTTTTAGATGATTATTTTTATGAAAAAGCGGATCTACTTCCTATATGATTGTTTTAGATGGCGAGATTCAGTCTACTTCCTAAATGGTCTATATAAACCTTTTATGCGGCATTTTTAGATGAATTGTTATTTTTAGATGTTTATTGTAATTCACACAATTGTTTTACTTACACATTCTTTTCATGTTTGTTAGGTTCTCGACGAATTTTTATTGACTTACCAATTCATCTACTTCCCACTACATATGCTTTCTTTTTGAACACTGTCAAGATTGAAGACCACGTGAATGGCTGTTTATTACATTATTACTTACAATAATTGTACTCTATATTGTACTTGACTTATGTCTTCATACTAATAAATAACAGATTCACCATTTGTTTTCTTTCATTATTTTTCTTATTTTGTTTACATACTAATTTTTCATCTTTTTGCAACATCTTTTTACATCTTATTACTTTTATTATCATCTCATTTATCTATTTTTTTAAAAAATAACCCGGTGTCAACGGGTCTTATAAGCTAGTATCCTATATATAAAACCATCATTTAAGTCATTCTCTTGTAACATTTTACTTAGATGATACAACTCATCTGGTAAATGCGTGATAGAATTTAAATTACTTTAAATATTGATAGGTAGCTAATGATTAAATTTTGATGTCAACATCAAACTAGTCCTAAGAAACAGATTAGAACAGCTTTTTTTTTTTTTTTTTTTTTTTTTTTTTGAATATTATCTTTTTACGTGCTATCAGTTATTTTGTATACAAGTTCAACTTTGTTTGCATGTCCCGAGTAAGATGTCATATATTTGTTCACACAACTCATAAGTGTTTGTTATGCGTTAGTCGAGTATGAGAATGGGTATCTTTAACAATTTTCACATTTTATGTTTACTCTTACTATAACTTTGGCTTTACGTTGCAACTAAGTGTGAGTATTAGTATCTTTTTACGATTTTTGACTTTTGCCTTTATGCGTTAGTTGGATATACAAGATATTCATAATCTTTATTTTTATTTTAAGGGGGTGTTTGTTTAAGCTTATATGTGTCAACCCAAACTTTTTAACTTCCGTGTCAGTTGGGTTTCGTGTCGGGTCACAAATTGACACCCATAATTGATAGTAAAGTACTTGAATTGGGAATTGAAAAAAATCAAAGTAATAGTGTCGATTTCTGTTTATAATACGATTACATGCAACTGAATTTATGGTACCAAAAACCATACACATATACATATATGTTTAATTGTAACTCTTACTTGATGCTTGTTTCATCTGCAAATGCTTCTTTGTTTTTTTTGTATTATCTAAAATCTTGATCATTCATTTGTATCACTAACAAATACAGTAATTAAAGGTCACTGACTCAATAACACTATACTTTTTTATGCTACTCTTTTCTTGTCGACACACGTTCTAGAAATGGTAGAGCAAATCAACAATCCAATGTCCACAGCCCAAGTAATTTGCGTTGAAGGGATATGCCGATGAGATGCAGAAAGAGAAAATGAAATTGCTACAACACTTGAAAGTAAAATGGAACATGATTCAGAATTTGAAAGAGAGAAGTGGAAGTGGCCGTGAATTAAAGGTGATGGAGATAAGATTTTTGGGTTATCTACGGGTGGTAATTTATCTTCCTTTAATAGACTTTCCAAGGAAGTTTGTTGGTCCACCCAAATTGGCAAGCCAGTACATCTTTCAAATAAAAGTCCAAGGTTGATTCGTCCATGATATTCATGAATACAAATGAAGTGAAGCCAGAGGTGAGCAAATACAATAAAATCCACTATGTTTTCGACCTCGTAATGCTTTATGTTCTTCCTTTTAAAATAATGGTTAGTTTGCAATAAAAAATGTTAAAAGATATAATCTTATTTCTGAATTTATTCTTGAGGGACTTATTATGTCTAGTTTGATTTTTCAGTTTAGTGTATTTTGGGCTTTTGGTTGTTGTGGACAAAAGCTGGAAGTAAAAGGACTGATAGTGTCAAGTGGTCATAGTTGCAGCTGTATATATACTGAAGTCTCTCTTGGATTCATGATTCATCACCTCTGGAAAATAAACACTCTCTCCCTCTCATAATATCACAAACCCTAAATCTGTTCTTGTTGATCTTTGTTTAGATCTGCTGTTTCTTGCTATTGTGATTCTTGGTTGGTTGTAATAGAACTATTATCAAATTAGATAATAGATCTCCACCTGAGTAGCTGTGGGAGATTGATTTGGTTAAGTTGTTGATTCTTGTTCTGATAACTGATTGAGATCAGTTAGGTTGTTTTGTTGAAGTTCTTGGTGTTGTTCTGGGTTTGAGATTGTGATTAATAAAAGGTTCTTGGTTTGAGAACGAAGATTTGTTGATTGGTTTAATAATTTGTTCATGGTATCAGAGCAGGCACTTCATCTGCTCTATATCTGATCGGAAAAATTTTTAGGGTTTCAAAAAATTTTTGGGGTTTTTTCAAATTGGGTTTAGTTACTTCAATTAACCAGTTTTAATTACGTGTCTGTGTCGTTAATTGCACAGATCTGAAAGTTTTTTTACAAACGCCTAATTTTTGAAAAAATTAGGGTTTCCTAAAATTTGGGGGTTTTTTGCTCGATTGATTGATTACCAAGAGTTAATCAATTATTGGTGTTTTGAGGTTGGATCTTGGAGGTAGATCTGATTTTGGTGTTTCTTGGAATCTGGGAGGGGCTTTGGTGAATCTTGGAGTTGATTCAGACATCTTTTCTGGGTTCTTGGAAATCGGGTTGATTTGGAGTGATTATGGGATTTCTTTTTGGGTTCTTGGCTAAGTGTATCAAAATTGCATTCTTGTGCTTCGCTGAATATTTGCTTTGTGACCTTGTAACACCTCTCACACTTTTACTTATTTCTTGCTTCTTTCTTGCTTTTTGCTTGATTGTTGTAGGTTATTTGTTCTGTGTGTTCTTTATTGGTGTTTGTGTGCTTGATTCTTGCTGTGTTTGTGTGCGCCCTTGACCTACCACCTTGAGTGGCAAGGAAAGCCTGGGAACTTCTTTCTCACCTTTTGAGTGTTTGTTTTTTTGATCTGTTTGCCTGAGTATTTTCAGTATGTCTTTGCATGGTTATACTGATGATGAATTTGAGGCTGATGAACCTGTTACTTTGATTAGTAAGTTGGATCTTAGTCATCCTCTTCATTTGCATCCTAATGATTCGCTACCCTAACTCGTTGTTTCTATAAAACTTAAAGGTCTTGAAAATTATAATGTGTGGTCTTGTGCTATGTTGTTGGCTCTTGAGGGTAGAAATAAAGCTGGATTTATAGATGGCACTTGCACTAGGTCACATGTTGATGAGGTTTAGGAAGACAATGAGGCAGTGGTTAATTTGTTGTGTTGGGATGGATTTTGAATTCCATATCGAAGATTTTTCTTGGGTCAAATTTTTTCAAAAAGCTTCGATGTATGGGATGAATTAAAAGAAACATTTGATAGGGTTGATGGTTCGATTACATTTAATCGCACCATAAAATTAACTCTTTAAGTCAAAATGGTACATCTATTGCTGAGTATTTTAACAAACTTAGTACCTTATGGAAACAATTTGATGCATTGGTCAAGTTACCTAGGTGCACTTGTCATGCAGCTGAGGATTTTAAGAAACATAATCAGCTTATGAAATTAATGCAATTCTTAATGGGATTGGATGACTCTTATATGCAAATTAGAAGTAATATTCTAGCTAGAGATCCATTGCCTAATGTGAAAGGTGCTTTCTCTGTGATTTCCAGTGAAGAGTCCCATAGGGCTGTTGTGTCTAGTTCTAGTGCTGGTCCCTCTCAAAGGGCTCAGTCTTCTGTGTTCTTCTAATGTGGGTAATAAAGGAAATCCTCGTGAGGTCTCAAATTTCGGGAATTTCTCTAGACCTAGTAATGGACCTAGACCTAATGATTCTAGAAGAACTGCTGGGGTTCTTCACTTGTGTGTGAACATTGTGGTTTCAATGGACATTCCATTGATAGGTGTTTTAAACTAATTGGATATCCTACTAATTTTGGTAAAAGAAGAATTTTCAAAACAATAAAGCGAAAAATGTTTCTAACAATTACGTGGTTCTAGTCCTTCCGCTTCACGGATGATCAAATGGCTACTCTTATTTCCTTGATTAAAGGAAATTCGTTCTGGACATGGTATACAGCCAATATGGCGTGTACTTTTATAATTACAAGAAGTTGTTTAATGAAAACTTTGAGAAGTTTTTTGTTCTAATAGTGAATGCATAATAATCTTGCTAGTAAGGTGTCATTCGATTCTCGTGCTAATCAAAGACATGACCTAATCGATAAATTTCTTGTGAATGTTGTTGATGTGTCTCATCTTAAGATCAAGGTTTCTCATCCTAATGGTATCGAAACTTTATAACTAAAATTGGGAATATGCCTTTGACTAGTTATTTGACTTTGTATGATGTTCGGTTGTTCCAGTATTGTGTTAGTTTGTTATCTGCTCATAAGGTTGCCAAGGATAGTAAGTTGATCTTTGCTTTTGATGAGTCTCATTGCTATATTTTAAATCGTGACTTGTGGGCGGGGAAAATTCGGGACCGGTAATCGTTGGTGGATTATATTACTTTGATGGAAATCAAGGTAAAGACCTTGAGAGGTTTTCTCGTTAACACTGTGTGTTTTTATCCAAGTATACTTATAACTGCAGACTTGGCCATCCTGCACTCAAGTCTTAAATGTTTTAAAACTGTTTTGGGTTTTTCTAACAAAGATTCTAAAATTTGTTGTGATATTTGTCAAAAGGCTAAACAAACCGAGAACCATTTCCTTTAAGTGATCATATATCTAAAAATTTGGGTGATTTAGTTCACTTAGACTTATGGGGTCCTTATAAAGTGACCGATAGGGATGGTTATAGATACTTTCTTACAATGGTTGATGATTTTTCCAGTCGTATGGGTTTATCTTTTGAAAACAAGATCAAGTTTTTGAAAATTTAATGGTTTTTATAACTATTTACAAACTCAGTTTAATAAAAAAGTTAAAGTTTTCAGGAGTGATAATGGAACTGAATTTTTTAATCAGCAGTTTACTCTCTTTTGTGAAACAAATGGGATTGTTCATCAGACTTCTTGTACTTGTACCCCTCAACAAAATGGGATTGTTGAGAGGAAGCATAGACATCTTCTTAATGTTGCTAGATCTCTTTTGTTTCAGGGAGGGCTTCCTTTGAATATGTGGTCTGAATGTATTCTAACTGCTACTTACTTGATTAACAGATTGCCTTCCTTTGTGCTAAATGGGCTTTCTCCTTTTGAACTTGTGCATAATTTTGCTCCTTCTCTGTTGCATCTGAGAGCTTTTGGGTGTCTTGCTTATGCCACTATTCTGAATAGTCATGATAAATTTGGTAGTAGGTCTGAAAAGAGTGTTTTAATTGGATATTCTAATTCTAAAAAAGGTTACAAATTATGGAGTCTTGATCAGAAACTTGTTTTCTTCTCTAGGGATGTTAAATTTTTTGAAGATATCTTTCCTTTCAAACAAAGTGTTACTATTTCTTCTAATTCTGATCAAGATTCTGGTCACCTAACTTTTTTCAATTCTGATACTCTTGATGACCTACCTGACCTACCCAATGATGATAACCATAATGATCCCAGCCCTAAGAGGCATGGCAGATCATCTCCTTGTCTAGGCAGTCCTTCTAAGTTACCTAGTGAGGATGTTGGGGGGCATTCTTCTAACTTAGATGATTCTACCAGTGAGGATGAGAGGTCTGCGATTTTGAGGAAAATATTAATAATCCAAATTCGAGGGTAATGAGTCCCTCCTTCGCCTCTCGGGAAAGTCATCAAGATCTTGGTTTTAGAAGGTCTTCAAGGCCTTCGTGTTTCCAAAAATTATAATGATTTTATAGGCGATTCAAAGGTTAAGTTTGGTTTAGAAAATATGTTAACTATTCTTTTTATCCAAGGATAATTCTTGTTTTCTACTACTTTAAATCAACTGTCAGAACCAAAACTTTTGGGAAGCTTCTAAACATAGGCATTGGAATGATGCTATGAATGCTTGAAATGGATGCTTTACATAGAAATAATACTTTTGAATTGTTGAACTTCCTGGCGATAGGAAAGCTATAGGCGTGAAGTGGGTGTTTAAGATTAAGTATAAGTCCAATGGTGAGGTTGATAGGTTTAAAGCTAGACTTGTGGCTATTGGTTTCAATCAAAGGGAGGGAATTGATTTTGATGAAACCTTCTCTCCTGTTGTTAAGATTGTTACTGTTAGATGTCTTATTACTCTTGCTGTTCAGAATGATTGGGGCTTGTTTCAATTAGATATTAATAATGCCTTCTTATATGGTGATCTTGATGAAACTGTCTATATGAAATTGCCTCCTGGTTACTATGATTCTAATGATAAGAGAGTTTGCAAATTAAAAAAGAGCTTGTATGGTCTTAAGCAGGCTCCTAGGCAGTGGAATGCTAAATTGACTGCGGTTTTAATTGAGAATGGTTTTGTGCAAAGTAAAAGTGATTACTCATTGTTTACTAAGACTAGTAATAATATTTTTGTTGCTTTACTGGTTTATGTTGATGATATTATTATCACTGGAAATAGTTTGCATGAAATTGATAGTGTTAAGGAGTTTTTGAAAAGCAAATTCATGATTAAAGATCTTGGCAAACTAAAATATTTTCTTGGAATTGAAGTTTTAGAAAAAAAGAATGGATTGTGTTTGTCTCAAAGGAAATATTGTCTTGATCTTATTTACGAATTTGGTTTACTTATTGGAAAACACCGCTCGTTCCTTTGCGACCTAATCTTGCTTTAACTAGTGAGGCTTCCGATCATCGATCCTAAACTTAAAAATATTCTTGAGTATCAAAACTTATTGGTAAGCTCATTTATCTTACTACTACTAGGCTCGATATTGCTTATGCGTTTCTTGTCTTAGTCGGTTTATGCATAGTCCCCGAAATCTCATTTGGATGTTGCTTTAAAGGTAATAAGATACCTTAAGGGTCTCCGGTAAAGGTTTAAACATAGAAAAAGTACTAGCCCGGCTATTGAGTTAAAAGGTTTTTCGATCTTGTTGGGCTAGATGTGTTGTTACTAGAAAATCGAAGAATCAGTTCTTGTGTTTTTATGTGTGGATGCTTGGTATCTTGGAAAAGTAAGAAACAAAACACTATTTCTAAGTCATCTCATCAAGCGAATCTGATCTTTAGCTTCATTATTTCAAATTGTTTGGATTTTGAAAATTTTGAAAGATTTAAATTGCAAAATCTTTTACTGTGAAAGTGTTTTGTGATAGTAATTCAAACAATTAAGATTGTCGCCAATCCTATCTTTCATGAAAGAACAAAACATTTGGAAATAGACTTACATTTTGTAAGAGAAAAATTATTCTTGGGGTAATTGAACTGAGAAAATAAGCTCGCTAATCAAATAGCGATGTTCTTACTAAGGATTGGATACAAAACAACATAGCTTATTATGTTCTAAGCTTAATCTTATTGATCTTTTTCAGAATAAGATTAAGGAGGGTGTTAAAAGATATAATCTTATTTCTAAATTTATTCTTGAGGGACTTATTATGTCTAGTTTGATTTTTTAGTTTAGTGTATTTTGGGCTTTTGGTTGTTGTGGACAAAAGCTAGAAGTAAAAGGACTGATAGTGTCAAGTGGTCATAGTTGCAGCTGTATATATACTGAAGTCTCTCTTGGATTCATAATTCATCACCTCTGGAAAATAAACACTCTCTCTCTCTCATAATATCACAAACCCTAAATTTGTTCTTGTTGATCTTTGTTTAGATCTGCTGTTTCTTGCTATTGTGATTCTTGGTTGGTTGTAATAGAACTATTATCAAATTAGATAATAGATCTCCACCTGAGTAGTAGTGGGAGATTGATTTGGTTAAGTTGTTGATTCTTGTTCTGATAACTGATTGAGATCAGTTAGGTTGTTTTGTTGAAGTTCTTGGTGTTGTTCTGGGTTTGAGATTGTGATTAATAAAAGGTTCTTGGTTTGAGAACCAAGATTTATTGATTGGTTTAATAATTTGTTCAAAAAAGCTAACATGGGGTTAGGTGAGGGAATCAGCTTTAGTTTTGTGTCCTTGTCCTTCGTCTTTGAAGGAAATTTCTTGTTATGGTTGATGGGTGAAACTTTCACAATCATATATTCGTTGACTAAAATGTCATCTATACCTAAGTCACCAATTGTAAATCCTTTAACATGTAGCCCTCTAACACCATTAACGATGCCTCTGCATTTGCAAAGAAAGTGTTTCAAAACATATCTAAAATGCACATTAGATTTACCCCCACGTCATGTTGTACTTGTGTTCTCGTCTGATCCTTCTTCGTTACTATACAACGCCACTTAACATCGATATAAGTTCCTGGTAGAACATCATATTCCTCCGGCTTACGACTATCAATTTCCTTCATACTTTTACCTTCTGGCTTCCGATGTTACCTTGAAAAGTAGATAGTTTTTGATAAAATTTAGTTATACATAACTTCACACATAAATACTATACATGTATAATAAATGTTACCGATAAAACAAATTCGATAAATGAAACTCGAAGTAATTAGGAATTTCTTTCAGTTCCAATGCGGGGTATCATATATCTTGTCAATTTAAATTCTCGAAACTGAAAATAGTTATCTCGTCTTTATTGCTTTCTTAAACAAGATTATTCTAGGCTCTAGTCAATCAACATTAGGTTCTTTAAAAGTAAACAATGTAACCCGAATAAGGTTCTTTAAAAGTAAACCATGTAACCCGAATAAGGTTCTTTAAATAGTGTAGCAACATTGGGTCTTAAATCCTATAAACTAACAAAGTAAATTTTAGTACAGAAGATCAAGACTTTTGTGTAAAACTATAAATTTAAGCTCAATGAGCACGTACACATTACAGACCTTTTACATAACTCTTTTCTATATGTATTAGTGATTATAGTTAACAAGATATAGATATTAATAAGGTAGAAAAGATAGTGAGATTATACCTTCTATTTCCAAGATCACCGATTCCAGTAACAAGAAAAAGGTCGTTTGCTCTTGTATCGTAAAATAAAAGCACAGGTTTTTTATCAATACTTGGAGCAAACATTGTAGTTTCTTGGAGAATCTTAGAATGGTGTGTGTGCGTGTAAAAAGCCAGCACCCAAAGAGTATATTATATAGACTTGAATATAGGTAGATGGAGTGAGGTACTTGACATAAATATTGGTAGGTGGGGGGTTGAAATGAATTGAAGTAAAGTTGGTGACATAAAGAAGCCAAAGTGTTCGAGAGGGAAAAAACGAGCTGGTTTTGGGCGGGAAACTAAATGAAGTTGGTGAATGCTAAGTAGTTGTGGTCCTCTGAATATATTTGGTTGAGTGAGAGAGAGTAAAGAGATGGAGAAAGTGAATGGATTTTGTTTCTATACTTCTATAATATTTAAAATATTTTCATCTTATGGATAAAGCCATACAGGTTGGAATTTTGAAATTCAAACAAACTCTTCCCAATCTTATAGGAAGACAAATCAGATTTGCCGTGGTTGTTGTCCCGATACTGATTCTAAGATCTTATGATTTTACAATACTAAAAAGATCGTGTTTCTACATAGGATTTTTGCAAGATAGGGGTTAATAGGATCCGGTCTTAACCATAAGATCTTAAGATCTCCATTGATCCAATCTACTTTTCTTGAACGACAAGCTAAACAATAATTTTATGTATTAAGCAAAGCCGTATATAATGGTGTGCGAGATGTGCTATTGCATAGGACCTCAAATTTATAGAGGTCTCAAAATGTACATCACGTTATATATTCGAGGCCTCAAAATTTACTTTCAACAAAAAATGTTCATGTAATATAATTTTATGTTGTAAAAATTTGTTAAATTTGAAGCTACATTATTAAAATACTATGATTTTTGTTTCAATGGTTAGTATAATAAATCTATGATCGTCATGTTTAGTGATCACATTAAATTTTGCACAGGGTGTTCGTTAGCTTAGCTACGACATTGGTATTAAGTTTTGTAAAATTAGAAAAAAAAAAAAAGTAATTGTATTAAACACTTCATAATCATAATTTTGACAATTTAACTTACATTAGAATTGCATAATTATACAATACCTACTAAAAAATAACACTATAATAAGATGTTAAGATTGAACTAAATGTTAAATATTTGTATATATATATTTTTTCTCTTGTCTTTTAATCTTGGGGTTTCCTGATCAATAGAAGGTTTTTTACAAATATTCAAATTCAAACTATGTACTCAGTAAATTATAAAATTGGTGTATTTATAAGAGAATGTTATTAGATACTTTATATCAAGCATTTTTCTGACGAATGTTTATCGTGACTTGTGAGCGATAATTAAAGCTGTTACAAGAAATATTCGATTTGGATTGATTATTAATCCTATTTGAGAAGTAAAGATGTCGTTTTGTCACCGTTCAGGAGTGCAACTAATCTCCTATGACCGTTTTTTATTTTGTGCGTTCGATGGGAAAATGGGTTGATAGAATGCAACGGCCCAAAAGGAACCAAACATGGGATTAAGAGTTGGATGCGTAGAGCTTGTCGAGATGAAGAAGTTTAATTTTACAGAGTGACATATTGTGTTCCTTGGTCAAAGAATTCAAGACGTGTCTAAAAGAGTGAAGATGTGCAGTTATGTAGGGTCATATCTCATTTAATTCTATTGAGGTCCTCTAGGCTCACTACACAATGCCTGAGGTTAACACTGGTGGATATTCCATTGAGTTTGATCTATTGAACTTAAGCAATCATACAAGCTGAAGTCCTAATATCTCGTTAAATGTAACTTTGCCTACTTCAACACTTGTTGATGATCTTCATTTTTTGAACAGCTGGTAATTAACTTTCATCCATACCACTTTAAATCTGACATGTTGCTTAACGAAATAACTTGCATACTCATCTCAAGAAGAAAATTATTAAAAACGGTATTTTTGGTAGATTAAAAAAAATATATATATATATTTTTTTGTAAAATATTTAAGAAGGTAACAACGCACACCTAATTGTTATACTGCACGACCCATACATTGATACATTGATTTTTTATCAAACCGGCCGTCAATCGTGAAGTTGAGTAAAATTAATAAAAAGTATATAAAATAATTTATTTGACAAGAACATGTGACAAATGATAGCTCAATTTCATCTTATCTTAAAATCGAGGGACAGGAAGTGAAATTAAAGTTGACTTGGAGTTAACCAACTTGCGTTTGCTATTTCTAACTCCAAAATGAAATTTCCAATTTGATCGCATTCATTTCAAAGACTTCCATCCATTCATCGCAATATTGTAAGTCATCTCTATTCATTTTTATATTTGCATATCTTATTATAACTCGGTGTTATTTAATCTAATAACCCATAACTAAACAATTTATTAGTAAAACTATACACAAAAGTTTCGACCTGGTTTTATGTCAGATGTTTGGGTCATGGTCGGGTTTTCACCCGTCTTCATACTTTTAACTGAATGATTGTGGATTTGTGGTTATACGACCATTTAAGTTAGAATCGTTGTAGTTTTAGATTTGTGTGGCCTTAATTATATAATATCTTGTTTTAATTATCTATCTTTAGCTTGATATGTTCTATATTCTTTTTTTAACAGCTAACGTATATATAAACAGTTAGCATGTTTGTCTTGTCTACATGTTACATGGTATAACACAAAAGCACTTACATGTTTTATTATTTTATGCTACTTAGTCATGGATTCTTATTTGGGACATATTATTTGTTTTAACTTTTTTGTCACTTTTTCTGATAACGTTTACGTACTGTATTTGTAAACGCAGCACAATCTCATTTTTGACAATGGTTATTACGTCCATTCCCCATCGGTGGAAATATGACGTTTTTGTAAGTTTTAGAGGTGAAGATATCCGTAAAAGTTTCATGGATCATCTATTCAACGACTTCAAGCAAAAAGGGATTCATGCTTTTAGAGATGATGGCGATTTGCCTAGAGGAGAATACATATCCCCTCAACTATACAAGGCCATTGAAGAATCGTGGTTTTTGATAGTTATCTTCTCCAAAAATTACGCTTCTTCAACATGGTGTCTCAGGGAACTTGTCAAAATACTTGAGTGCAAGCAGATTGAAACTCCAAAACATGAGGTTCGGATTATCTTTTATGATGCCAAGCCTGATATGTTGAGGAAACAAAAAAGGAGTTATGCAAAAGCCTTTGCCAAACATGATGTTTTAAATAGAGCAGAGGTGGATAAATGGAAGAAAGCATTATCTGTAGCAGCTGATCTATCGGGATTCGATCTCCAGGAAATGACAAACGGGTAAATTTGTGTTATTGCAAACATATTTATTTTCATTTAAATTTACTGAGCTGAGGTGAAATAAATTTTGTCTCTTTTATAAATTTGTTAGAAAGTTCGCTCTATTTATTTGTAGTTCTTTATGGAAAACAGGTACGAGTTCAAGTTCATTGACAACATCTCCAATGAAATCCTCAAACTTATATCTGACGGACCCCTGGATGTTGCTGAGAACCTTGTTAGTGTAGATGCCCGTGTACGTGAATTGAACTTGTTCCGTTTTGTCGGGTCAGATAAGGTGCACATGATTGGAATATGTGGCTTTAGCGGAATAGGAAAAACTACTCTTGCCAAAGCTATTTATAACTCAATGTATACCTACTTCGAGGGAAGATGCTTTTGTGATGATGTTCAAGGAGTCACAAAACGACAAGGCCTGACTCAAGTCCAAATACAAATGTTTGTAAAGATCCTGAAAACAGAAAATCTGAAGATATCAAGTGTTAGTGAAGGAACGAAGGTGATAAAACAGAGGATGGCATCTAAGCCAATCCTACTTGTTTTGGACGATGTGAATGATCTGGAGCAGTTAGAAGCATTAGCGGGTTCACCTGATTGGTTTTCCCCTGGAAGTCTTATCATTTTCACTGGTAAAGACAAACAATTGCTAAGGTCTCATAAAGTGGATAAAATTTATGAAATGGAGATTTTAGATGATTCTAAATCTCTTGAGCTCTTTAGTTTGAATGCATTTGGGAAAAGGCATTCTACAGAAGATTTTGAAGAGGTCGCTTCCCAAATTGTGAAATATTTGCAAGGACACCCTTTGGCTCTCAAAGTTATTGGTCGATCCTTGTATGGAAAATCTATGCATGTTTGGAAAAGTGAATTGGATAGACTCCAAACATATACAAATCCAGATATACAACAAAAACTTCGCCCAAGTTTTGATGGCTTGGCATCTGATCAGAAAATAATGTTTCTTGATATTGCATGTGCCTTCATTGGGGAAAATAAAGATTTTGCTGCAAGTGTGCTAGACAGTAGTAATTGTTCTGCAAATGCTAGCATTGAAGTTCTAGTTGATAAGTCTCTAATAACAGTATCTGCAATGAATATGTCTCTTCAAATGCATGAATTGATTCAAAGCATGGCAAGGGAAATTGTACGTGAAAAATTCGACATGCCTGGGAATCGGAACGGATTGTGGATTTCATCTAACATTTACGATATATCAAGTAAAAATAAGGTAAAAAGTGGCATATGATTCTTTTTCTTTATATTAATTTAAAAGTATAAGCAATTGCATATGTCACTGTTTTTTATTTAATTACATGTTTTTGTTTTTCGAGCTGGCAAGAACCGATGCAGTTGAAGTTCTAGTCCTTTCGTTAGAGAAATTTAGTCAAAAGGTTCACATAGATGCTAATGATTTTGCACATATGACAAAGTTGCGGATCCTGAAAATCTATCAAGAGGAAAAAGTATCAGAGAAGAAACTTGAATTGAAGAGCCACAATGTGATCTTCTCAGGAAATTTGTATTATTTGTCCAATGAGCTAAGCTTGTTTTATTGGCATGGATGCCCTTTCAAGTACTTACCTTGTAAAAATGATCAAGAGCACACAACAATCAACTATTACACCCAGCCAACCACCCCACGGTGTATTTTATTATATGAATATCAAGAAGATAAGTCCCCAAATAGGTGCTTACCAATACAAATACAAAGAAACAATAACTGATCTCTACTAGGTAGACACCAGTGATCTTACTACAAGTTTCACTCAACACTCAGACTTAACAAGATCAAACCAGATTGATCTTATACAAAGAAACAACCAAATACCCAGACTGATATCAAGATTGATATCACAAGAGAAAGACAACCACTGTGTGAAGATTTAAGAGAGAAAGAGACTAAAACAGAAAAACAATTATGAAACCCTAAACAGAAAGAGATATTATATACTCTGCTATGTTCCACTTTAGCCCCTGAACTTCTCTTTTCTTTACTTTCAACATAAACTCTAATTAGACTTTGAAACTTGACACTCTTGGTCCTTCACATTATTTAACACCCCTCCACAAGTTGATAAGTCTGCATCATGTAAACTGGTTCCATCTTTTCCAAGACAACTATTCTTTTCACAATTGTTAATACCTGCAAACAGATCAAACATACCAAGACTTTTGCAAAACAAAGAATGTTGTCTTTGCCCAAGACATTTAGTAAAAATATCTGCGACTTGCATATCTGTATGAATCTTAACAGTTTTAATCACTCCAGCAGAAACCTTCTCTCTGACCAAATGCACATCCAACTCAAAATGTTTAGTTTTTTCATGAAACACAGGATTAGCTGCAATCTGAATTGCAGCACTATTATCACAAAATATGTTAATAGGTAACAACTCTTTAAGACCAAAACTGTGTAACATGTTACTCAACCAAATCACTTCACATGTAGTAGAAGCCATGCTTCTATACTCGACTTCTATGAGAACTTCTAGACAAAGTAGCTTGTTTTTACTTTTCCAAGAAATAAGAGAATTACCCAAGAATACACAAAACCGATTCTGATTTCCTAGTTAGAGGACATTTAGCCCAATCGAATCTGCATAAGCTTTTAGCTTGAGATCGAGACTCTTTATTAAAGCTGAGACCTAAACCGGGAGACTTTTTAGATATTTTAAAACCCTTAGAGCGACCTTAAGATGAGATTGTAAAGGTTTGTGCATGTGTTGACTTAAGCGATTGAACAAGATAACTAATATCAGTGCGGTATTAGTTAAGTAAATCAATTTACCAACCAATTTTTGATAGTTATTTATATTGCTCAACACTTTATCTTTACTAGTTTCAACACAACTCAAAACAGAATTTTCAGGCAAGGGAGTATCAGCAGGCTTAGCTGCTAGCAGACCATACTCATATAACAATTCCGAACAATATTTTCTTTGGGTCATACAAATACCATAATCATTTTTCAATACTTCAATCCCAAGAAAATATTTTAACTCTCTAAATCTTTGATCATAAATTTAGAATCAAAAACTTTTAAAGTTATTGATTTCTTCTTCATCATTACCGATGATAACAATATCATCAACATACACAAGCGATTGCAACAAATCTGAGAACCTTTTTGTTTAACATATAAAGAATAATCCGGTTTACTTTGTTCAAAACCATGTTCAACTAAAGCATTAGTAAGCTTAGCATTCCATTGCCTAGGAGCTTGTTTAAGTCCATATCTGATTTATTAAGCTTACATACTTTAGTATCATCACCACCATTGAAGCCTTTAGGTAATTGCATATAGACATCTTCATCAAGATCACCATATAAAAAGCATTATTAACATCTAAGCGATATAAAGGCCAATTTTGCAAGCAAAGAATGCTTATCGGACATCTAATGATTACCATTTTCACAACGGACTAAAGGTTTCATCATAATCAAAACCCTCTCTTTGATTAAAACCTTTAGCAACTAATCTGGCTTTATATCTATCTATTTCTCCTGTAGATTTATACTTGATTTTCCATATCCATTTATATCCAATAGCATGTCTAGCAACAGGTAACTCACATTCAGTCCAGGTATTGTTTCTATTAAGAGCTTCAATTTCATTGTTCATAGCTTCAGACCAATTAGAATTATTAACAGCTTCTTCATAATTTTTAGGTTCAACAGACTTATTCAATGTAGAAGCAAAGCACATATTAGTCCTACTCAAACTAGCATAACTCACATATTTCTCAATACCATATCTTACTTTAGAGTGCATCACATAATCATTGAACCTAATAGGAGTTTTAGACTCTACTAGACCTTCTTAATCTGTGTGTCCGCACATCTTCATTAACATTTTCGGTGATTAAAAACTAAACCAAGATTTTCAAGACTAGAATTGCCTCGGACCGGTGTTGGTCACCAAAGTAGGTTGCAGATTGCCCATCTTCATGATGCATATGAGTAGTATCTATTTCATTATCACTAGCATCATGTGAAGATAGCATACTACCATCCTCAATGGTGTATCTTCCCTTCATCATTGGGTCTTTGAGACTTTGAACTATCAAAAACTTCAAGTGTTCAACCTCATTTACATAGTTTGTATCGGTTGACTCATGGGTTTTCATTTTCAAAGGAAAACATTTTCATAAAACCTTACATCTCGGCAAAAAACACATTTCTAGTATCCAAACTTAAAAGTTTATATGCTTTCTTAGTAGAAGAAAAACCAATTAGAACACATTTTTCAGACCTATAAGACAACTTATCATGATTATTTAAAATGGTAGCAAAACACAGACATCCAAAAGACCTCAAATGGGAAAGACATCCAAAAGACCTCAAATGGGAAAGATTAGGTTTAGTTTTGTATAACAACTCATAGGGAAATTTACCATTTAGAGCGAAGATGGCGACTGTTTATAAGATACATGTGCAGTTAGAACACAATCGGACCAAAACCTTAAAGGAATCCCCTTGAAACATAAGACTCCTAGCTACATTGGTAGGTGTCTATGTTTCCTTCAAAGAATCCCATTTTTTGAGGTGTATGAGTACAAGATGTTTGATGTATTATACCAAGATCGAAAACATTCCACTCATTTTCTTATTTACAAATTCGGTACCATTATCGATCTAACGGTTTTAATTTTAATACCAAATTGATTAGAAATTAAGTGAATAAAAGAGCGAGAATACATCAAACACCTCATCTTTAGTTTTAATCATATAAGTCCACTTTGACTCTAGAATAATCATCAACAATAGTGAGAAAATACTTATATCCTTCTCTACTTGTTACTCTGTAAGGACCCCATAAGTCAATATGAACAAGTTCACCAAGATTCTTAGACTTATGATCGACAAAGGAAAAGGTTCCCTTGTCTGCTTAGCCCCGTGATGATTTCACAAAGCGAAATAGAAGAATTCTCGGAAATACCAAGATCCTTTTGAAGAAGCAGACAAGATCGATCGATAGGGTGACCCAATCTATTATGCCGACAAGTTTAGACACATTATAAGACATAACCATATTGCACTCACCCAAAGTATTATTAGGTCGCATATCAAACAAATACAATCCATCGATGACTACGGTCCCGAACATTCTCCGTTTCAAATCCTGAATATAACAAGTATCTTCATCAAAACCAACAAACATTTTGCTATCTCTAATCAGTTTATTAACAGACAACAAACTCACACAGTAACCAGGAACAACTAAGACATCATAAAGAGTCACATTATTAGTTAATCTTAGATTTCCAACATGACTTATAGTAGCAAGAGTACCATTGGGATGTCCAACAGTAATCTTAAGACTAGAAATATCCACAACATTAAACATACCAACAAGAGAAGCAGGTCAAGTCTTGATTAGCACTGAATCAATGATCCATCCCAAGGATATAGTTTTAACATAAAGACTAGAATTCCCAAAGAAATACTTAGAAAAATTAATATTAAACCAAACATTTCCATTAAAGAATGAAGCCTACACCGCCATATTGGCATGTATGCTTCCAGAAGAACTATCATTGATCAAAGACAAGAGTTTCTTCATCTGCTCAGAAGTAAAACCAGAAGATGTATTTGCAGATGAAGTAGTAGAAGATTTTTCAGACATTTTCTCAATATTAGCATTATAGTTTTGTCTGAAAGCATTTTGTTTAGGTGGATTATTATTCTTGACAAATCCAGGTGGAAAACCAATAAGTTCATAGCATCTTTCAATAGTATGTCCAATCTTACCACAGTTTTTACAATTCAAATTAGGATTAGGACCTCTATTAGCAGTATTAGTATTAGAACTGGTTCCTCTAGTGTTATTACTGTTATTATACAATCTTCTATTGTTATTAAATGACTTAGCAGCAAAAGAAGATGCATTCAGTTTAGATTCAGAAACACTAGAAGACTCAGGAATCCCTCTATGGGACTCCTCCCTAGACACAACAGCATAAGCATCCTTAACCTCAGGTAAAGGATCTCTAGTTAATAAAGCAGTCCTAACAGGTTGATAACAATCATCAAGACCCATAAGGAATTGCATCAGTTTCATTAACTGCTGATGCAATACCAACTCAGTACTAGCTTCACAAGCACATTTATGTTCACAAACACATTTAGGCAATTTAGTTAGAGAATCAAATTCTCTCCATAAAGAATTTAGCCTATGATAGTAATCAACAACTGAACTACCACCTTGTTTTCTGAATTAATCTTTTGCGCAGATTGTATATAATGTAACCATCAACTTTATCATATGTTTCTTTCAATTCTTGCCAAGCAGGCGGCATTTTCGAATAAACTAACCCCATATAAACATCATGAGATCGAATTCATAATCCAGTTAAGACAATAGCATTACATCTATCCCATTGAGCAGACAAGACATTACTAGTAACAAATGATTCTTTAAGACAAGTACCATCAACAAAGCTATACTTATTTCTAGCTTGCAAAGCCAATTTCATAGCACCAAACCAAATTCTATAATTCTCAGTTCCAAGCAATTTAAATGGAATAAGAGCAGTTCCACTATTATCATTAGTTTGAATATGAAGAGGATTACCAGCGTCAAGATTACTAATTAACACTTGAATATTACTACCACTAGGTTCATCTTCAATAGCCATATTAAACAAAAACCAAGAACAACCAATAAGAAAAAATAGAAACAATCACAACAAGCAATAACAGCAAACAACAATAACAAATAACCAGAACTAAACAACTCAATCAACTTCCAAGACTGCCCAAATCCTATCCTCCTTCGACTTAGACACAACAAGAAACTAAAAAACAGAAATAACAAACTATAAATCCTATAACTCACACCCAAGAATAACCACAAACCAGCGGAAGACCTGGGACATGACAGAAGGCGGTATTCGTACCAATCTAGGTTGGCGGATCAAGAAGTTAATCATCCCGCTTGCACCTTCTAAACCAATTTTGTGTTATCTTAAGAGAAAGAAGAACTTACAGAGATATATCAACGGAAAAATACAAAACCACTAGATTCAACGAGTCTAGTAAAATTGTATCAAACGAGCCCAAGAACCAACAAGAAACCACCAGGGATGAAAAACCCCCAAAATACCAAATTAGGGTTTCAAGAAACCCTAATCAAGATACCCACAAAATCACCAGATCCAATCCCAAACAGAACAAACCAACCACGGCCGTTAAGAAAACAACCTCAATTAACCAATTCAACCACCAATTGCAAGAATCCCCAAAAATAACTTCGAAACCCTAGAAACCCTAGAATCTCAAAACCACCAGATCAGAACCGTGCGCTCTGATACCATGTAAAAATGATCAAGAGCACACAACAATCAACTATTACACCCAGCCAACCACCCCACGGTGTATTTTATTATATGAATATCAAGAAGATAAGTCCCCAAATAGGTGCTTACCAATACAAATACAAAGAAACAATAATCGATCTCTACTAGGTAGACACCGGTGATCTTACTACAAGTTTCACTCAACACTCGGACTTAACAAGATCAAACCAGTTGATCTTATACAAAGAAACAACCAAATACCTGCATCGATATCAAGATTGATATCACAAGAGAAAGACAACCAACGTGTGAAGATTTAAGAGAGAAAGAGACTAAAACGGAAAAACAATTATGAAACCCTAAGCAGAAGAGATATTATATACTGCTATGTTCCACTTTAGCCCCTGAACTTCTCTTTTCTTTACTTTCAACATAAACTCTAATTAGACTTTGAAACTTGACACTCTTGGTCCTTCACATTATTTAACATACCTTCAAATTTCTATCCAGAAAACATTGTCACCATTGACCTGTCTTACAGCAACATAAATAACTTTTGGACAACACCAAAGGTATATCCTTGTATACACATGTTTTGCTATTTGATACCTAATGATCCGAGAACTTATCTTCTTTTTTTTCCTATCGATGTCAGTGCTTTAAAAGGTTGAAAGTAATGAAGCTAAGGTACTGTTGTAACCTAACAACCACCCCTGACTTCTCAGAGATTACAAATCTCAATGTGCTAAGTCTTGAAGGCTGTGTGAATTTGGTTAGCGTTCACCCCTCAATTGGAATGCTCAAGAGGCTTGTTGTGTTAAATCTAACGAGGGTGCCTAAAGTCGACCAACTCCTCAAGCATTGGGTCGATCAAAAGCTTAACGGAGCTTCATGTTGATGAGGCGGCATTCTGAACTTCCTTCTTTTGTATCCTCTAATAAACCTTGAATCATTGTCATTCGGTGGCGAGGAGGATTCAACCTAGATGGTGGACTTCAATCATCGCTCCTTTTGGTTTACTAAGTAAACAACAACATCCCCAAAGATCACTATGGTCATCATTGGAAGCTTTACATATGTTAAAGCATCTGAATTTAAGCCACTGCAATTTATTAGAAGTGCCTGAGAGCATTGGAGGCTTATCATGTCTAAAGGAGCTAAACTTAATAGGGAACAATTTTACTAGCTTGCTTGGAAGTTTGAATCAACTTTCTCATCTTGAAGAGCTTGTACTTAGTGGTTGCAAGAAGCTGGAAGTGTTGCCTAAACTTCCACCTAGCTTATATGGTATTTATGCATCTGATTGCACCTTCTTAAGAGAAGTTTCTGGATCATCTAAAGACCTATATGGGTATATGGGTTTCCAGACTAACAGATGTGAATTCTTCCTTTCACCAAGAAGTGCCTATAGTATGTTACATATATTATGTCACGGGAATAGCATTCCAGAGTGGTTTACAAATAGAAGTACGGGAAATCATGTAAAGGTTGAATTACCATCAGATTGGTGTTATGATAAGTTTAGGGGATACGGAACTTGTGTTGTTTTCAAGTGCAAAAAGCCTCACAAATTTAAAGGAATCTCTATAAAGAACTTTGATGGAGCTTCTCTGACTACAAAAGATTACCTCCCAAATTTAACTAACTATGAGTCATATATGATATGGTTGCATTATACGAGGTATACAGGGGGATGGAAGGAAGCAAAGAATTTTGTTACATTTAGTTTCTTAGACGAGAATAATGAACATGTTGAGGTGAAGGAGTGTGGTGCAAGACTAATTTGTGATGGAGATTTACAGCAAGAAGACGTCACAAACTTGAGTTTGTTACAAGACCTCCCAACTCTATCACATGGTGGGGCCATTAGGTTGGATGGGTTTTTTTAGAGGAACGTCTGGTCTTGGTAGTCCAATAACAAAAGCGTTTGTAATTTTTATTTGTTAGCCATTGTTTAGGCAAATTCCTCCTCAATATATTTTAATGTCAAAGGACCTCAGTAGAATTAAATGGTGAGGTTGCCCCTCAACCAACCGAGTACATGACCGCATTATCTCCATTAGCTCAACCGAACAATGATCGATCACCCCCCAACCTTTTCAAAATTATGGTTGGCCTGCCAACCGCAACTTTCAATTGTTTTGGGTGTGTAGTTTTATTTTTATTTGTTTTTGTGTGGTATCTTTTTTGTTGTAGTTGCGGTCGCCTTATTAGCAAATTGTGGTTGGGTGTAGTCTTGAAGAGAGAAAGCTGATATGGCGCTGATGTGGCGTGGAGTGACCACAAGATTTACGGTTAACATTAGCATTGGCCTAAGGTGTTCTCTTTATAAGTCATTGATGTGTTTGGAAGCATAGGAGACGTGTATAAACCTCACACGTTGTAGCGGTATTCATATAATGTAGGTCATAATTCGTAACTAAAATGATAATTAATCTCTAAATGTGCAGGGGTTAGCTCAAAAAGTAAAGCATAGGAGACATGTATAAACCAGTGAACCAACTCACCTTTTGACTAGTGCTTAATGTTCTTAGCTATCAAATACAGAGTACATGATATAAAATTTGCAGAAAATGACAAGTGATACTGTTAATTGAGTTGTAACACTTTCAAGAAATTGCTTAAATGATGTTTTATATGCCTCAAAGAAAAGCATTGTTAGTTTAGACTCGAATGATAACTTCTATGCCTGAAAGAAAAATCTATATAGGATATGTTGTAACTCTTAAAATAATGGATTAAAAGATCACTTCCCTCAAAAAGAATAATAGGATAGGATATTAACTCACTCGAAGAATTTAATGATATTTTCATTTCTGACTATAACATGCCCAATATATAGGGGATGATTAACAATTCCAACTCAAGCCGATTTCACATGTATACACTCCACCCGAACAAGGTAATAACCAAATAAACAAGTATATAGATACTCTGATTTAAGAATTAAAAAGCACACGAAAATTGCAGGAATAATAGGTTAACGTTGTTCCAGCTGATCAACACGCAAGACATTACAAACTGCGTCAGCAGCATACTCGAGCGTGTGATACCTACATGTAAAAATGTAAGTATGCAGCATTCATCAAGGTTACAAATTATTTCCCTTATTTTTCTACAAGCTTTTGGTGTTACTCATTAACTTTAGTACTAATAATGGGGTGTTTGAATTTGAGATATGAAACTGATTATTTCAATCAGCTTTTTTTTTTATGTCAGTAATATTGGAGCGTTTCCAACATGGTACTTGGACAAAAATGTAGTTATCCAAATGATCATATGTGTATAGAAACCAAGCTCTACTACACCATGTGAAAGATACCATATATATTTGAATATATGTGGTGCTTACAAGAGCAACAGCATCAGTTGTGCGGCAAGTTCAAACTGGGAAGCAATTTTTAAGACCATGATCCTGTAAGTGAATGAACAAATCACAATTTAAAATAATGCAACTTTCTAACCAGTATAAAGAAATAAAAGATGCAAACACTTCTTGTGGTTTTAAAATACTATAAGATATTTGGAAACAGGTATGAATTTACTCGTTAGGGTCGAAGAAGTGGAGAGCCATCTCTCCAACAGCAGCTCCAATAAGAAGTAAACACGAATTGGATGCTTATATGATAACTAATAAGGGAGGCACTATTATGCATAATTTAGGTAGACAATGCAACGGATTCCACAATAAGGCTTCATCTATGATAGACAATTTCGTGAACAGTTGATTAATTGGTCAGAGCAACATATATATTACTACTCCTTTTCTATATCTGTTTTGTCACAAATTAAAACTTTTTCCCGTTGCCAAGACCATATGTGACCAAAAAAAAGAAAAAAAAATATCTCTAATGATCAAAGGAAGATAAGTTTAAATATTTGATAACAAGAAGTCAATTAGTCGAATATTCAAATGCATAAAATAAATCCTTAATCCCTTTGTTAAGAAAAACAGATTATTATCATAATAGTATACCCTAGTTTTGGACTTTTGGCTATTCATGTTAAAAAATAAATAAATAAATAAATAAATAAATAAATAAATAAATAAATAAATAAAAACAAACTAGCTAGAATTAAATTTATCTAAATCCTAATAGTCGTTTAAAACGAACACCTTTTGTGTCGTTTTGGGCTTCCCTTTTTTTCTTGGCCTGTTTTGGTTTGTCCGGCCCATCTTTTTTATTTTATTTTTTCCCTATATTTTGTTGTTGGTGGGATAACTGAGCCTTCTAAAAGCTTCTTTTTTTCTCGGGATCATTTGTTTCTGCATCTTTCTTGCCTTGACATTTTGATAGATGCAGATTATGTTCTTCCAGGAATCACAATGAAATTAAGAACAATCCAGGAACTCTAAATTAAAGAAGAAGATATTCGAACTTAAGGAAAATGGGATTTGTTATTTGATAGATGTGTTGTTACAAGAGATAGAAGAGTTTACAAATTCATAACTACTTTACAATGTACTGCTAATCATGTATTTATACAAGTGAAATGTGATAGAAATGATTAAGGCGGGAACTTCGGTTATTGTGATTGTTTGACTTTTCTTATGTTTGACTTTTTCTTCTGACTTTTGTTGACTCTCACTTTTGCTCCATATCATTGCCTTCCCCTTCAAATGTTACTTGTCCACAAATAACTAAGCATTGAGATCAAAGTCAGGAAACCTTGTAGCTATACCATCATACAACTTCCATGTTACATCTTCCACTAAACCATTAGCCCCTTTCAGCTTCAAAAATTGGATGCTTATATGATAACTAATGAGGGAGGCACTTTTATGCTTAGGTAGACAATGCAACGGATTTCACAATAAGGCTTTATCTATGCTAGACAATTTCGCGAACAGTTGATTAATAGGTCAGAGCAACATATTGCTACTCCTTTTTTATTCATATGTAACTATTTTTAACCACTAGTAAGCAAAGTAACTAACCTCCTAATAATGCTATAAATACAAGACTCATTTCCTCTTCATTTTTAACACAAAAAATCTGTCCATACTAATGCTCCAAGAGAAGTCCATGTTTTGATTTCCAAGCTACAAATTCTACATCATTTCTAAAGCTCTTGTTAAGCTTACTTGATCCTTATTCTAGTTCTTTGATCATTTGGTCCCTTTTTCTCCTAAAAGGCCAAAAATTGTAAGATTAGCTTGTGCTCAATCTCATCATACTTTAATTTCGTGTTTCTATTATGATATGTATGCTTGTATATTGATCATGTTGTATTAACTCTTAAAACATAATGTAACACCCCAAAATTTGCACAGCGGAAGCGTTCGAGTCATGGGGTGCTACTAAATCAATAGTCACAACACCAGGTAATAAAGAATGAAATATTTATTCCATTATCGAAAGATAGATTAATTTAAGAAATAGTTTTACAACATTGTTTCAAAGTGCGAAAGTAAGCTCATAAAAATATATGTTGTCCTATTAAAATTGTATTAAATATGCTTGGAAACACTTCGGATGCCAGTCTTCAACGAATGCCTTTTCCATTGCCCACGCCAATAAGTAAACCTGATAAAAACATGCTAAAATGTCAACACAAAGGTTGGTGAGTTCATGGGTTTAAGTAATCAAGTTTTCAAGTTGGACCACAGTTGCACATATAGCATCTCCGTGAATGACACTATATGCAAAAGGCTATTACGCTAATACCAAGTTCATGCGACCGAAACTACGACGGTGTGCATGCATCTAGAAGCATGATAAATAAAAGCCCAGCAAGTGTATTTCCGACACTCAATCAATACGATATGATATCGCCCGACGTTTGCCTATCCGGTCAAACTCGAACGGGGTGTCATCCCAATAGATCTATTCATAACAATCGCGCCTCCCAAAGGGAACTAACAGAGCATAGTGGGATTCAAGGTTGTTTCAAGTAATAGTGTTTTCAGTTTCAGGTCCGAAAAGAGTTTTACATGTTTCTCACCCCATAGTTTTATAAAGCACTGTAAACTCACCTTAGTAGTTCGGTGAATAAAGCACAAAGAGATCGAGTGTGATATAGCAGTGGCTCCTACCCGAAACTTAGAACGAGATGGCAAGTCTTAGTTTATAGTAATGTGTACCCACGACTCAAAGTGTGAATAAATTTAAATGTTTACAAGTGGTTGTGTTTAATGTTGCTTGTGTGGCAGAGCTTACGTTAAAATCGTTTCAAAATGTTTTGTAAGTATGGCTCATGGGAGAAGGTATACGAAACTTTCGTATAAGGGTCGGCTCATATATTGGCTCGAGTGTTATCGAAGTGGGGAATAAATATAAGTTTAATTGTATTTATTAGATTTGTTGGGTTTCGAGATAGGAAAATATATTTATGTTATTTATACATTTTATAGAAGTCGCGGATAAATATTTTAATCTTAGATTACGGATGCAATCATCGAATATGTGTTAAACGTTTTTACTTAACGAATAGTCTAAAATAAATAAGTTTATAAGGCTTATAAAAGTTTTAGGGTATAAAGTGTCAAAGTATCAAGCTGGAGGGGCTGGAGTGTAAGGATTTATATAAATCACAAAACTTATAAAAGTTTTAAGAAAAATGTTGAATGGTTCAATGTTGAGGGTTGAAAGCGTAAATATTAATATAGTTTAACCTTATAAAAGCTCCTTAAGAAAAATGGCAAATGATTCGAATTGGAGGGGCTGGAATTGTAAGATTTACATTTTATCATAAGTAGCCCAAAAAAATCCGAAGAGATGTCATGGGCAAGGTTCAGACCTTGCAACTTTTGCTCAGATTCCATACATACAAACCATCTGAGCTAGGTAGTGTTTTGTGTCTATCTTTACATTTCAAACGTATTTAAGGGAACCTTTTATCTGATATCTTTTATAAGTGAATTTTCTACTCAGTGTCGTGCATATGCATGTATACGTGAATTGTTTGGTCTTCTTCAAAATTCATTTCCTTCATGTTTATAAACATTCAAAGTGATTGAAAACGTTCCATGTTCCATTTCTAAAACTCGAGTAAGCACAAGTCCAAAAGCCAAACTTAAGTGCGTTTATATAAGGTTTTGAAATCCTTTGAAACCCGATGATCAACAAAGTGTTTATTCAAATGTTTTACGTAATCATGAGCCATATTTTACGTTAAAGATGTACCACACAAGCATAATAACACAAGCTTAACCATCCTAGTTTATATTTGTCGAATGAAAATAAGTTTCGATAGTGTTTCCATGTTTAACGAGAGTATGTACAAATCTAAAATTATGTTTTGAAAATATAAAAAAAACTCGTATCTATTATTATACGTTTAGACCAAAGAGTGAGTTGAGTTGGCTTACAAAGATTGAAGAGGTACGAGTGAATGAACAAAGAAAATGAGGATGAGAACCCGATACACAACTAACTCCCAACACTTAATTAACTCGCATCAAATGAACTTCTTATGACCTTAAGTAATCTACTCAAGTTCTTCTCCCTTCTTGCTCAACTTTCCCACAGTGGGCGTTTTTATGTGATTGAATGAGATGAGTTTTGAGATTTGAGTGAGTTGGTGGGTTTTAGGAGTCACCTTATATAGAGAAGGTGATAGACATAGGTTTTTGCAAGCTTCTTACTAGATTCAAAAGATGAGAGTGATGGGTGAGTTGTGTTTGAGCATGCTTCGACTGAAACACCTCCTTGAGACATGAATTTGTGTCGTCCTTGTCAAGTGAATGAGATGGTTCAAAGCATGCTTGAGGCCTAGCTAGGATTCCTAGGTTTTAGGTCAAAAGATAAGTCAAGTATTGTTTAAGCTTATAGGTAGTTAGGGTGGTTTAGGTTAGGCTTGTCTCCTTTTTCTTATACATATGCACGCACATTTTTATTAAGGCCAAGGGTGGTGATTTTGAGTTGCTTTTGTTCCTTGCTCGTTGGTCAGAGAGACATAGGAAACACCTATCAACCTTTGCTTGCCTAAGTTTTTGGTGTCACAAGATGAAAACCGATAAAAATGTACGAAAAACAGGCAAAACGTAAGAAAAATGGACAAAAATCTAAGAATAATGTAAGAAAAACGGACAAAAACGGATGAAGACCGATAAAAACGTAAGAAAACGGACAAAACATAAGAAAACGGATAAAATGTAAGAAAACGGACAAAAACTTTAAAAGCGAATGAAAGCGGATAAAAACGTAAAAAGCGGGGAAACGGATAAAAAGCGAGCGAAAACGGATAAAAGCGGGTGAAAACTATTATTAACGGATGGACTAACGGCGAAACTATTATTTGAAAACGTAAAGGTTTTTTTTTCGATTTAAAAAAGCGTAAGTTTTTTTTTTTTTTTTTTTTTTAAGCGTAAATTTTTGAAAAAAATTAATTTTTTCGAAATTAAAATTTATTTTTTTTCCACGTAGGCAAGCTATATGACTTGGCAAGCCATGTCACACAAACTCAGTGACTTGGCAAAGCCACGTATTTGGAGAAATATGGTCTATATCGATACGAAAAAAAAAGACACTACTTAACCGGGTTGCAAAAAAGTACAGCACCATATCGAACATTTGAGAAAGACGTTGCTATTTAATAAACTTAAACCCTTAAAACTATATAGTAACTCCCTACAATAATGATATATTGAATAGAATTGTTAAAAAAAAAAAAAAAAAAAAAAAAAAAACTCATTAAATTTATGACAACCAATTAAATGCTAAAATTTGAAAATAAAAGTGATAATTATTTATACTATTAATAATTTAGGCGTTCTACTTTTGAAAAACATATATCTACTTCGTTATAAAATATTTGGGACGTCTATGAGAAAGGTTTAAAATGAAAAACGTTTCTTCATGCAAAATATTTATAGGGTGCCATGCGTAGCCGTCATGGCGGATACCCTAGTTTAGTATAGATGCATTGAAAAGGGAGAAGTGGTGATGATGTTGATGTTCACAAATTAGTCGAGTATGTTCCAATGCATGCCTCCTGTGAGAATATTTATAAAAAAAAAAAAAAAAAAAAAAAAAAAAAAGAAAAAAGCTTCATCAAAGTAAATAAATACAAGTCTACAACAATATTGACAAACATCCTTGTTAATCATAATACATCTAATAATTGGCACCTAGTTATGATTTATGAATTAGTATTCCTTAAACATTAAACCAGCTAAGGTATCTTATCAGTAGTAAAATAGATACCTGAGTAAAGTTTGGTTGTTAAAAGACCCAATGTTATAGGGAGTTGTTAGTTTTTGATAAACTTTAGTTATACACAACTTCACACATAAATACTATACATGTATAATAAATGTTACCGATAAAACAAATTCCATAAATGAAACTCAAGCACTGACGGAGCTATATAGGGAGTATGGTTCAACCCAAAAATTTCTACTAAAGCCAATATATTCCACATGCTTAGACTAATTTGTTCCACTAATGATTAATGGCCTATCCAAAATCTAAGAAAAGTCAGTCATCTGTTCAAATAATACTTTGGAAAATCTACATATGTGTTTTTTCTCTATTCAAAATTGTCAATTTAATTTATATATAAACTCAAACACTAATATTTATGAGCTGGGATTGTCTCAAGTTGTTTTTACAACTTGAGTCAAGTTGGACATGTATAAGTCATCGGATTTGATTCAATGGCTCAAATCAAAAGGTTTTTTTGATTTGAGCAATTGGATCCAATCCAATAATTCCATGGCTCATATCCTCCTAAACTTGACTCAAGTTGTAAAATCAACTACAGACAATATGAACCCAATATTTATTCTACTTTTTGCTTTATGTTTACTTGCTTATAGGATTTAGTAACCGAAATTAGAGTAAAAGATAAAAGACTTTAATTTGTTGACCTGTTGTTGTAACACCCCTAAATCTCAGTACAGCGGAAGACTTAATCAAGTTTTCGGGGCGTTACTATTGGACTGGTATCGCACACAAGTATAGCAAAAAGATAGTCATTTATCATTCAAAGCCAATCCCAAAATTTGTTATTCAAAACATTTAGTTCAAAAGTGTAAATATTAGGCCCAAAACATAATTTAATAAGATAGGTCCCCAAAGTTTATCGAGTCAAAAATGATCCTTGCACCCCTTCTTGCCAAGCTTCCACCGATCACGTATTCAAACACCTCTCAAAATCACGAAATCATGCTAAAAGGTCAAACTACATTTGGTGAGTTCATAGGTTTAAGTTCAACAAAATCGAGTGGACCAGACGAGTTGATTTGCTATGCAAGACCTAGATAGAATAATTGTTTGACACGCACAAATCCTACCGGATCACCAACCATATAATCACTTACTCGGGCCCGCGACTCTAGTCCAAGATCGTGGCAACCTCTAGAGCAGTTGCCAACCCGGGCTAGGTCGAGATAGAAGTCTATTCTTAGTTAGGCACGGTTAAACCTAGACTAAGGCAACAACTATCACACATCTATCTACTTAGTCAAGCATATAAGCAAATCCAAATAGTTTTAACGGTCCAAAAACAGTAGCATGATTCTCAACCCAAAATAGTTCAAAACGTATATAAAAGTGGGGCTATGAAACTCACCTTTGCCACAGCAATGCACGAATAAATTCTAGCAGAAGATAACAGGTAATCACGGCACATCAATGAACTATTCACTATTGACACGACTGGCATCTAAAGTTAATCTCCATGGCATCCAAAAGAATGTACGACGAGTATAACAGAATAGAAGCGACGCAACCTAATGCGTATACGATAATCTTAAAATACAGTTCATATGATAAAGAAATCAATAGAAAGTAATGTGGTGTAGTTTTCGTGGATCATTCATGTCGTTCCCAAAAGTTCATAATTAATATCTCAAAAGTTCAGTTTTAACGTTTCGTGTGGTGGTAAGAAACATAGACGCGATGTATAACTCACGCGAAATAAGAGAAGACATCGACCAAATCAAGACATACAGACCATATGTAACACCCCCAAAATACCGCAGCGGAAGATTGTGTCATTGGGGTGCTACTTCATAATACAAAGTACAAGTTATAGAAAACGACCTCTAAATGAGGCGTTTTGAAAAGTTACCATTCGATTAATGAAATCGAGTTACAAACAATGAGGTCCCAAAGTATAATACATAAATGTTTGAATGGTAAATGATAAAAGCATAAGTCTTCAAAATATGTCGATGCGACTCTAAGTTCCATGCAACAGCTATCGTCTTATGTCCTGAGATAAACATGCTAAAGTGTCAACACAATGGTTGGTGAGTTCATAGAGTTTGTTTTGAATAAGTTGAAAAGCCTTTAAAGAATGTTCCCACAGCAAAGGCATTGTAAATCCACTCAGTTCCAAGTTTCGCCCATACAAAACTTGCAACCTGTGTGTTTACAACCCACTGTTAAAATATAGTTTGCACAATCATGTATGTATGTATCATAGTAGTAAAAAGTATATGTGTCACCACAAGGGTCTTCCAACAACATAATTTGGGATGTATCTAACTTAATAGCCTTCCAACAACTTAATTTGGAGCCACTAAATTAATGGTCACCCAACAACTTAATTTGGAGCCACTTGCGTATGTATCTAATTTAATAGCCTTCCAACAATTTAATTTGGAGCCACTAAATTAATGGTCATCCAACAACTTAATTTGGAGCCACTTGCGTATGTATCTAATTTAATAGCCTTCCAACAACTTAATTTGGAGCCACTAAATTAATGGTCATCCAACAACTTAATTTGGAGCCACTAAATTGAATAATGCAAATAAGTATAATGCAGTCAAGAATAACGCAAATAGGTATATCATAATCATGTATATATGCAATCAAGTATTTTGCAATCAAGTATAAAAAGTATAGCGTAGCATAAAAGTGTAAATGTTTTGAGTATTTGTATTTGTAAAGCAAGTAGTTGAGCATGTATCTCCCCCAAAGAGTTTGTAAAACAAGTATTAAAAGAGTAGGGGCTATGACTCACGATAATCCTTAAAAGTTTAGAGTACTTATGAAAGTAAATGAAAATAGTTGAGCATGTATCTCCCAAAGAGTTTATAAAGTATTTAAGCGAGTAAAAGTGGGGCTCTGAACTCACGGTAATCCTTAAAAGTTTAGAGTACTTATGAAAGTAAATGAAAATAGTTGAGCATGTATCTCCCAAAAGTAATTCAAAATGTATAAAAGTAGGGCTATGAAACTCACCGATAATAAGCGATGAATGATACTAGAAAATTGGGCGGCGCTTCAGCATCTAAATTCAAAATCCATTTCTAAACTATAAAATCCTCTAAATCACCTCATATCTACCCCATAACTATCCCAATAGCTTCAAAACAAAACCCATCTTTAATATTGCCCGATCTATCCTTTCAAAAGTTTTGAGAATTTCCTGGGACCCATGACTCTAACCCACCATTGTGTAGCTCTTAATCCAACCGGAAATACAAAATAAACTTAACTTTTACGTAGAGAATACTTATGCCTTCAACTTATGTGTATAACTCGAGCCACGAAAATCAAGTATGGAGGGTGTATGGAGGTTGCGACATCAAAGAGGAGGGAAAATGTGTGTTTTCGTGAAATAAAATGAACTAGTTTTCTTTCTATTTATAGGAAAATATCCGAAAATATCTAGATATTTTGTTGAATAGTGTTTAGATATTTTGATAAATAGTGTTTAGATATTTTGAAAATATCTAGATATTTATAAATAAGAACTAGATATTTATATATTATGAGTCAGAGACATTGTTTATGCATGAAAATTATGTAAAAGTATTTACTTGTTCAATTTAGCTAAATTAGTAAATAATAAAATTACGGTGAATAGTAACCCGTGAATAGTAATTTGTGAATAGTAAATTTTCGTGAAAAGTTTGAGTTTAAATAATGACCCAAAATATGATGAATAGGAAAATGAATAGTGTGATGAATAGTAAAATGAATATTGACCCGAAATTGCGAATTGTTACGCCTCTACCTTAAGGAACTTCGTCCCAAGTTACATTGATGTTAACTACTTATAGTGTGTCAAAGAAAAGTGTGGTCTCTAAAACAATGGGGTTCTCTCTTATTCAATAGGAATAGTGTATGGGTTACGTTGTAATACACCCATAATGTGGTTAGGGAATCGTATCGGATGCAAATAAGCCCACTTATTTATAATTCATTACTTACATAAAGCGTCCAAATTTATGTAAGTAATGGATTATAAACTTATGGTTCGGTGGTTTATAATTTCTTTATTTGAATAAAGAGGCCCCAATCCATTCAAATAAGGAGATTATAAATCATCCTACTTAAGATTTTCGACACAAAACTCGCTGCGGATAATAAGATAACCAAGTCATCAAATCCCTAAAGCTAGTAATAATATTATTTAACTCAAATCTCATGTCTCATCAAACAAGAAGCTGTCACACGATCAAGTTAAATAATTAGTTATTCGAGCTCCGTATTTTAATGACCCGATTAAATTATGTGGTTTTATTATTACTAAGTCATATCATCTAACAACGTGGATCTAAGCAAACAACTAACAAGAAGCATATCTTGTGAAGTGTGTGTAAGGCAATCATAGTGGAGAGTCTTAACGTATAAAGCGCTTATAGTCTAGGCTCTTAAATGCAACCTAGTTCTTTATAACCAATGCTCGATACCAATCGCAACACCCCAAAATACCGCGGAAGATTGTGTCATTGGGGTGCTACTTCATAATACAAAGTACAAGTTATAGAAAACGACCTCTAAATGAGACGTTTTGAAAAGTTACCATTCGATTAATGAAATCGAGTTACAAACAATAAGGTCCCAAAGTATAATACATAAATGTTTGAATGGTAAATGATAAAAGCATAAGTCTTCAAAATATTTCGATGCGACTCTAAGTTCCATGCATGACTATCGTCTTATGTCCCGAGATAAACATGCTAAAGTGTCAACACATTGGTTGGTGAGTTCATAGAGTTTGTTTTGAATAAGTTGAAAAGCCTTTAAAGAATGTTCCCACAGCAAAGGCATTGTAAATCCACTCAGTTCCATGTTCCACCCATACAAAACTTGCAACCTGTGTGTTTACAACCCACTACTAAAATATAGTTTGCACAATCATGTATGTATGTATCATAGTAGTAAAAAGTATATGTGACACCACAAGGGTCTTCCAACAACATAATTTGGGATGTATCTAACTTAATAGCCTTCCAACAACTTAATTTGGAGCCACTAAATTAATGGTCACCCAACAACTTAATTTGGAGCCACTTGCGTATGTATCTAATTTAATAGCCTTCCAACAACTTAATTTGGAGCCACTAAATTAATGGTCATCCAACAACTTAATTTGGAGCCACTGAATTGAATAATGCAAATAAGTATAATGCAATCAAGAATAACGCAAATAGGTATATCATAATCATGTATATATGCAATCAAGTATTTTGCAATCAAGTATAAAAAGTATAGCGTAGCATAAAAGTGTAAATGTTTTGAGTATTTGTATTTGTAAAGCAAGTAGTTGAGCATGTATCTCCCCCAAAGAGTTTGTAAAACAAGTATTAAAAGAGTAGGGGCTATGACTCACGATAATCCTTAAAAGTTTAGAGTACTTATGAAAGTAAATGAAAATAGTTGAGCATGTATCTCCCCCAAAGAGTTTATAAAGTATTTAAACGAGTAAAAGTGGGGCTACGAACTCACGGTAATCCTTAAAAGTTTAGAGTACTTATGAAAGTAAATGAAAATAGTTGAGCATGTATCTCCCCCAAAAGTAATTCAAAATGTATAAAAGTAGGGGCTATGAAACTCACCGATAATAAGCGATGAATGATACTAGAAAATGGCAAGGCTCAAGCATCTAAATTCAAAATCCATTTTCTAAACTATAAAACCTCTAAATCACCTCATATCTTCCCCATAACTATCCCAATAGCTTCAAAACAAAACCCATCTTTAATATTGCCCGATCTATCCTTTCAAAAGTTTGAGAATTTCACGGGACCCATGACTCTAACCCACCATTGTGTAGCTCTTAATCCAACCGCTGAAATACAAAATAAACCTAATTTTTACGTAGAGAATACTTATGCCTTCAACTTATGTGCATAACTCGAGCCTGAAAATCAAGTATGGAGGGTGTATGGAGGTTGCGACATCAAAGAGGAGGGAAAATGTGTGTTTTCGTGAAATAAAATGAACTAGTTTTCTTTCTATTTATAGGAAAATATCCGAAAATATCTAGATATTTTGTTGAATAGTGTTTAGATATTTTGATGAATAGTGTTTAGATATTTTTGAAAATATCTAGATATTTATAAATATAACTAGATATTTATATATTATGAAGTCAGAGACATTGTTTATGCATGAAAATTATGTAAAAGTATTTACTTGTTCAATTTAGGCGAAATTAGTAAATAATAAAAATTACGGTGAATAGTAACCTGTGAATAGTAATTTGTGAATAGTAAATTTTCAGGAAAAAGTTTGAGTTTAAATAATGACCCAAAATATGATGAATAGGAAAAATGAATAGTAACAGTGAATAGTACAAATGAATATTGACCCGAAATTGCGAATTGTTACACCATAACTCACGCCAGAAAAGGGAAGAGACATTGACAAAGTCAAGAAATACCGACATACTCAAGCTAGTAAAAAACTAGGAAATGACGACAACTATTTATGCAACATAAATAGGTTAATTGATAAGTTTCGGCAATTTACCCAACAATTACCAAACGTACATGTTCAATAATAAAATACAAGTTTCCATTTATCGCACAATTAATAAAGGTTTCTCAATTGTTATTCATAATCATACACGTTTACCCGAAATTACTTCATATAAGGTATATGGCACCAAGCTTCAAGGTCCACAGTAATTTTCTTTCGTTTTGTCCTATGTTATCATTTGAGTAGTGGTTTGTTTTCTTGTTTAGAAAATAGGAAGTCTCTTGTTATGTAAGCTTTATGCCTATGTAACGGGTGAGATATGGGATTTCACTCATATCCATTGTACTTAAACGTTTCTTTGGTTAATATATTTACTGAGTGCGGATTATTCCCTTTACCAAAAAAATACTTCATATAAGGTATGGTGAATAGTGTACCATAACTGACACGCTTGTTTATTCCAACGTTTCCATATCAATATGACTTCAATAAGTTATATCATCAAAATAATAATTCCAACAAGTTTATAAAGTTAGCATGTGTAATAAAACACGAGTTACCATCGTATTTTAACAAGGGTTTATAACAGATTAAACCATATTCGTTATTAATATTTATAGTTATATAACTCAACACCAACTTAAATGTGAAAAAGAAATATTCAGTTTTATCACAAAACAAATATATTAAACTCATTTAACCCAAAATGCTTATTAAAGTGCAACATACTAATCAATATAATGGTTATCAAAAAGTTTATGAAATATATTTTTGTATATAAATCATGAGGTGCTATCTTTAATCAATAAGAGTTTATGATTAAATAAAATCATATTCATCGTCAATATATATAACTAGACATCTTATTATAGCTAAAATGTGAAAAGGAAATACTTGGCGATCGCGAAATCAATATATCAAACTCATTTCGAGTCTAACATATTATACCCGTTTAGACCAACAAGTTTAATAAAACACCACTTATATTCCATATGACTCGCATATCAAGTGTCATACTAATTTATAAACCGTATTAACCTTATAAGTTATGACTAAATAAAAAATGTATGAATAGATATTATTAATCTCATAGTTAGTTCCACATAACTATTGTCGATTTTATAATAATTTGCTCGCTACCATTCGGGTCCAAAATTAATGATCAAATATGTCCGATAATAATATATATATATATATATATATATATATATATATGCACACATATCATTAGTCTATTACTTATATCAAATAGCTCATCGTTACCATTTGTTATTTTTATCCGTTTCGGTATTCTTATATTAACAACCGTTTACAACTCACAATTTATCATGTTTTATTCGAGTAATAACTCGTAACTCCTTTTTATTTGTACCGTATAACCGTCTCATGAATCAAAACCAAGTAAACACTAGTTTATCATACGGGTCAAACGCAAGACTAATGATTTAGGTTAGTCAAACATTCACTTAATTACAATCCGGGCAAAATATAAAACATACTAACACTCCCATTGGGCTACGAGCCCAGCAGATCCAAATTGTACCCACGAGGGTCAATAAACCCGAGACCAACCTTAGTCTACCCGACTCTTTTCTGGGTTCTAATTCATGACCATAGCAACACAAACACCACCATTTTTCCAGTTTCAGTCTCATACCACACGAAACATAATGAAAGGTTTTATTCAAGTTTACATCTTACCCAACACATGTTACCTTAACGTTTCCAAGACCCATTTCATATCATCTTTATTTAGTTTAAGGTTTGTACCTACAAATCTCAACATCAACAGTATTTACACGATTTATAATGGTAAAAACTGAAAAATAGAATGTTATAACCCTTGCCACTTGAGTTTACCACAAAACATCTTTATTATATGTTTTAAAGGAAAACGTGTATAACTCGTTTTATCATTTCCAAATCCACAAAAACAAAACATTATAATCGTAAAAATAAATCTAAGAACGAGAGCAAAGTGTGGGTCATTTACCGTGAGAAAAAGAGAAGGTGAGAAATGAGGGAAGTGGTGAGGGTGGGAGTATATATACTACAAGGAGGGACCAATGTTGGACACTTGAAACACAAGGGCGAAACTGAAACATATCTTAAGGACCCTTATTGTAACTTTCTTAATTCTTACATAATAATAAGCTCGGGACTCGTTTAGCCTAGTAAATGAATGATTTATGACTCGGGAGTTACGCCAACGTTCTTAGAATATTACTTCCAATAAAAACGATATAAAATACGACTCGTATCTCAAATTAAATCAAACGATCGCTCGGTTGGACGTTTCTCCAATTACGACGCATCGAGGAATTTACGAGTTGTCACAGCTGTTAATGTGTATTTGGCCCACCCGCAATTCAAATCCTAACTCCGTTACCTCGGTTAGAAGGATTTCTTCAGCCCAACGCATGGGTATCATATATCTTGTCAATTTGAATTCTCGAACCGAAAAATAATTATCTCGTCTTTATTGGTTTCTTAAACAAGATTATTCTAGGCTCTCGTCAAACAATAATAGGTTCTTTAAAAGTAAAGCATGTAACCCAAATAAGGTTCTTTAAATAGTGTAACAACATTGGGTCTTAAATATAAATATAAACGAACAAAGTACTCCCTCCGTCCCATAATAATTGTTCACTTTGACTATTTTGAGTCTTTCTTGTTAAACTTTGACCGTTAATATTTTTATTTATGTTATATAATACTTTGTGAAAATTATACCAAGTGAAAATACATTTCAAACCTAATCTATTAATATATATTTCATCAAGTATTATATTATACAAACAAAAATATTTTTGGTCAAAGTTAAATAAAAAAGACTTGGAAAAAACAAAGTGGACAATTATTATGGGACGGAGGTAGTAAAATTTTAGAGCAGAAGCTCATGACTTTTGTGTAAAAAAATAAATTTAAGCTCAATGAGCACGTACACATTACAGACCCTAAACAAATAAGCTCTCCTTTCAAATAACATACATAAACTGAATCTTGTAGAGCTTTTAAATAATTCTTTTTCAATCAATAACATACATAAACCGAATCTTGCAGACCTTTTAAATAACTCTTTTTCAATTTGTATTAGTGATTATAGCTAACAAGATATAGATATCAATAAGGTAGAAAAGATAGTGAGATAATACCTTCTATTTCCAAGATCATCTATTTCAATTAAAAAAAAAGAAAAAAAAAAGTTGTTTGCTCTTGTATCGTAAAATAAAAGCACAGGGTTTTGATCAACCCTTGGAGCAAACATCGCTCCGTAACTTTCATTGATCAATGTTGGGAACTTTTGCTTCACGAAGCTATGAAACTCTTTGTCAAGCATGTCTTTCATATCTTTGGTTTGGTACTCCGCTAATTGCTTTTTAACTCTCTCTTCGTGGGATAACTAATTTCTCATAAGCTGGAAAAGAGAAATGTTCTCTTTTCTGTTCTTCTTGCGCATAACATCCATGCTCCATTTCTGTATTTGTTCTTTCTTTCACATAACTTTCTTTCTCCATTACTTTGAGAAAGTCCGAAGGAAATTCTGATCCCCATTTACCACTGTCCCCAAGAATACTCGGACATATCTTTTCAAGTTGCCTTCGGAGGTTACCTTTTCTGTCTTCGATGTACTCAATAAGTGCCCTGATCCGGGCCAAAATATGGGGTGTGAACTTGCCGCTTTCGCGGTTGCTCTATAGACAAAATCAACATAAGTTCATATAAATAAGTCAAATAGAAGAATGTTAGCTGCTTATTTTTTAATTTGCCTTATTTTTTAATTTTCCTGTGTTTATTTCATATGAAACACATTCTTCATAGTCTATTCAGTATTGTTTAAGGTGTTTTGTAACTAATAAGTTCCAAGGCTAAATAATTAAATCTTTATCTTAGGAAAGAAGACTCACCCTTTCAAGATGATTTGTTGCAAAAGATACAAACCATCCAAAGTTATTGCAGAGTTGGTGCGGTATATGTCTCCGTCTTGATATATCTTCCCCGTGTAGCAAAAGAATACAATATGCCCCACTCCAATTATGTCCTCTGCATAACAAAAAAAATATATACAATCAAATCCACCCCAAAAATAGAAAAAAGAGGGTATCATATATCTTGTCAATTTAAACCTCAGAAACTGAAAAATAATTATCTCGTCTTTATTGGTTTCTTAAACAAGATTATTCTAGGCCCTCGTCAATCAGCAATAGGTTTTTAAAACTAAACCATGTTAACCCGAATAAGGTTCTTTAAATGGGGTAGCAACATTAGGTCTTAAGTATAAATCCTATAAACGAACAAAGTAAACTTTTAGAACAGAAGATCAAGACTTTCGTGTAAAAAATAAATTTAAGCTCAATGTGCACAGCTCTCCTTTCAAATAACTACATAAACTGAATCTTGTAGACCTTTTAAATAACTCTTTTTCTTTATGTATTAGTGATTATAGCTAACATGATATAGATATCATATCGATAAGGTAGAAAAGATAGTGAGATTATACCTTCTATTTCCAAGGACACCTATTTCAACAACAAGAAACAAGTCATTTGCTCTTGCATCATAACATAAAAGCATAGGGTTTTGATCAACACTTGGAGCAAACATTGTTGGTTGTTTGGAGAATCTTAGAATGGTGTGTGTGTGTTTAAAAACTAGCACCCAAAGAGTATATTATATAGAATTGAATATGGGTAGATGGAGTGAGGTACTTCTCATACATATTGATAGGTGGGTGGTTGAAATGAATAATTAATTGAAGTAAAGTTGGTGACATTAAGAAGCCAAAATGTTTGAGCGGGAAAAAACGAGATGGTTTGGGCGGGAAACTAAATGAAGCTGGTGAATTCTTTGAGTTAATTAGTAGTTGTGGTCCTCTGAATATATTTGGATGAGTGAGAGAGAGTAAAGAGATGGAGAAAGTGAATGGGAATTTTATACCGGATTTTGTTTCTATACTATTACTACTACTATAATATTTTTTATCTTATGGTACAGGATGGAATTATGAAATTCAAAGAAACTCTTCCCAATTTTATAGGAAAACAAATCAGATTTTCCGTGGTTGTTGTCCCGATACTGATTCTAAAATCTTATGATTTTACAATACCAAAAGATCGTGTTTCTACGTAGGATTTTTGTGAGGTAGGATTTTAATAGGATCCGGTCTTAACTATAAGATCTTAAGATCTCTGTCGATCCAATCTACCTTTCATGAAAGACAAGCTAAAAACTACAATTTTATGTATTAAGCAGAGCCGTATATAATGGTGTGCGAGATGTGCTATCGTGAATGTTTATTGTGACTTGTGAACGATAATTAAAGCTGTTACAAGAAATATTCGATTTGGATTGATTATTAATCCTATTTGAGAAGTAAAGATGTCGTTTTGTCACAGTTGAGGAGTGCAACTAATCTCCTATGACTGTTTTTTACTTTGTGCGTTCGATGGGAAAATGAGTGAATAGAATGCAACGGCCCAAAACTATTGTATGGTATAAAACCGAAAATCTTAAAAAGAACAAAACATGGGATTAAGATTTGGGTGCAAAAAGTAAAGTTGTAGAGCCTGTCTAGATGAACAAGTTTAATTTTACAAGTGACATATTGTGTTCCTTGGTCAAAGACTTCAAGACGTGTCTAAAAAGAGTGAAGATGTGTAGTTATGTAAGGTCATATCTCATTAAATTCTACTGGGGTCCTTTGGCAAGTGCATTTATATTAGATTTCAGTTTGGAGGTAGGTTTTTGACCAAATTGTCTGGTGTTCTTTTTATAAGTTATTGATGTGTTTGGAAGCATAGGAGACATGTATAAACCTCACATGTTGCAGCGGTGTTCATATAATCTAGCTCACAATTCCTAACTAAAATGAGAATTAAACTCTAAATGTGCAGGGGCTAGCGGTACATAAAACCAGTGAACCAACTCACCATTTGGCAAATGCTTAATGTTCTTAGCTATCAAATACGGAGTACATGATATAACATTTGCACAAAATGACAAGTGGTACTGTTAATTGAGTTGTAACATTTTCACGCATATACCCGACTAACGCATAAAGGCAAAAGCCGAAAGTCGTAAAAAGATACTCATACTGAGTTGTAGTTTAACGCCAAAGTTACAATAAGAGTAAACATAAAGGGGAAAGTTGTTAAAGATACTCACACTCTACTAACGTCATAACAGACACTTAAGAGTTGTGTGAATTAAGACAAATAATTGAAAAGTGCATTAGTCATTTTTGACTTTTGCCCTATTTTAAATTGTGATTTGTTCATTCATTTACAGGATCATGGTCTTGAAAATTGCTTCCCAATTTGAACTTGACTGTTTTTGCCGCACAACTGATGCTGTTGCTCTTGTAAGCATGGTGTAGTAGAGCTTGGTTTCTATACACATATAATCATTTGGATGACTACATTTTTGTCTAAGTACATGTTGGAAACACTCCAATAGTACTAACGTAAAAAGCTGATTGAAATAATCAATTTCACAACTCAAATTCAAACACCGGGCCCTTTATTAGTGCTAAAGTGAATGAGTAGCACCAAAAGCTTGTAGAAAAATAACGGAAATAATTTGTAACATTGATGAATGCTGCATACTTATCTCTTATGTTAAAATTAAATGACAATGCTGAATCCTGGATCCTTCGATGCGATTTTAGTTTCTGGTCTAAAGTTGTCTTACATTTTAATTGTAGGTATCACCCGTTCCAGTATGCTGCTGATGCAGTTTGTAATGTCTTGCGTGTTGATCAGGTACAACGTTAACCTATTATTACTGCGATTTTTGTGTGCTTTTTAATTCTTAAATCAGAGTATCTATACTTGTTTATTTGGTTATTACCTTGTTCGGGTTGAGTGTATACATGTGAAATCGATCGGCTTGAGTTGGAATTGTTAATCATCCCCTATATTGGGCATGTTATAGTCATAAATGAAAATATCATTAAATTCTTTGAGTGAGTTAATATCTTATCCTATTATTCTTTTTTTGAAGGGAAGTGATCTTTCATTCCATTATTTAAAGAGTTGCAGCATATCCTATATATAAAACCATCATTTAAGTCATTCTCTTGTATAAAAAACATTTTAGTTAGATGATACTACTATCGGTAAATGTATGAAAGATATTCATAATCATTTAAGTCATTCTCTTGCTTTATGCGTTAGTTGGGTGGGTATATAAGATATTCATAATCTTTATTTTTATTTTAGGGAGATTTACATGTATATCATTCCCTAAATGAATAATTAAATATATGTCCTTTGTACTAGTTTTTTATGCATAAAATACAATGCTTTTAATGCATTTAAAGGATATATATGTAATTTTTAAAATAAGCAAGGATATATATATGTAAAAGAACCTAATGTTGATTGACGAGAGCCTAGAATAATCTTGTTTAAGAAACCAATAAAGATGAGATAATTATCTTTAATTTCGAGGATTTAAATTGACAAGATTTATGATACCCTGCGTTGGAACTCAAAAAAATTCCTTATTACTTCGAGTTTCATTTATCGAATTTGTTTTATTGGTAACATTTATTATACATGTATAGTATTTATGTGTGAAGTTATGTATAACTAAAGTTTATCAAAAACTAATTAATTTTAAAGGTAACATCGGAGCCAGAAGGTTAAAGGATGAAGGAAATTGATAGTCGTGGTGGAGGAATATGATGTTCCACCAAGAATTTATACCGATGTAAAGTGGCGTTTATAGTAATGAAGAAGAACAGACGAAAACACAAGTACTGACATGACATGGGGTAAATCTAATATGCATTTCATATATGTTTTGAAACACTTTCTTTGCAAATGTAAAGGCATCGTTAATGGTGTTAGAGGGCTGCATGTTAAAGGAATTACAATTGGTGACTTAAGTATAGATGACATTTTAGTCAACGAAGATACGATTGTGAAAAACTATATATCTTCGTTGACTAAAAATTACATATATATCCTTTGAATGCATTAAAAGCATTGTACTTTATGCATCAAAAACTAGCTAGTACAAAGGACCATTGTACTTTCACAATCATATCTTCGTTGACTAAAATGTCATCAATACCTAAGTCACCAATTGTAATTCCTTTAACATGCAGCCCTCTAACACCATTAACGATGCCTCTACATTTGCAAAGAAAGTGTTTCAAAACATATATGAAATGCATATTAGATTTACCCCCATGTCATGTTGTACTTGTGTTTTCGTCTGATCCTTCTTCGTTACTATAAAACGCCACTTTACATAGGTATAAATTCCTGGTGGAACATCATATTCCTCCGGCCACGACTATCAATTTCCTTCATCCTTTACCTTCCGCTCCGATGTTACCTTTAAAATTAATTAGTTTTGATAAACTTTAGTTATACATAACTTCACACATAAATACTATACACGATAATAAATGTTACCAATAAAACAAATTGATAAATGAAACCAAGTAATAAGGAATTTCTTTGAGTTCCGACGCAGGGTATCATATATCTTGTCAATTTAAATCCTCGAAATTGAAGATAATTATCTCATCTTTATTGGTTCCTTAAACAAGATTATTCTAGGCTCTCATCAATCAACATTAGGTTCTTTAAAAGTAAACAATGTAACCCGAATAAGGTTCTTTAAAAGTAAACCATTTAACCCAAATAAGGTTCTTTAAATAGTGTAGCAACATTGGGTCTTAAATATAAATCCTATAAACGAACAAAGTAAATTTTAGAACAGAAGATCAAGGCTTTTGTGTAAAACTATAAATTTAAGCTAAGTGAGCACCTACACATTATAGACCTTTTACATAACTTTTTTCTATATGTATTAGTGATAATAGCTAACAAGATATAGATATCAATAAGGTAGAAAAGATAGTGAGATTATACCTTCTATTTTCAAGACCACCTATTTCAATAACAAGAAAAAGGTCGTTTGCTCTTGTATCGTAAAATAAAAGCACAGGGTTTTGATCAACACTTGGAGCAAACATTGTTAGTTGCTTGGAGAATCTTAGAATGGTGTGTGTGCATGTAAAAAACCAGCACCAAAAGAGTATATTATATAAACTTGAATATGGGTAGATGGAGACATAAATATTGGTAGGTGGTTGGTTGAAATGAATTGAAGTCAAGTTAGTGACATAAAGAAGCCAAAGTGTTCGAGCGGGAAAAAATGAGTTGGTTTTGGGCGGGAAACTAAATGAAGTTGGTGAATGCTTTGAGTTAATGAGTAGTTGTGGTCCTCTGAATATATTTGGCTGAGTGAGAGAGAGAGTAAAAAGATGGAGAAAGTGAATAGATTTTGTTTCTATACTATTACTACTATAATATTTAGGGTACTGGCAACCATGATCCATACCTCACCACTCACCTATAATATCATTACACCTCATCTCATATTTCATCATACTTTTCTAGTGGCAAACCATGATTCCATAACTCACCTAATTTTATTTTTTAGTTTTATCCAAAACGTTTCTCATCCTCGTTTGCATGGTAAAACCTGTTGGCTTGCTATTGGCCACCTTATGATGACTAATGCACATGTAAAATCCAAAACTTCAATTACGAGCTGCTATATAAATATCCCTTCATATATTCCATATCACAACATACCAATTCAGGCCACAACGTATTCCATAACAGTAACAGAAACCAAGTCGTTACACATTCTTAGCCGTGTATGGATGGCTGCTGGTGTTGCCATTGTTAATGGACATACCGAACAAGGTTACAAGCTTAGATCACTTTACAAGGTTTCTTGCTTCACCTCACCATGCCGATTCGGCAATCTTTGGTGCTCTCCATCCAAACCGCACCATACCGCAACGGTGGCGTCGGTGTTGCCGCTCGGTATGAGGGCAAACCGAGTCATACCGTGCCCCATTGCCACTACCCTTAAAACATTTTTATCTTATCGATAAAGCCATACAGGTTGGAATTCTGAAATTCAAACAAACTCTTCCCAATCTTATAGGAAGACAAATCAGATTTGCCGTGGATGTAGTCCCGATACTAATTCTGAGATCTTATGATTTTACAATACTAAAAAGATCGTGTTTCTACATAGGATTTTTGCAAGATAGGGGTTAATAGGATCCGGTCTTAACCATAAGATCTTAAGATCTCCGTTGATCCAATTTACTTTTCTTGAACGACAAGCTTAAAAACTACAATTTTATGTATTAAGCAGAGCCGTATATGATGATAGGCGAGATGTTCTATCGCACAAGACCTCAAATTTTTAGGGGCCTCAAAGTGTACATCACGTTATATATTTGAGGCCTCAAAATCTACTTCCAACAAAAAATGTTCATGTAATATAATTTAATGTTGTAAAAATTGTTAAATTTGAAGCTACATCATTAGAATCTGTGATTTTGTTTCATGGTTAGTATAATAAATCTATGATCGTCTTTAGTGATCATATTAAATTTTGCACAAGATTTTCCTTTGCTTAGCTACGATAATCGGTATTAAGTTTTGTAAATTAGAAAAAGAGGCTAATTGCATTAAACACTTCATAATCATAATTTTGACAATTTCACCTACAATAGATTTGCATAATTATACAATGCCTACAAAAAAATAAAACTATAATAGGATCTTAAGATTGGACTCAATGTTAAATATTTTTGTTTCTCGTCTTTTAATCTTAGGGTTCTGATCAATAGAAGGTCTTTACAAATATTCAAATTCAAACAACTCATTAAATTATAAAGTGTATTTATAAGAGAATGTTATTAGATACTTTATGCCAAGCATTTTTCTCATGAATGTTTATCGTGACTTGTGAGCGATAATTAAAGCTGTTACGAGAAATATTCGATTTGGATTGATTATTAATCCTATTTGAAAAGTAAAGATGTCGTTTATGACCGTTTTTTACTTTGTGGGTTCGATGGGAAAATGGGTGAATAGAATGCAGCGGCCCAAAACTATAGTATGATATAAAACATAAAATTTTAAAAACGAACCAAACATGGGATTAAGATTTGGGTGCAAACAGTGAAGTTGTAGAGCTTGTAGAGATGAACAAGTTTAGTTTCTGAGTGACATATTATCTTCCATTGTCTAAGAATTCAAGACGTGTCTAAAATGAGTGAAGATGTGTAGTTATGTAGGGTATTTAAGATTTTAGTTTGTTGGTAGGTTTTGACCAAATTTAAATTGTTATTGATGTGTTTGGATGCATACGAGACATCTATAAACCTCACACGTTTGCATGGTATTCATATAATCTAGCTCACAATTCAGAACTAAAATGAGAATTAAACTCTAAATGTGCAGGGTTAGCGGTACATAAAACCAGTGAACCAACTCACCATTTGGCTAATGCTTAATGTTCTTAGCTATCAAATACGGAGTACATGATATATATAACATTTGCAGAAAATGACAAGTGATACTGTTAATTGAGTTGTAACATGTTCAACAAAATTGATTGGGCCAGCAACGCTTAGAGCATTGGGCATAATGGAATTGGTGCCTCGCCAAGGTGACGTGGAGGGACTTTCGGCGGCACCGAATGGCAGCCACCACACCATCAACCCTTCGTCACTTCGATTTTAGCCGGTTCTTCAACACATAAAAAGACAAACCCACTTTATAATTAATATTCTTTTAATATTGTGTGTGTGTGTGTTGTGTATATGATTAAAAGAGGATGAGGAAGATGACTAGATGACTTATTTGTTTTTTTTTGGTAGTGGGCTAAGTTTTAAGTGTGAGTTAGTTTTTTTAATTGAGCTGCTGGATTAAAAAATCTTAACAAGTTTAACTTTTTTTTTTCTTTTTTTTTTATTTATTTATTATTATTTTTTTAAGTTTTGCAATTTTTTTTATAAAAATATTATTTATATATTGATTTGAATAAAATGAATTTAGTTTATTTGAAAAAAATGAAAAAAAAAAAAATTAGGGATGTCTGGGCCAAATGGTTGTGTTGAAGTTAGTTATAATAATAGGGTATTTTGAAGTTGAAGTGTTGAAATGAGATGTCACCCGGTAGGGCCCAAATGGCTAGAAAAACTTAGCCACCATACCTTATGCTCTTAGGTGATGGTTTGCAAGTACTATAGTGTGTTTTATACCCAACTAACACATAAAGGCAAAAGTCGAAAGTCGTAAAAGATATCGATACTCATACTCGATGCAGCTTAATTAAAGCCAAAGTTATAGTAAGAGTAAACATAAAGGCAAAAGTTGTTAAAGATACTCATACCGACTAACGATAAAAGACACTTAAGAGTTGTGTGAATTAAGACTGACATCTTACTCGAGCCATGCAAACAAAATTAAGCTTGTATATGAAATAACTGGTAGCACGTAAGAAAGATTATATTAAAAAGAAAAAAGAAAAAAGAAAAAAGATTCTTGGGACTAGTTTGATTTGGAAATCAAAATTCGATTATTAGCTAACTATTAATATTTTAAGTAATTTAAAATTTTTTAAACATAAGAGACACTTAAGAGTTGTGATCCTGCTTCCTAATCTTGCTCCCATCTAAGTTACAATAAAATAAGATAAAAAAACCATAAGGCAGATAAAAGAGAATGTTTCAAATACAAAACAGTCAACACCGTAACTTGAAGGGCTACCCATATCTTGCAGGCATTATTTATCTCAAATTAGGGTATGTTCCGGAGCAATACACACATAGGACTAATCCAAACATAAGCATAAACAGTAGTGTTGGGACTTCTACTACTACATGCATTCTAAGTAAACCCACTACGTTGGAGTTACACAAAACACTTCCAAGGAAGTTAAAATCACCACAATAGCTTACATGAGTTGTACTCGACAGAAATTTAACCTAACTGTGAAAATTTATCCAATTTATGATATAACGTACCTTGCATATAAGAAGCAAAAGTAGCACTAGTAACACCACTTGTTCCAACTAAACTTGTGACAACACTTGTATAATAAAAACCATAAAATTTCAAACCCATGTCATTCTTTTAAAGTTCAAAACTTTACCAACGTCAAAGTACAAACCTATTTGATTCTCATTTTTAAACACATTAAAACAACAACCGGCACTCCAAAAACTTAACCATACAGCACTCGCGTCTTGTAATATTTCCCTTTTGATAACTCAAATAAATTTCTAACAACTTTTTACAAAAATCTGAGCTAATCCTAACATACGCATAATACCTAGTAATAAAACCTTCCTTGAAATGAAGTGCAAAATGTTCTTTCTTTTTAGACCAAAAAAGATTTTGTGTGCTCTACTTACGGGGTGTTTGTCTAAGCTTATTTGTTGGGCTTATGTCATGATTGAAAAGCCATTTAGCTCATATTTTTAAACCTTTTGAGCTTATCAATTATAACTTAGTTAAGTTCTAAAGCTTACTAATTAATTATCGCTTAGTTAAATTCAAAAGCTCATAAGCTACATAAATGATCTTATCGGCTTTTCAATTATTCAATAAGCTCATAAGCCCATTTGATAAGCAAAAAGAAACACCCCCATAGTGATATTATCCAACTTAAGGGAGTGTTTGTTTAAGCTTATATGTGGGCTAATAAGCTTATTTGATTCCGGCTTATATTTTATTAGCTCCAATTTTCCGGCTTATTTGAGACTTATGAGATTATATAAGTTTATCATATCAAACTTGTACTAGTATAAGTTTGTTATACTATAATAATCTTATATATGCCCACAAGCCTCAAAATAAGCAAGAAAATTAAAGCTTATGAAATATAGGCCGAAACCAAATAAGCTCGTAAGCCCACATGTCAGCTTAAACAAACACCAAAGACTCAGAGTCCAAGTTCATATTTGAAAAGTTTCTATAAATTGAGCTCAATCAGCAAACAGACAAAAAACATAAAGAAATTAAAAAAAAAAAAAAAATTAGACCTTTAACATCAGTAGTAGTTAATGAAAAAAAGTTTAGACCTTTAACATCACCATTGATTATGCATCACATACAGGCATATACATGACACTCAAACTCTTTAAATTTACCTACACAAAATGATTGTAACAAACTGTTCTAGCCATGAATATGAGGTACTTATAAAAGAGCGAGATTATACCTTAGTGATAATTTCCGAGACCACTTATTTCAACGAGATAATAGCCGTCTTTATCTATTCCTGGTTTCTGAAATGAAACAAATAAAGTGAAAAAAGAAAAAATCTATAAACACACCCTACATTCTAAGTGGAAAAAAATTCATCATATGTTATCTCGTCAGTATTGTTAGACTTGATAACACATGAAATGAGCAATGTATATATAGCAATTAGCAGGTTATAATCTACTTACAAATACATGATTTTCAGCCGGTGATATCATGGCTAAGTATTGAAGCAATGTGATGAAACTTGGTAGAAAAAACACTTGATTGAGTGAGAATATATGGTGATAAATAGAACTTGAATTAATGAGACACAAAGGAGGTGGGTGGGTAGTTGTGTGGCTGTTTAATAAGGTATTTAAGATACAACTGATGAACTGAACCAACAATAAGTTGAAACACTGAAAACTGATCTTGCTGATTGCCTCTACATGAAATAAGAGCTTTGATTAATTTTAGAGACTTCTATATATCTGTATTTTGACACTAAATGGGTAACGTGTTGGTGTTGACATAAATGTGTAGGGTCATTCATGTACCTAGCTAGGGTGGTGTGTTAAGAGCTATATTCAATTCATTCACCTACTTGGTGAGTTCATCATAAACAACGTTCAATTACACCCTTCTTCTCTCTTGCAATTTGAATTTCAAATTTCAAAGTTTCGGTACTTAGTGGCGGATCTAGAAATTTGATGAAAGGCTCGCATTATGTTTGAAACGACAATGGTAGACATTTAATGTAAAAAAAAAAAAAAAAAAAAAAAAAGAACCGCTAGGATGGTGCTGAAAGGGTATGCACGTGTATACCATTAACCGGCCTCAAGTATGTCTGCTTTTGTACTCACCCTCGTCTATTACTTTCCACTTTTTTTTAATTTAAGTACTATACTATTTTACACAATAAACTAATAAATTAGTTACTGTAGTTTACACTACTTGTTAAAACCTAGCTTCCTCAAGATGTCTTTTTGTCACCGTTCAGGAGTGCAACTAATCTCCTATGACCGTTTTTTACTTTGTGCGTTCAATGGGAGAATGGGTGAATAGAATGCAACGGCCCAAAACTATAGTATGATATAAAACATAAAATCTTAAAAACGAACCAAACATGGGATTAAGATTTGGGTGCAAAAAGTGAAGTTGTAGAGCTTGTCAAGATGAACAAGTTTAATTTTATGAGTGACATATTGTGTTCCATTGTCTAAGAATTCAAGACGTGTCTAAAATGAGTGAAGATATGTAGTTATGTAGGGTCATATCTCATTTAATTCCACAGAGGTCCTTTCGCAAGTGTATTTAAGATTTTAGTTTGTTGGTAGGTTTTTGACCAAATTTAAATTGTTATTGATGTGTTTGGAAGCATAGGAGACACGTATAAACCTCACACGTTGCAGCGGTATTCATATAATCTAGCTCATAATTCGTAATTAAAATGTGCAGGGGTTAGCGGTACATTAAACCAGTGAACCAACTCACCTTTTGACTAATGCTTAATGTTCTTAGCTATCAAATGCGGAGTACATGATATAACATTTGCAGAAAATGACAAGTGATACTATTAATTAATTGAGTAGTAACATTTTAAAGAAATTGATCTGGAACCCTTAGGTGATGGTTTGCAAGTAGTGTAGCTAGTGTCTTGTATACCCGACCTGACACATAAAGGCACAAGTCGAAAGTCGTAAAAGGATACTCATACTCAGTTGCAGCTTAAAGCCAAAGTTATAGTAAGAGTAAACATTAAGGCGAAACTTGTTAAAGATACTCATACTCATACACGACTAACGCATAACAGACACTTAAGAGTTGTGTGAACAAAGATATGACATCTTCAGTGCTCCCAACCTTCAACTGCAAATAAAAATATTATTTATTATCTTAATTAAATGTTGACAGCTATGCAGAACTCAGTCAGGACCAGAAATGAGTAAGGTTAGAACTCAATAGCAGGATGTACGTACCTTATAATTAATAAGTTTCTATTGATGACATTAACCTTATTATGTAATAGTCACTTACTACATTTTAATTGCTTTCTAGTTATTCTCAGTTTCTCACCTTTCTCCCTCACACTCTTAGGATCCAACGAGAACTCATCCTGTATATCAGCATATAGTATTGAAAAATAATCAATCAGCTTTTGATCAACTCCGCTTCTTTACTATGTACCCCCTATGACTATAGTTTATTTACCAGACAACATAATACCAAACATGTATAATGGGATTTTGTGTTAGCTTATTTACTAGGCTTATGAGCTAATGTAAAGATGAAAAAGCTCATAAGCCCACTTTTTTCGTCTTTTTTTTTGGGTAAAAGGTCAATGACCCACTTTTTTTTTTTTGGGTAAAAGCCCACTTTTTTCGTCTTATGAGCTTATGAAGGTGATCTTATGGCCGTAAATAAGCCATAAGTTCATAAGCCGAAAAAATGGGCTTATGAGCTTTTCTAAATAACATAAGCTCATAAACCTGATATGCTAACACAAACACCCCCTAAGCAGAGTTCTATCAAAAAATAGCAACCCGTATGCCAGTTTCACATCAAAATGCAAGAAAGCCACTAATCTATGGCCCTAACAACACACGCCTAACATAAGAAGCTAATCTATAAATACATACTCGTATTAGGAAAACAAATGGTCAGTCACGGTTCACGAACCTGGAACCACTTTAGGCGCCTCTTCAAAGATTATAGTCAAGCAACCGACTCATTTATAATTCTACGCACAATCTATACCTATAAATGTTGCTATAATCTATATTTAAAAACAACAATACAATATGAAATACAAAACAGACATGATATACATGATCAATCAAACAGATTATTAGTAACGAACATCAAAAGTTAATCAAACAATCTTAAAAAAACGAATCAATATAGGCTTATTGAGGACTTATGATATGGGTTGACAAGTATATCCCGAACCGAGTCTATGAAGAATGGGTCAACATTGCAGTTTATTTAGTAGTATAGTGCGTTCCTTTATTTTAGCCAAGCCATGCATGCACGTTCTCTTTTACAATCACATTTCCCTTTACATAGTATTATTGGGTACTAGTAGTTATTAGGATATGGCAGTTATGTTTTTGGCTATTTATATGTAATCTAGTTAACATATGAATGAAGAAGAATATTAAAGTTTAGTTCCACTCGAGTTTCTTGGAGTCTTGCCCGCCCTAAAGGCCTTATCAATCCATCTCTTTAATCTACTTCTTGGGAGATTGACCATCTCAAATCGGTCTCTTAACAATGGTGCTTTCATTGCTTCGAAATATACCTCCAAAACGTAACATACCATAAATCGAAGAGTCCATGGCATCCAAAGCCGACTCGTTATCCAAACTTGTTGCATCTCAAGCAGCATTTATCGAAAAACAACAACAAACCTTAGTCCTCATCTAAAAAATCGCTCAAATTCACCATCAGAACACTAGTAAGTCTATCACTACCAATAACGCTAAAACCGAGAAAACAATAATGGCTCAAGTTCTCACCGCATCTGCTTCACATACCGCGCAGATTGGAGCCATCTCGAAAGACCTCGCCACCATAACCACGACTACACCAAATCGTGTTACAACAATTATCAAAACCGACACAAAAGTCACCGCCCAAACTTCCCATTCACCTTCAAACACCACTCTCAATTTGTCAAACATGCTAACAAAGAATTTCAGCGTCCATCCATTAGCACTTGCACAAACATACGACGATGTCTTGCTCATCATGGACAAGTTAGCAGCCAAAGGAGTCTCGTTGTCGCTCTCAATCTTTATTAAGCTTTGCTTTTGCTGGCAGAAGACATTTCCTCCAGATCACCAATGTCCTACACCAAAGTTTTTTTTTCTTGAATCCAAATACAAGCCACCTTGGAAGCCATTCACCGTGGACTATGGCAACCTCGGCCTTGAGGACAAGCCTGTTTTTCAAGGATGGGAGTATTGATACGGGTTGACAAGTATATCCCGAATCGAGTCTATAAAGAATGGGTAAACATTGCAGTTTATTTAGTAGTATAGTGCGTTCCTTTATTTTAGCCAAGCCATGCATGCACGTTCTCTTTTACATTCATATTTCCCTTTTCATAGTATTAGTGGGAACTAGTAGTTATTAGGATATGGCAGTTATGTTTTTGGCTATTTATACGTAATCTCGGAACCGATTTAACATATGAATGAAGAAGAATATTAAAGTCTAGTTCCTCTCTAGTTTCTTGGAGTCTTGCCCGCTCTAAGGGCCTTATCAATCCGTCTCTTTAATCTACTTTTTGGGAGATTGACCATCTCAAATCGGTCTCTTAACAACTTACTTAGAATTGTGTGCCGATTTGTATTTATTTTGATCACCAAATTACCGATTAACTAACTCCGATTGGAAACGAACTACCGACCAACTAACTCGGACTCAAAACCCTAACTGATGATTCAAAACCCTAACTACCTATTAACGGTTTGAAGTCTTGATTAACTAACCTTGATTCGAAACTCTAATTATCGATTCGAAACCCTATCTACCGCTTAACTAACTCCGGATTGTGAAACCCTAAGTACCGCTACAAACCCTAGCATTAGCAATTCGTATATGTGAAAATGATTCATCTGAATTTTTGAAAGTGTTGGAATCACTCCTTAACAGTATTTCAAGTATTTATATATCATATATGTAATAGGTAGCTTTATATGGCCTTTATGTTTGTTTAAGGCCTAGCTTATGTAGAAGGCCCATGCCCAATAAGGAATAGGGAAGGAGAGGGAGTGTTGCCCTAGCTCCTTGCCTATAAATACATTGTAATAACCCTCACTTGAGAGTTGGTTGTTCAAGTTATTCTCTTTGACATATGCCTACGCATAACCGCCTCTATTATTGTTTGTGTGTGTGTTAGATCTTGTTCAATCGCCTCATCTCCTTTCTATATTACTTGTGTTTGTAAAACTAGTGACCTAACAGTGGTATCAATCGCCTAATAGTTGAGTGAACGTATTGTTTGAAGTGAGTTTTGGTCTCACGCATAACTTGCGTATCCTTATCTTTGGCTTGATCAAAAACGTATTTTTTACACTTTTGAATCCAAGATTCTTGTACTTTCAACGTTTTAGGGTGTTAAAATACTTGTTTTTGGCAAAAAGTTTCAAACTTTATGCGTGGATAGTTGTTTTTGATCTAGTTTTTGAACGAGGGTTTCGTTCTACGCGTAACCATTTTAAGAGTTTTGGTTCATCAAGTTTCACACTTTTGTGTCTTTTGGTGTTATTGAAGCTATTTTATCACACACAAACTGGTTTAGAAACAAATTCGGGCAAAATCATTTTTTTGAGCAATTCTACGCGTAGTAAAACCCTAAAACTACGTGTAAGTGCTTCCTTGGTTTGATCTTCATTTTCGTGGTTTATTCCGTGTTTTCTTACTTGGATAAGTCCAAAATACGTCGACTTTGGATATCTTTTACACTGTGATAGTGTAAAAGATCATTTGGGCAAAAACCCTAAAATTACGCATAAGCATAAGCTTACGCGTAGAAATCCTACGCATAAGATTCACCTTACGCGTAAACTTAGTTCTACGCATAAGGAAATCTTACGCCTAACTTTCTACGCCTAACTTTTGTCTACGCATAACTTTAGTGTTCTTTCCTACTTACACGTAAGCTAAATCCTACGCGTAACTCCTAATTGTTACGCGTAACTTTGGTGTTTTTACGCTTAAGTGCTACTTGGTTCTTGTCATTTCTACGCCTAAGGATACTTCTTCAACAAAGGTTCATTCGACTACAAAGATCCATTTTTACCAACACAAGTTTACAAAATGTCTCAACCACCATACTCTAACTATTTCCCTTACACTTATCCTCAACAACAACAACAACAACAACAACCATTAAGTCCTCAACATCAACAATGGAATCAACAACAAGCAATTTATCAACAACAATTTAATCAACTACATACCCCACAACTTGCTGCAATTCCACAACCCCAAATGGTTCAACCATCACCAAGTCTTCAAGTTCAACCTTACACAAACTTCTTCAATCAACATCCATCCAGTAGTACTATGAAGGAACCAAAATGGTTTGGCAAAATGTGTGAAGCCTTGAGTAGCCAACAATCAATTCATGAAGCTGGCTCACTTGATAGACCTCCAATGCTCACTCCAGGAAACTACGATCAATGGGTGATAAGGTTCTTTAGATTTTGTGATCTGAAGAAGCCACATGGAAAGTTCTTAAAGAAGGTTATCTTGGAAGGTCCTTTTCAGATGCCTAATGTCATAGCACCCGGAGATCCAGAAGCTAATCCACCAAGGGATGAACAATCCAACATTGCTACTGTTGCAGACTTGAATCCTCAAGAACTTCTACACTATGAAGCTGATGAGCTTGCAATGGAATATATCCTCTTAGGATTACCAAACCCAATTCTTCGTAGTGTTGATGCTCAAAAGACTGCAAAGGCAATGTGGGACCATATTCGTCTTCTTATGGAAGGATCTGTACTCAATCAGGAGGATTTGGAATCCAAAATTTACTTGGCTTATGAACACTTCATGATTGAACCTAGAGAGACACTAGAGTCTTATCATCATCGATTTTCAGATATCATCAATGATTTGGATAAACACAACATCATTATGCCAAGAATTGCCGTTAATACTAAGTTCCTGAGTAGTCTTGGTCCAGAATGAGAGAAGTATGTCATCTTTCTCCGTCAAGCAAAGAACATGCATCATTCTACATATGGATTGTTGTACGATTACTTGAAGCCTCATGAAAAGGAAGTTGATATGCTTAGGATTCTCCGTGCTCAAAATGCTCCACCTTCACATCCGGAAAATCAACAACTTGCTTTGTATGCTCAAAACAGTTATCCTCCTCAACAAGCAACTCAACCAACTGCTACAATCACACCAAATGCTCCTTCACAACAACAACCACAACAACCTCAACAAAATCAATTGGTTCCATACAACAACAACAATGCTCAAGCACTTGTCAGTGAAGCTAATGAGGAAATCGATCCATTCGAAGCATTGCAACAAGGATTTGTTATGATTGCTAATGCTTTTGGACGTTATACCAACAAATCCAACAATCGCATTCGTTCCTCATCAAACACAAGGAATCAAGCTGTTGTGAACAATGGACGAGTTGAAGTTCAGAATCGTGGTTATGGTCGCCGATGGGCGGTGGTCAAGGGTTTAATCTTGTGGGTAGGAATAACAATGAGCTCAAGTGGTGGAACAGGAAATGCTCAAAATGGGATAAATGGTCTTCGATGCTACAACCGCAATGAGAGGGACACCGCTAATGCTTGTCCAAAGCCGAGGACTAAGGCGTGCTTACTTCAAAGAGGCTCTTCTTTGGCTCTTAAGGATGAAGTCGGTGGTTCTCTCACGGACAAGGCAGAACTTCATGGCGATGCGTATTCGATGATGATATGGAGGACTTGCAGCCAATGCAAATTGTATGTTGATGGCTAATATGCAAGAGCTACACATGAGTGAAACAGACCCAGTGTATGACACCGATGGCTTGTCTCAGTACCGAACAAACCATATTCATCTCTAATCTAATATCCTCGCCAACATTCGAATCCCAAGAGGCTCGAATGTTCAAAATGAGTCATCCACATCTCATTCCAACGATTCAATTAGACCCGTAGTTACATTTGACGATCAAGATGACCTTTTGGTTTCCTTTGATAATCAAATTGACTCCGTGGTTATACTTGAGGATCTAAATAATGATCATGTTGTGACTCACGTTGAACAAACCGAACTTTTGCCTCATCCAGATCTTGTTCTATTACTTAAAGACCAACAATCCAAAATTGATCAATGTTGTGCGATGAATCAGGACTTAAAACGAAAAAATGCACTGTTAACCAAGGATTTTGAATGTTTAAACATGCAACTCAATTTTTTCAAAGCTCAAGAAAAACGTGAAAAAGGTTTTGAAGCCGCTTTTACTAAGTCTCATCAAAATGAAAAATATTTAGAGAGACAGATGCGTGATCTAGCCGCTTCGAAGAATGCTTTGTTGTCTGAAATAGAACTACTGAAACATGAACATAAAAAGCAAATTAACGCCTACCTTGGAAAATCAAAAACTAAGGTGAGTTGTTAACTTGTCAACAAAAGTATTCTCATACAAAAGCATTCAACGAATCGAATAGATGACCTTCGGAAGAAATTGTTGGTTTGCAACGCAAGCTTAAGGAATTTACAACTATTGTTTATAAACATGGTGAGTCGAGAATGACTATTGAAAAGTTTACATTAAACCCAATCCAAATGGATATGGACCGAATATAGCTGATTACAAACCTAAGCTTTCCTCCAAAACATTCAAACCAAACCGAAGTTTCCGGTGCGAATATAAAATTAATGATTCATTATGACATTGTTGAATATCATCGTGAAGAGGAATTAGATGCTAAAGGCGAGTCGATCAAAATTAGAAAAAGTTGTTTATAACAAACCTTTACTTATTCACAAGCGGTCACTTTCGCCCAACCAAAGGATTCTCCTAACACACCAAGGGTTATCATTAAAACACCGAGTCTTCTAATGTTACTCCCAAACCAGATTATGCACAAACTTATGGTCCTTTACCTTCCATCGGTGAAGTAAATTCAAAACCCGAAAATCGCAAAATTTTAGATATTTTGACATTTTCATGGTCGACCTAAAACTTTGCAACATGAGATAGAATATCATTCTAAAATCAAAGTTCAACATTTTCAATCGCCTCGGCGAGAACAAAGAGACATTTTTCGGAAAAATCTTTACCTAATGTTAAAATTTGAAAAGTTGTGCATTGTCTTGGGAAAAGGAATTTCATAAGGAACTTGAGTGATGAAAGTCGTTTCGAGAAAACAGAAACATCTATTTCAAATACTAAACGCAAAAAGAAAATGTTGAGAAAAGATGTTGATCGACTCTTGGAAGATGTCATATGTGCTGATATCCTTAATACTGTGTTGCTTAATTCTTTGTCACATGCATCTGATTATATCTCTGTTGATATTGTTGATAATGTTGTTAATATTGAGAAATCTGATAATGTGCTTCAGATCGAGTCTTTAAAAGCCGAAAACGAACGATTGTTAAACGAACTTTCCAATGCAAAACGTCGTCTGAATTGGTCTCAAAAAGATATTCATATTCAACAACTTGATTTTCAAACCAAAATCGCCCAGTTGCGTTCAAACAATTCTAAATCTGAGCAACTGGATGATCAAAGCGTGTTTGTTAAGAGTCTAATCTCAAAATATGAACAAGAACTTTCAAACGTCAAAAATGAAAATGGTGTCATATCTGATTTACTCAAACAGACTCGTGATGAAGCATCAAATGAACTTGATCACTATCTTTCACACACTAAAGAAGTCATGTACTTTGCTGGAAGTCTTCGTTTTGAAAATCAAGATCTGATTCACACTATCGTTAAGTTGAGAGAAATGTTAGGAAAGTATGAACAACTTCCGCCTACCATTATTAAGAGATTAGCACCAGTAACACTTAGTAATCGTGAACCTAGAATCACTAATGCCAAATCACAAGTTGCTAACGTGCCTCCTTCTACTGAAACAGGACTAGTTGCCTCTTTTCCAAACGTCCGCACTTCACAGCCTAGGAGCACTACAATGAGGAATAGGAAGTTGCGACCTAAAAAAAGACAAATAAAGAATGTCAAGTAGAAGAACACCGAGGACTATGAATAAGACTAACGTTGCTTCCACTATAGATATTGCGTTCGAAAATGTAATAGAAATAGTGTTGTAGCGAATGCTAAACCTTAAGTACTTTTGATATTCATCGATGCACCTTGTGTTATTTGTCGCAAAAGTATGAATTCTGATTGTCATGAAAAATGTGTTGCTAAAGCTATCATCTCTCGTTTACGGAATCCTAAGACTCGGAATACCTCTAGGCCCACTAATCAGTCTAAGTCTGTGCTTGGTAGACCGCCCTCTTTAGATTCTAAGAAACACATGGTTGTCCCTGTAGCTCTAGTTTTACCTCCAAAGAATGTAGTACCACCTAGTGCATTCACTATGACTAAAGCAAAGAGTAGTTATAGATGGCAGAAATGGATACATAATACACTAGGATTTAAATGGATGCCTAAAATTATTAAAGTGTGTATGTCTCTTATGAATCGCCAGAACCTCTAACATTTGGGTTCCACATCTACTTCTATTCCATCCGTGTCGCCCGTGTGTCATGCGGTGATATGATCATTCTCTGATTGTTGATAGCGGATGTTCCGACACATGACAGCAACCTTAAACTGTTATCAAACTTTATCGCAAAGTTCATTGGCACCGTCGATTCGGAATGATCACTTTGCATCTATCATGGGCTACGGAGATTATATTAATGGGAATATCGAAATAAGCGTGGTTTATTATGTGGAAGGCCTCGGTCACAATTTGTTTTCGCCGGTCGGTTACGTGATGGAGATTTGGAGGTTGCTTCGTGGAGAAAACTTGTTTCATTCGTGATCTACAAGGAAACGATCTCATGTCCGCTCGCGTGATTCTAGTCTTTACACAATATCTATGCAAGACATGGTTGCTTCATCTCCCATCTGCTTACTTTCAAAGGCAACATCAACAAAATCTTGGCTATGGCACCGGCGTCTCTCACATCTAAACTTTCAAACCATCACCAACCTTGCTCGACATAAACTAGTTGAAGGACTCCCACGATTCCGATATTCAAAGATCACCTATGTTCACTGTGAACAAGGGAAAAGCATTCGTGCTCATTTTCCTTCAAAGGTGGAACATGACTCAAAGATGTGCTTCATCTTCTTCACATGGATTTGTGTGGCCCGATGCGCGTGCAAACGATTAATGGTAAACGCTACATCTTGGTAATTGTTGATGACTACTCATGCTGGACTTGGGTCTACTTTCTTCAAGCAAAGACCAAGCTCCACAAATGATCATCACCTTCTCACAAAATTGTGTTCAACTCAAAATACCGTCCGCATAATCGTAATGCATAAAGGAACCGAATTTGTTAATCAAACTATTCGTGAATTTTATGAGAAAGTGGGAATAGAGCATCAAACATCGATTGCACGGACACCGAACAAAACGGAGTTGTTGAAAGACTAAACCGAACGTTAGTGGAAGCCGCAAGAACAATGTTAATCAATGCAAAACTCCCAGATTACTTGTGGGCGTGTCGTCATCGCATGCTACACCCAAAACCGATCTATGATTACAAACGCCACAACAAAACACCTTCGAGCTTGTCCACAACAAAAACCGAATCTCAAACACTTTCATGTATTTGGATCCCTTTGTTATCCGAATAATGATCGTGATGACTTTGAAAGCTCAAAGCCAAAGTCGACATTGAGTCTTTATTGGATATTGTGATAATTCTAAAGGTTTCGGATATGGAATCGTCGGACAAAGCAACCGATGGAAACGATTCATGCTCATTTCGATGAACTCACGGATAATGGCTTCGAGTATAACAACGTAGAACCCGGTCACAACCGCTTAAACTTCCCCAAACCCCATCATCACCAAGAAAGCACTCACTTACTCACAACAAATGGAAAGGTTATTTGCTCACTGCTTCGTGATGATATTGATGAACGTGCTAAAGGTGTATCCACTGCTCACCGCACAACCCGATAATACTCTTATACCGATACACCGCTACAACAACTACGGTTGAAGAAGTACCACCATTGACTCCAACACAACAGTTGAACAAACCGCTTCCAACAATGATGAACCAACTGATGATGTTCTGAATGAAGTACCTCCACCTGCAGATTTTGATCCAAATGCTTTCTTCAATCCGTTTGCTAATGAAACTGCTGCACCTGATGTCGCGGAATCATCTACAAACCATTTGAATCCTCAGAATCTGCACAATGTATACCAACATCAACCCTCCACACATAGATGGACAAAAGACCATCCTCTGGAAAATATTTTTGGCAACCCAAACTAACCAGTCGTTACGAGACAACGTCTTCACACAGATGGTGAACATCGCATTTATGCACTCACCGTCTGTCAATCTGAGCCTAAAAACAATAAAGATGCAATGACAAAGACAATCGGATTGAATCCATGCAAGAAGAACTCAACCAATTCAAACGCTTGAAGTATGGGAATCGGTTGAAAGACCAACGAGGGTCTACGTCATTGGTCTCAAATGGATTTGGAAAACAAATTGATGTGAAGGAATGTTATCCAAACAAGTCACGCCTAGTTGCTAAGGGTTATCGTCGGGAAGAGGTATAGACTTTGAAGAATCTTTTGCTCGGTTGCTCGTCTTGAGGTCGTTCGGATATTTCTCACGTTTGCGGCTCATATGAATATGACGGTCTATCGATGGATGTCAAAAAAAAGTTTCTCAATGGACAACCGAAAGACACGGTGTATGTCACCAACCGGATGGATTCGTTGATCCCGAGTTCCCGAACCATGTCTACAAACCGAACAAAGCTCAGAGTGGTCTCAAACAAGCTCCTCGTGCATGGTACGATAAGCTATCATCTTTCCTCATTGCCAATAATTTCACCAAAGGTTGGTTGACCCAACACTCTTTATTTAATATCACGGGCACATATTTTAATTGTTCAAATTTACGTCGATGACATCATTTTGGGTCTACACATAAAAGTACTCAATCGCTTTTGCAAAACTAATGAAGAATAATTTTGAAATGTCCATGATGGGTGAACTTACGTTCTTTCTAGGACTGCAAGTTCATCAATCACCCCGTGGTATATTCTTGAGTCAGTCCAAATATGCCCTTGAATTGTTAAACAAATTTGGAATGAAAACCTATGAAACTTATGCCACACCAATGACTCATACCAAGAAGCTAGACGCTGATTTACATGGAAAACCTGTTGACCCTACAAAATACCGCAGTATTATTGGGTCTCTCATGTATCTAACAGCTAGCAGACCTGCTATTGTCTTTGCCGCTTACCTATGCTCCGTTATCGATCAAGACCAATCTGAAACCCACCTCTCGAGGCTAAAAGAATCCTCCGATATATCAAGGAACCATTAACTTGGGGATCCGGTATCCAAGGATTCGGTTTTGAACTAATCGCATTTTGAGATCTCGATCACGCAGGATGTTTAGACTCTCGGAAAAGTACTTGTGAGCACTACAATTTCTTGGTGACAAACCGGTGTCTTGGCAATCAAAGAAGCGTGGATCGTACATCATTGTCATCAACAAAGCGAGTAATATGTAGCCATTTCCGCTGTTGTGCTCAAGTCATTTGGATGAGAACACAACTCCAAGACTATGGTTACACATTTGATGAATCCGATGTATCATGACAATCGAGTGCCATTGCGATCTCATGCAACTCGATTCAAAGATTCAAATCAAAGCACATCGATCTTCGCTATCATTTCATCAAGGATCACGTGGAACAGTGGTACCGTTGAATTATACTTGTGGTACAGAATACCGGTTGGCGATCTTCTCACCAAAGCCTTGCCTCCCGCTAGGTTTAATGAGTTGATCCACCGAATTGGTATGCGGTGTTTGACTCAAGAGGAATTGGATGACCTCTTAAAACTGTCTTAAAAACCTGTCAAACACCAAAACATCTTTTGTAAATAAATTTTTCAAAAACCAAATACAAAAATATAAAATCTGATAAAACATCAAAAATAATCTTCTAATCTAATTTTCTTTCAACATGGCAAGTACATTTCTTCCGTCAACACTTTAATCTTTCAAAATTCAGTATTTTTCCGATCAAGTGTTGAGGGGGAGAAAATAATCTCTTAACTGTTTCAAAATATCAGTGTACTTACATGTTATCTTATTCTGGTTGATTTCTTTTATCAATGGTGGTAAATTTTCTGTTCACTGACACTCCTCGGACTAAAATTTATAACCTTTCATTATTTTATTAAGTCGAGGGGAGTGTCGTCAAGTTTCTTTCTTAAAACCTTGTTTGGTAACCATAATGGAAGTTATATGGCTTTGGATGAAAAAGGAAAAGGTGGAGGACCAAACTGTCAAAATGTTAAAGTTATTTTAAATAAAACACCTCCTCACCTAACTTTCACTTCACATTTAATTCTAAACCTAAACACATCCTACGCCTAAGATTTAAACGAGAAATCCGTGGGTTGATCACCAATTTGTAAGTTGTTTCGTGTTTATGACATGATTTTAAGCTAAGGTTTTATTTTCATGGAAATCAACGCTAAGTAGTGTTTTTCAAGTGATTATGTGCTCTACGCCAGATGCGTATGAACACACAATCGGTGTGAGTGTGTTTGTGGTGAAATGGTTTGTGTCAAAACGTTCCTAATACATCATTGATTCCATTTTAACCATCAAAACCACCCAAACACGAATTGGTGATTTTGTAAAATTAGGGTTTATATGTCTAATTGGGTTTTCAAAATAAGATGTGTTTTGGTCAAAAGATTGTTAGGTTATGGTTATAAGGTGTTGAATTGATCATTTCCATAGTTGGTAACCACCGAAACACAAATTGGTTGACAATTTGAAACTAGGTTTAAAGTTCATAACTTTTGGGCATTTTTGATTCACAACGATTTTGATGTTATAACTTGGCCTAAAGACTCCACCAACACTCTAGAACTACCGTAATTAAAATGGTGCATATCCTATGGCTAAAAGTGATACGCGTAAATCTCAACCCTTAGGGTTTTGACCTAAGCGTATGACTTTCACGATAACCTGCTCCATAATTGTTCCCGCCATAAATTGTTGTTAAAATGAAGCATTGTGTTAATGATAATGAATTGATGAACTTATTTCGTGCTTGCTACGCTTAAAAATTCGTAATCAATGTCAATTGCATTTCTACGCATAAGATTACCCTACGCAGAGTCATGTTACGCGTGAAGAATAATCCCACGCATAACGCCATTAACGTAAGGTTCTACAATGGACTACGCGTATCCCGTGAAGGATATGCGAACAAATGACCTCACGCATAAGGTCTACTCTACGAGTAAGCCTTACGCGTAAGATTGATATACGCCACGCCGTAAAGCTCTACGCATAAGGTCCCCTGCTCCACGCAGTAACATTTCTTACGCGTAAGTCGGATCCCACGCATAAGCTTTTGTCTACGTATATGTTTCATCGCTTACGCTTAACTTTGTCAATTCTACGCATAAGCCTTGATTGACTTTCGTTATGAATTGTTACGTGTACAAACCTCAGAATAAATGAATCATAACGTCACGAATCCAATAATGTCACTAAGAAACTTAAACGCTTAATACATTGTGAACTATAAGTGATAACATAAACTTTAAAACTTAAAGTTAACTAACTCACGAAACATTTCACGACGTCATTAGACCATTGGACAAACAAGTGACTTAGGACTCGTAATACCATTAACACTATACATTCAATAACTAGACAATATAACCTTCGTTGACTAACATTATGTCTTCGATATGTTGGTTCTTTTGGCTAATGTTATTTCGAGATCACGACATGGTCGAACAAATGAATGTGGATGCACAAATGTTCTCTCCATTCCGATATCTATCCTCATGGCTACCCAATGAAGATTGGAAAGAATAATCTCCGTGTTGACTTTGACACCTCACTTGCTCGTAATCTTCGTGTTTAATTGCTATTGATATTCGAAGACTCATCCGTATCGTAATATGCTCACTCACTCGCAACTGCTCTCGTGATCTATATCCACAGTTCCGGAACACTATGGAAAGGGTCAAAGGACGGATCACGCGACGGTGACTCGAATCACAAACAAATCACCATTACACCCACAGACTTAAGGGTCGTTTCTCCTAATTCTCAAGTCGAACCAACCAAACTATATGCCACACCCTTGAAGAGCTCACTCTCCAATTCTTAATCGAGATCGGTTATGACGAGGCTACTGGAGTAATCACCAAGCACTCTCACGTAGAGCTTAAGAGTATTCCTCAACCATGGAGAACTCTACATGATCATCACCAAGTTTGTTTCGGTCGCGGCGGTGGCTATGAGCATCCCAAGCTCATGGAAGCGCAAATATTTTGGGCATTGATCAACATGAAACACATCGCTATCAAGCTCGATTTGGGATGACATGATATCATTTCTCAACAAGCATGGCTCAAAGATTCCCTACATCGATATACTAAAGCGTTGATCCAGAGCACTGGGCTTCATCCAGATATTCCCAAGAGGCTTAATGACCCGACAATCACGACATGACGATCGAACCTATTCTATCTTCGTAATCAAGGAATCGTCTCAGAGAAACAAGGGTCAGTGTTGCCGATTACCTTCTAAATCGAAGATGTCGAAAGCTCAAACGCATAAAAGGTATCTCGAAGCGGTTAGACAAGGCAAAGTTGGTCATCTCGACGAAAAATCTTTGGTACACCTACTCGGAGAACCGTAAGAGGCAAGATCTTGGAAGTCTCACAAGTACAGAGAGTCAAAGGAATGTTCCAAAGAGAAACCTACTCCAAAGAGGAAACCAACTCCAAAGGAGAAAGTTCCCGTCAGAAGCTACTCCTATTCCATTCTCTACTCCACGAACCACAACTACGACTTAGGATGAAAGTTCAAGAAAGCGAGAATCGAGACAAGGAGGTTCACCATTCGAACCGCAAAGGATGTTTTCGACACTCCAACAAAGACTCAAAACCTCCAAGTCCTCAAGTCGATAAAGGGAAAGGAAAGGCCCTCGCACTTGTACCATATGATGATGAAAGCTCGAAGAAGAAGAAGAGCATCCGGATATCACATCTGTAAAAGCGTCAAACAACTCGGACTCCAACACAAGGTCGAACAATTTGCTAAAGACCAAATGGTGGCCCGGAGGGTCAAGCTGTCTTGCTCAACCTTCACCGATCCTCGATGCGGTTAATCAACCCGATAAGGGATCCGTACCACCACCTTGGTGCAACAACAATTACTGACCCGTGGAAGAATCTATCGAGTTCGACTTTGAAAAGGGTAATAAAGAAAAGCTTGAAGCGAAAAGATCGATGAGAAAGAAAAGTCCAAGATGATGATGATTATGATAAACTTCTTTTGGATAGTCCTACAAGCTCAAAGAAAACCACTCTAAACCGCCTAAGGACCCCGAGTCTCCTCATGTCTCGTCCTCATCGACTCATCTTCTCATTCATCACCACCACCATCAAAGAAATCAACGGATCATCATCCAAACCGTGAAGAAACCACCTAAATCTTGGATTTCTCAAGCTCATGAACAGTTGCTAAAGTCAGAAACAAGTCGACGTAAAACGTGCTCAACGAAAAGTCGAACTTCTTTGTCGATCACATACAACATCCGTATGACGAGAAAGAAAAATGCAAGAGGAAAGGAAGTTTATTCAGAGTTCATGAAAATCACCGTCAAGAGGAATTGAACGAAATGATCAAGGCTACACCAAAAGTACCTTCGGATTACGTTCCAAAAGTCACAAAGGAGTTATTCACCAAACAACTATATTCGAATCTTATGCGGATCGCCAAGCAAACTATACGATCAACACCCATAACCGCCACAATCAATCCATCCGATCCGTAGTTTTCTCGGATAATGAATTGGTGGCCAAGCTTGTCACACAAATGACACCACGATCCGCAATGTTCAACTCGAAGAAGCAAAATTGTTTCGAGCATTCTTGGACTACCAACTTCAAGAAGCTTGTAGATTCGAAGTTGAAAAGTTGAAACGCCCTAGAGACGATGAAGACAAGGATAAGGATAAAGACTCGCACCAAAACGCCGAAGCGATCCGGTGAATCTTCTTCAATGCCACCTCCTCCACAAAGAACTCCCCGCTTCAACAAAAGTCTCCTCCACCTCTTTTCATGAAAAACCTCAGGCGATTCGAGTTACCACCCATGACTCGTAAAACCGGTGATCATTTTGAGTATACGGGTGGTGACGATGAAGAGGTCCTTGAGCCCATACAATGCCCATCTCTCCCAAACAAGTGTAGAAACGGAATCATCATCAAGGCCTTCTAAAAAAAGAAGAAGAAGACGACTCACCAAGTCGTATCATGGCTAGATGACGATAAAACCAAGAATTTGAATGGTTCTACACTTGTCAATCAAACTCCTACCGATGAAGGTCAAGATTTGGTAGACGGTTCTACATTGGAGCATGCTAAAGTTCCGCAAGAAAAGTTCCATGTGAAGAAAATGACGAAATCAATTGAAGCGAATCAAGAACGAAGCTTTTCAAATTCTAAAAGACTGACTCGAAAGTGCTCTCGAGGTCGAATATCACCTTGACAACATCGCCGAGCTATGTCTAACAACATGGATTGGCTCAATCCGAAGCAAACATTGACTTCACACAAAGGGACAACCTCCATACTACACCGATTGGACTAAACCTCTACCAACAATTGGCCAACCAGATGCACCTAGGATTCCTTTCAGATATTTCTTCAACAAAGATCTGGAATTTCTTCTACATGGTGGCGATGGTTCATGAAAATACGCTACATCGTTGACTCTTCCATTCCCAGCGGCTATTTACTTAAACTGCATAGCCATCGAGGAACGTGCCAATCACTTGTTCTCTGACAACGTGGAAGCATACGACCAAGATGCATTGTATGGGATTCATCATTGGCCTGAACGCCGACGAATCTACTACGTGTTGCCGGGTTCAAGTCTCAACATGCGGTGTTCGATTCTAAGGATATCGTGGCCATCAAACAAGTTGATCTCAAGTCTAAGTGGGACTACACTTTCTTGAAGAATATCATCGTCAAACGACAAGATGAACGGGACTATGCATTCTCCGGTCGACTTTGAGAATTTGTCCTCAACGACATCGAAGACATGTACCTTGCCAAAGTATGTGGTCGAATGAGACAATTTTCAATCGAAGTTCAACGAGAATTCATCAAGTCGTTGCTCATCTTCATTAGACGTATTGTTATCAAAGAACGTAGAAGATCTCCATTGGTCGTTGAATCTTATCGGTGTGTCAACTTCACTCCTCCAACGCTTGATCTTCCCGACATCAACCACCTATCTCAATATACACTCATCAAGAAACCTTTGGCGTTGTTTACCGTAGTGAACTTCAAAGAAACCGCTTGATGGCGTGTGATGAGCTTCACAAATTGGAGATCATACTCAAGATGGTTAGGGACGGATTAGCTTATCGATTGAAGGATATACGTGAAAAGATTGGGAACCCTAAGCGATGGAATTCTCGGGATCGGAGGGATGTAAGGAGATTCATCACGATGATTGATGAAAGGTTGTTTAGACGGGATCAGTACAGACGATTGGAGAGCTATGTTGGTGGTCGACCCAGGAGAAACATTGCCGGCTTTCAACGCCCTGTGCGCATTCCTGGGAACATCACTGCACTTCCTGGTACTCCTTGAATTGTTTCTTTCATATAAATTTGAATGTATGATGTAATATGTCAATGGCTTGTGCACACATAACAGTGTACAACCCGTTCTTGTCAAGAAAGGACCCTATGGTACGCCTCAGTGCCACAATCCTATAAAAGGAGCGAAAACTTCTTACTTTTGAGTAAAACCTATCAAACCTTTCATTTTTCAAGGTTTTGCTCAAAAGAACAAGTACTTCCCTTATGATTTTCAAAACCTCAACCGCTTATATCACTTGTTGAGGGGAGTATTTTATAAAATCTTTGTTCACAAAATTGTTCACAGTGGTCTTCTTCCCAACACTCGAAATGGTCATAGTTATTCTCAAACGTTTCAAAATAACATTTTATATGCCATTTTGAGGGGAGAAAATATGTGATAAGAAATATGTTTGTTGATTTCTCGTGTGAAAAGACTTAACCAACGAATTGACGAGATCCTAAACTGTTAGTAACTCGAAAAGACTTGTCCGAGACGGGAAATAATTTCAAGCTAGTTTGCTAGTGATGTAAACGTGTCTCGCAAAGGACTTGTCGAGTAGAATGTACCATTCAAGAAGCTCTTGGTAGACATGAACTTTGACGGTTTGACAACCTTCGAGGATTGTCTACATCTTCAAGATAGTTATTAGAGCTAGTTGTCACCCAAAAGTCGACAATGCAACTCTTTAACTATGCGACGAACCGTGTCTCGCGGGGGATTGTCTATCTTGAGTGGATCAATTCAAAATGTGCGCGCTCTTTCTTCACTGTGCATTTAACCATTAAAACTCTTAAGCACATGTGGAGGGGGAGTATTTATGCAAAATCATATCTCTACAGTGGTACTAAAATGTCTTCATTAATAAACACTGTGAGAGATTTCATTTTCAGTGGTACAAAATGGTTTTATGGCAACATAGGTTAGTCATGGAGTTATAAGGTGACTAAGGTTAGGAATAACCATCCTATGATCCGCCAGAGCCGGAGGGATCTACCCAAGGACACTACCATTAGTTAGTGTTAGAAGTCCTTAGGAATGATTGTAAAAAGGAGAAAATGAGAATTGGAGAAAGAAGGAGTTGAAGAATCAAAAGAAATGTAAAGAAAAGGGTGAAAAGAAATAGCCCTCAAGATTATTCAACTTAGGCGACACACGGGTTCAATTCATATGCTCTTGGTTGTCACTAGATGACACCGTATTGAAGATTAAAAGTCGTCATGGACCCAAATGACGCATGCACTAAACCTTCTTAGCACTCAAGTTTCTCTCAACGTAAGCTTGTTTCATTCTCACAGAGAACCCTACGTAAACTATTGGCTTTTTTGAGATAGTGGTATTGAAAAAGGAGACCCTCTCCTAGTCTCCACTCAGAAAACCAAAACGCACAATTGAGTCTAGAGCCACGAGATTTATGAAAGATCTCCTAGGAACACTTGACATTTCATCACTTGTTGATCCACAAATAAGATCATCGTGATTCGGTGGTTCATATCGAGTCCGTCACGGATCTTAGCAACTGTCGAGAACATTTATGAGAGGTTCACATCCATGATCCTCGGTGATTGAATGGAAACTCCCGCCGTGGTCAACATCAAATGACCACGACAGCAGGTCACTGTAACTCCCATGGATTACGCTTAGTGGTCTCAAACGGTCTACGTCAGAGGTGATGCTTGGTGTACCTCGTGGCTCATCTCAATCGTAGATGTACTTCCGTACATCGTGTTATCTCACTTGTGGGACTCGGTTCGAGAACGGCCTTTGTAAGAATTAGAGTTGTGTTTTCACACTATGTTGTTAACCTCTCAAGTTCAAACTTGTACTTGCGGAATCCGCTTATTACTAACCGCTTTAATGTTTTCTTCTTATGGAAGCTCGGAGCGGAATGATCGTGCGATTCTTCTCATGTTCACACCAACATCATCACTAATGGAAGTTCTATTTCAAAGCAACACAAAAGTCGCATGATTCTTCGCTCTATTCAAAGAATCTACAAAGTTTAAAGACTTAAAGAACTTCATCAAGATCAATTCCAACGCCAAAGAGCGTGTGAGCATGTTGAAGAATGACGTAGACACCTTAGCAATGAAGCGCACTGAGGCGAGACTTGATGCGCACAACAACATACTATCACCTCAACCACAAAGAACAATGATCAAAGAACAAAGTTAAAGATGACGTCAATGCAAAACCGTTCAAAGAAAAATATCTCTACACCGGGAGATTGTTTGAATCAAGACGATTCTTCTCACAAGAAAGAAGAATGTCGAAGACGTCAAAGCTACTATTACATCAACGCCTTCACCGCTTACATTCATATATACTTGAGGGGAGATTGTTGGAATCACTCCTAAACAAGATTTCAAGTATTTATATATCATATGTAATAGGTAGCTTTATATGGCCTTTATGTTTGTTTAAGGCCTAGCTTATGTAGAAGACCCATAAGCTAAGGCCCATGCCCAATAAGGAATAGGGAAGGAGAGGGAGTGTTGCCCTAGCTCCTTGCCTATAAATACATTGTAATAACCCTCACTTGAGGGTTGGTTGTTCAAGTTATTCTCTTTCACATATGCCTACACATAACCGCCTCTATTATTGTTTGTGTGTGTGTTAGATCTTGTTCAATCGCCTCATCTCCTTTCTATATTACTTGTGTTTGTAAAACTAGTGACCCAATGTAAAGAGATCGATCGCTTTGAAGTTATTATTAGTGTGAAGATTTTGATTTGGAGCGAATATGATTATTTAGGAAGGGATAGAATATATGAATTAAGGGCCCGTTTGGTTTGAGGGTGTGATTGGGATTTGAATGAAAGAATCTTTCAATCCATTGGTTAACAATATTTGGACTTACACATTCCCTTTATTTAAAAGTTGATTTCTCACTTATTTGGATGGTATCATCGAATCAAATAATAAATGGTACTATTATTTTATTTTTTAAATTCTTTGAACAACATACTTATCATTATTTTGTCTCTTTTAGAATTTTAATTATATATTAGTGTACTTTTTTGTATTTACTTATAAAATAAATAAATTTTTTACGTAATAATTAATTTTTCTCTTTCCTACTTTTTTTAAACCCATCCTAAATCCAAATCTTAATCCAACACCTATTCATTCTTAGTAAATAAGGAGTAGTCACTCTTACTCTCCTTGAATCCATTCTCAAGTAAAGCATTAGTAAGCTTAGCATTTCAGTGTCTGTGGTGCTTTTTTTAACCCATACAGTGATTTTTTAAGCCTGCAAACTCTATTATCATTCACATCAAAGAAACCATCTGATAATGTCATATAAACATTTCCTCAAGATCCCCATACAAGAAGGTATTATTAATATAAAGTTGAAAAATAGGCCAAGACTGTTGAACTGCCAAATTAATGACACACATAACAGTCACAAGTTTAACTACATGTGAGATAGTTTCATCAAAATCCACACCTTCTTTATGATTAAACCCTTTAGCAACAAGTCTAGCCTTATACCTATCAACTTCACCACTAGACTTGTACTTAATTTTGAAAACCCATTTTGAACCAATAGCCTTTCTACCAAGAGGTAAAACAACAATATCAAAAGTATCATTAATATACAAAGCATTCATCTCCTTATTCATTCCCTTCACCCATCTTTGAAACTTGCAAGCTTCCCAATAAGTTTTGGGTTCAAAAGCTTTATTTAATTCAGTTATAATACAAAGATTTTCATAACATAATTTAGAATAATCAACAAAGTTTCCAAGATCATATTTGACTTTTGAATCAACAACAAACTCATTATACTTGTTTGGAAAAGCTAAAGTTCTCTCAGACCTTCTAAAAGGCTGATTTTGAAAATTTTCACTTGTTTCTCTGTTTGGGAAATCTGTATTGATACCCTCAGAATTTCAGTTTCATTTTCATTTGCAGGATTCAATTTTGTTTCAATCTCATGTGTTGCAGCCATCTCATTCTCTAAGGTAGAACCATTGGAACCATGAAAGTGCCCTAAATCACTTTCATTTTGGTCAACTGTTGGACTGCCATTAAGGGAAGAGTTGTTGCCCTCATCATGAGGTGGTGCTTTTATTTATATCATCATTGGGTATGTCATGATCCTCATACACAACTTCATTAAATAAATTTGTATGATCCGCGACCATGACTATCACTTTTGTCTACTGAAGCAGTTAAATCTTGAAAGGAAAAACATTTTCATAAAAGTTAACATCTTTGGAGTATAGAAACTGTTGATTTTCAAGACCGTAAAGCTTACACCCTTTCTTAAAAAGCATAACCTACTAAGACACATTTATCATATCGCTACTAAATTTATCAAAGTTATTTAAGATAGTAGCAAAACAAAGACATCCAAAGGTTCTTAAATTTATTCAAAGAACATTTTTTATTAAAATCTAAATTATAAGGAGATTTTCCATTCAAAGATCGAGAGGCAACACGTTAATCAAATAACAAGCAAGAAGAATACAATCGCACCACAAGCTAAGAGGAATTCCCCACAAACATAAGGGATCCGGCGGCATTAAGCGGATGCCTATGTTTCCTTTCCACAACCCCATTCTTACGTGGATTGTAAGCACAAAATGTTTGATGTATAATATCATTTTAGCACAAAACTCGAGAAAATATGTGATTAACAAATTGGTTCCATTATCACTTCTAAAAGTTTAACAGACTTATTAAACCGATTTTTAATCATTTTAAAGAAATTAGTAATAAAATCAAACACCTCATCTTTGGTTCTAATTAAGTAAACCACACAAACCGGTAAAGTCATCAACAATGGTCAAAAAGTATCTATATCCTTCCTTACTAACCACCTATAAGCCCCCAAAGGGTCAAGATGTATAAGTTCAAGAAGCACGTAAGACTTTTGTTCACTTAAAGGAAAGGTTCCTAGTTTGTTAAGCCTTTTGAAAATTTCGTAAGATTCATTATCATTATTATCTTTAAAATTGATGTCTTTTAAAGACAACCAATACCGATCGCAGGATGACCAACTCGAATGCCGTAAACTTTTGGATAAAAACAATCGGACTTAAAATTTTCAAATATCAATATCTTGATTTCCATCAAAGTAATATAAACCATCCTTTTGTTTACCAATCCCGAACATTCATTCCTTTCAAATCCTAAGGTAAAACATAGCATTTAAATTCATCAAAAGCAATAAAAATTTGTTGTCTCTTGCCACTTTATGAAGCAGACATTAGACTAACACAATATTCGGGACAACAAGCACATCATATAAAGTTAAGTGTTTGGTTAGAATCATATTTGCAACCTTAGTAATTAAAGCTTTATTTCCATTAGGATGTGAAACTTTAGTTCCGGTTTGGAAATATCAATTACATTAACCTAAAACTTACAGATATGTTAAATGTTGTTGGCACGTAATCAACAATAATACCAACTGCAACAAGTACATACGATTTTATTGTTATTACAAAACAATGTTAAAATCTGATTAAAGAATTTGTTATTCAATATTATACGCCATATTGTCATGTACACCTTTTCCTTTTCCATTATCATTAATGATGTATCCTTAATAAGAGATAAAAGTTTTGAAATATGTTCATCGAAAATGTAGAAGAGCTAGAACCAACATTATTGTTATTGACAAATCTTTTGTTAAAGTTTTGAGTAACCCGATTTGAACTAGACCCAAAAGAATTATTTCTTTTTCCAAAATTAGCAGTGGTACCCAATCGTTTAAAACATCTATCAATAGTATGCCCATTGTTAATACAAATAAACTATAAAAACATTTATTTATATTTTACGATCTTCAATGTTTTGTCGATAACAAACATAAAATCATTTTAACGAAGTAAATAAAATACGTAAAAGCTTTGAGCCAATAGTTTACTAACACATTTTTACTAAACATATTAAAACCATCAAAACATGTTTAGTAAATAAGTTATATAAAACCAAAGACATTTTTGTAAAACACTTACAAGTAATATTGTTTACTTACATCTTCATAGTTTGTTGTGTCTTTGTTTGTTAGTTGCTAATTTAGGTGTTTTGTAACTAATAAGTTCTAGGGCCAAATAATTAAATCTTTATCTTAGGAAAGAAGACTCGCCCTTTCAAGATGCTTTGTTGCAAAATATACAAACCATCCAAAATTATAGCGTTGGTGCGGTCGTCTTGATATATCTTCTCGGTGTAGCAAAAGAATATGATATGCCCCACTCCAATCATGTCCTCTGCATAACAAAAAAATATTTATGATTAAAAAAAAAGACACATCACTTACAAAGCTATAGCCAAATTCAAATAAGAATGTATGAAACTTAAATCCTTGAAACTGGAAAATATTATCTCGTCTTAATTGGTTTCTTAAACAAGATTATTGTAGGCTCTCGTCAATCAACAATAGGTTCTTTAAAAGTAAACCATGTAACCCGAATACGGTTCTTTAAATAGTGTAGCAACATTGGGTATTAAGTATAAATCCAAGAAAGTAAACTTTTAGAATAGAAGATCAAGATTTTTGTCTAAAAAAATAAATTTAAGACGTACACATTACGGACCCTAAACAAATAAGCTCTCCATTCAAATAACTACATAAACCAAATCTTGTAGACCTTTTAAATAACTGTTTCTATATATGTATTAGTGATTATAGCTTACAAGATATAGATATCAATAAGGTAGAAAAGGTAGTGGGATTATACCTTGTATTTCCAAGATCACCTATTTCTGTAAAAAAAATGTCGTTTGCTCTTGTATCGTAAAATAAAAACACATGGTTTTGATCAAAACTTGAAGCAAACATTGTTGGTTGCTTGGAGAATCTTTGAATGGTGTGTGTACGTGTTTAAAAACTAGCACCCAAAGAGTATATTATATAGACTTGAATATAGGTAGATGGAGTGATGTACTTCACATAAATATTGGTAGGTGGGTAGTTGAAATGAATTGGAGTAAAGTTGGTGACATAAAGAAGCCAAAGTGTTCGAGCATGAAAAAACGAGTTGGTTTTGAGTGGAAACTAAATGAAGTTGGAGAATGCTATGAGTTAATGAGTAGTTGTGGTCCTTTGAATTTATTTGGATGAGTGAAGAGAGTAAAGAGATGGAGAATGTGAATGGATTTTGTTTCTATACTACTACTATAATTTTTATCTTATGGATAAAGTCATACGAGTTGGAATTATGAAATTAAAGAAACTATTCCCAATCTTATAGTAAAACATCGATTTGCCATTGTTGTCCCGATTTTGATTTTAAGATTTTACGATTTTAAGATACTAAAAGTCGTGTTTCTACGTAGGATTTTGCGAGATAAGATCTTAAAGGATCCGTTCTTAACCATAAGATCTTAAGATCTCCGTCGATCCAATCTACTTTTCTTGAACGACAAGTTTAAAACTACAATTTTATGTATTAAGTAGAGCCGTATATGATGATGTGCGAGGTGTACTATAGCACAAGGCCTCAATTTTTAGGGGCCTCAAAATATTACAAAATATAATTTTGTGTTGTAAATATTTGTTCAATTTGAAGCTACATCATTAAAATACTATGATTTTATTTCAATGGTTAGTATAATAAATCTATGATCATCATGTTTAGTGATCACATTAGATTTTGCACAGTGCCTTCGTTAGCTTAGCTACACACTCGTATTAAGTTTTCGAAAATAAGAAAAGCAAGAAGCTAATTGTATTAAGCACTTCATAATCACAATTTTGACAATTTAACCTAGAGTAGATTTGCATAATTATACAATGCCTATTAAAAAATAACACTATAATAGGATCTTAAGATTGAATTAAATGTTAATATGTATATATATATATATATATATATATATATATATATATATATATATATATATATATATATATATATATATATATATATATATATATATATATATATACTAGTTTTAAACCCGCCCAATGGGCTGGCATGTCTTATAACTTTCGTTGTTAAATTATCGCTTTGAAAAATAAGTTAACGGAAAATAAGATATACACGCACCAAATTTTTATTGAATGCATTAAGAACGAAAAGAAATTAACGGTTATCGAATATGAGAGATAAAAAGTTTCACACTTGAGTGATACTACCAATCAATGCTTAATTTGTACTTTGTAATCTAATTCACACAAGCAAAGGCCTTATGGAACAACGCCAGATGGAAAAAGCATAAAAAATTAAATATAAACTATTTGAATTTGTAACTTCAATGAACATTTCTAAAATAAATGGAACAAAACGTTAGCTACAAGCTAGGGGTGTTCATCGGTTCGATTATCGGTTTGTTCGGTTCGGTTTGTTCGGTTAATTTTTTTTGGGTATAACCGAAAACCGAACCGAAAACCGAAAACCGAACCCCAATAACCGAAAACCGAACCGAATAACCGAACTTTTTTTTTTTTTTAATAATTTTTCATTTATTTATATGTATTTTTTGAAAAAAATAATTTTCAAGCTTAAAAATATATATATATATATATATATATTATAAAAGAGTTTAATATATTTTTTAATATAAATATATAAAGATATATATATTTATTTAATTTCGGTTTCGGTTGGGATGGCTAAAACCATAATCGAACCATAAACCGAACTTTTATTTCGGTTCGGTTCGGTTTTGGCAATTTCGGTTGATTACGAGTTCGGTTCGGTTATTTTCGGTTCGGTTCGGTTTCGGTTTCGGTTTATTCGGATTTTACCCAACCCATGAACACCCCTACTACAAGCTATGATCACTTAAATAAAAATCAATATGGTTAAAAGAAGATCTTGAACGACTTTTGTTGACCCAATTTAAATCAAGAATATGTTTCATCGGATAAAAAAAATTAAATTGTTGTGACAACTTATATCGTAGTATTTTTTTGCATCATTTGAGTTTTACTAATTAGTTTAGTAAAAAATAAAAAATAAAAAATGTACATCCTATCAAGCACCGTGTATTCCTATATCGCCACTCATTTTCCTCCGTTTCTTACGCACACGCAATATACAACATGAACCTACCCTCTTGATTTGACCTAATTTAAGTATATAAAACCCTCTATAGTTACATGCTCTATACTTAATACAATATGTAACTAAAGCAAGGGTGCTTGATGCGGCCCAGCAGTTATGAGCCAACATATAAATCTAGCATGGCCTTCGATTGCTTGATGTAAAAGCAATTGATACTTTTAATATTAATTATGCCAAGATAGTTATCAAGAGATCTATATCTAAGTAAAGCATAGAAAAAAAGCGACAAAAGAGTGACTTACAATGTCTTGCAACCTCGGGAGAAAACTCAAAGTGATAGTTAATAAAACATCTTATGTTGGAATTCTAAGTTCTTCTAGAATCACAGTCATCATGTATGTCATATTCCATACAAAGGGATAATGTGCCATTAAGAGAGTTAGTGACCCATTATACCCATTAGACCCATTATACCTAACTAAGACCACTAGACTAGAAGTCAGCATTCTATAGGTTATAAATAGAGGTTGTTTAGCAAGAGGTTAAGCATCAGAAGATCACAAACACATACAGAGTATTGTATAACATGTAATAGGTTTTGAGCTATTTTCCTATTATTAATCAAAGAGTTATTTTGATTATCACTGTGTTTATACATTCCAATCCTTTATCTTAAACAAATGAGTGAATGAAGAAAATTAGAAATGAAGGAAGTAGTAAAAAAGAGTTGTAAATCAAACTATATGCAAGAGTGGAGAATTCGGGGATTGTGGATGCATGGTCATTATTATAATACATCTACTTAGAAGAACACATTACTAACCATTAGTAATATTTTGGAAGATGATATGCCATATTATTTTCTCTTCAAAAGACAACACCACTACTCCGCCAAAGATCCAATCTAATGACAAAGACAAATTAATGTAAAATCAAAATCTATAAATATCATAAGAGTAGTATATACAATCCAACCTATAAATGGAATCAAAAAAAAAAAAAAAAAAAAAAAAAAACCGAAATCTATAGCTTATAAACCTCGGATGATTGTGATTAATAAGCAATTCCATATAACCCATATATGAAGTTTCATATCAACAAAACATAATTAATAACAAGAATAAAGCATTGCATTATATCACTTATTCCATTACGTCGTTCATTCTATTTATTTGACATTTTATTTCGTTCTACCAAACGAACCCTAAGTGTCTTTAAGTGCCATTTAAAATCTCAAATTTTCCAAATGTCTCAAATGCAAGTCATATACTTTTGTTTCGAAACTCCATTGCATTCATAAACTAACTTATAAATAAATAAGTAAACATATGTTAAGTACACTTTGAGCTACATATATTCAAAGCTACATTTGTCTTTTATTCACACAATTTAACTGCTATGTTCTTTTCTATCTAGTTTTATATTAAGATGTATATTTATCTCACGTAATGCAACAGTTGTAATCTTGTAGAGTTTTTTTTTTTTTTTTTTTTCTTTTTTTTCATCATCAAAGTATTTGTAATTAGCTAATCTTATACTCATAAGTCATAACCAATGCTAATGTTATATAAATCTAAATTCATAATTAAATTATCATTTTTGACACGGTTTCAAGGATTTTTAGTCGCAAAATGACCAAATCAGACACTTAAACATCTTTTGACAACTCGGTATCTACGAAGAGTATTATGACAAAAACGGACATATGATAATGTAATAACTTTGATAGCAATAATATACTACTTACACAGGTCTTCCGAGACACTACCTTTCTAAAGCTCATTGTTGAGCCTCGAAAGTCGCTCTTTCAAGCTGCGGCATGTTCTCGCTCTACGCTCGCTTTACACTTGACCATTGAACTTCGCCGATGATGATCGAGTCGGTGGAAGCTTTGTGGCCTTTATAAGGCATCGACCATCGTTCCTTTTCTAATTTCCTCAATAACTTTTCAACGTGAGAACATTCATGTTTAGCTCTTTCACGAGCCTCAAAAAAGCACATTATCAAGCTTCACGAACCGCTCTCTTAAGCGCTTATCTATTCCTCTTGGTGGTCATCTTGGCAATCCTTCGGAGTAATTTTTTCGTTTTCATTTATTTCATATTCCTTAGTCGTCTCATTCATAGGTTCTTGAGATGCTTGGTACTTTCATTGTTGGGTATTTCATTATGGGGCACTTGGGTATTACATTTCTTCCTCTAACTTCATGTGATGCATAGTGCTACATCATCAACTTCCGTAGATGATTCATTTTTCACATCATTTTCTTCAATTTCATAGTTTGTCCAAAACCCGTGTCATCTCGAACCAAGATTTGCGGATCGTCAAATTTAACTTCACGTAAATCGGATAGATAAGAAATGGAATACGATAGTAGAGAAAAGAAATCAACCAATAAAAGGGTTGTACAATTGATGTTTATCATACCTCGTAGCTCATGTTGTCGACGTCTAGCCTTAAATCTCTATATTGATCGGAGAAGTTCACGGAATTACCATAGAAGGGTGCCCGATCCAACATTACGATAGTCTGTTTAAAGAGAATTCAAGTTCATAGTTTATCGAGAATAGGAATGTAACACCCCAACCCGATAAGGGTAGAAGTATCACAGATGGTGTCATATCGAACATACATAATGAACATAAATCAAACAATGAAGCCTTATAATAAATCTCAAGAGAATATCAAGTCAACAAGACTTATCAATACATAAATACAAAAGGAAAACTTCAAAATGGAAATGTAATAATGAGAATCAAATGAAATCTAAGATGACTAGGCATGGTCTCTATATCACTCATCTCAAACCCAAACGATCCCGACTCCTAGCTTATGTACCGCCGCAGAAAAGAAATTCGGTGAGCTTAAAAAGCCCAGTGAGCAGATATAACGATACAATAATAATAAAAGCGAATCGAGAGCAAAGTAAGGAAGGTTAGTCAATAAACGGTATATCAAAGGAATAGAGTAGGTTAATGAAACATAGGAAAAGGGTCGATTATCCACCACGAGCCAACAAAACAAATCAAATGAAATCATATATCCATAGTAGCTTTGTAGTAACCAATAGTAACCATAACAGATATAATGACATGGGTGATCGGCTCAGATTGTGAAGACGCCAGACGCATTACCGACATCATTCACCGAACAAATCATAATATATCGATAACAGAACAAATCTAGGATGCATCCATACGCCCGCAGACAGATAGTGGCCATACAATATATATCGAGCTCATAATCGAGATATGAAAGGGCGGTGTGGAACATCGCTCAACCACACTAAAGTCATGCCATTGGTGCATCAATGACACGGACATGGAACCCCATGCCTAGTGATAGCTCGGGTCTCAAACCGATGTGTCAAGGCAAGGTTTTATCAAAGGATTCATATCAAAGGTTCGTAAATCAAAGGTTCATATCATAGTCCATAGCAAAAGTTCATAATAAAGATGCATATCAAAGGTTCATAATCAGAAGGTTCATATCAAACAGTTCAAGTAGGAGATTCAATCAAAGGGAGCATAGCAAAGTTATAGGGAAGCCCTAATAAGAAGGCTCAGAGCAAAGGATAACAGTTCAAAACCAATGTCGAAAGATGTAAACGAATCATGAGAAACCCCTACTGAAAAGGGATAGAATATCTGTACCTTATTCGAAACAAATCAACAATGAAAGCAAGACCAAGAAATGAGATCAATTTCGTTGCCCGGAACCTATATGAATTAGATAACGCTTCATAAGAAACAGATTACTCGTTTTAGACGGCTTTCCATTTTAGGTAACTTTTTATTAATCGTTTCATTTTAGGCAGGTTTCCATATTTAATAAGTTTAGCCATTTCCAATGCATTTTAAAGATATATTGGGTTAAGTGATTATTATAATACCTTAAAGATTATTTATGACATATATCACAAGTTTGGGATTTTAAATGTAAATATATTATATTTACCCACTTTACTTAATTATTTCATTTAGTTAACATAATAGTCCAAGACTCCACGACACACCATCCAAATATAATTCTTGCTGAAAAGAAAGAGAGGCCAAAACAATTTTATTGAAGCATGCACATGGGAATAAAGTCAGATTCACACTCATATATATATACATATATACCATACGTTATCCACATATACACAAACATGACTTTATGTAGTTTTCTTTTACACTTACTATTATATGTGACAATATCAGTAAACAAGGCATGCGCATGGTACCCATATAACCCACGACCAGACCATGCTTCATAACAGAAAATGATACCACATAGGTGGACATATTTAGGGTTATCTCATGAACTTTATGTTGATTCAATAGTAGAATTGTCTTAGCTTTAGGTTTAACATTAAATGGGACATGTTATTTGGTTTAATAAGGCGTGTGTATTTAAGGTTTCAAACAACTGGTTTTAAACATATGACAATATTACACCTTATTAGGCTCATTCACGTATTAAAGTTACATGATTTTATGAAGAAGAAAGTCGACTATGGCTGTTGAAAACTCACGACAAAAAGGAGACTCAAAACAGTTTATGTTAGCATGGTTCGACATATACCCAACCCCTTATTTCCATGATTTCATGTGTTACAAATATTTTAGGTTACAAAGTTATTCTTAGGACCATTCACGACATATCAAACAAAACCAAAAACTTGTGCATGGTGATAAACATGTCACGACCAGATTGGAAAAAATGAAAGGATAAGAGGCCATGGTGATACCTTGTAGTCGAGACACAAAGGAGAAGAGATCAAGGATCGAATGGAGCAAAACAATCACCTTCTTGGTGCCCCCTATACTCACGGCAGCAGCCACAAAACAAAACCACAACAAGGACCAAATCAATACTTGTAACCACTACGAATATAGCCTTGAAAAGAGGTCTCAACCTTACCTTGGCTGGTGTTTTGTCGACGTAAAGAGAGGAGAGGAAGGAGAAGAGAAGATGCCGTATATTTTCTAGGAGTGCTAGGGTTTTGTTCTTGAATGCATATTAAAAGGGATATGGTATATCTTATATTTGGAATGGGCGTATGATTGACCAAGAAATCAGGAGTGGGCGTGAAGGAGAAAAAAAACGGTTCAAGGCCAATCAAAATAATATTCACTTCCCAAAATAATTTGTACATTTTATTTAATTTATTTCCTATGTAGTATATATAACATATTAATGTGTTATGCAATATTATAAGTTAATTACAAGTTTAGAATTTCCGAAGTCTTGTACAAATCGATTATCATTAATTGTTCATCGATTAAACGAGCTTGTTACATTTTATAGGTTATTATTTGAGGTTATTATAGTCCTTTAACGTATTTACGATTTTAGGGTTTTACAACTCTTTCCCCCTAAAAAAAATATTTTCGACCTCGAAAATTGAAAGGAAACGAAAGAAGCAAACGAAGATATACCAGATTACACAACTGAGGGTAACAGAAATCAAACGGTAGAACTTTACAAAGGTGAATGCGTGCCGAGAATTCAAACGTATCAAATCGCATAAAGATGAAGGTAGGTTAAACGTATGAGCATAATGATCCCAAGGTCTTACTAACTCAGAAAATCTTAACCGGGTGCCAGAAATTCTAAGCTCTAAGGCACTCCTGATACATCCTATGATCACAATGAGGGTTCGTCATATGATGTAAGTATTATTACGTTGGCCAAGCGTCATAATACCAGCATCACATGAGTATACCTTCATGATGACCATACTTTATCTCGAGTCGTGAAAATCAATCCTATCAACCACCTAACGGTCCATTCTACATCTTAAGGTTGGTCCGAAATAATTATCACTAACGAATTCAAATCGAGGAGCGAGAAAATATAAGGAACGTAACAGGACACAACAAGTACCATCGAACTGAGATACGTCGGAAAATAGCATCAGGTCCTTCAATGCTAAAAACAATCATCCAACCCAGAATTTATACAGAACAGAGGTCATTCAAAAGAGAACAAATATTATTAAAGGAGTCTTATCCAACGAAAAGTCACATCAAAGTATCAAAGGAAATACTTGCCAAACATTAGTTTCAAGGAAAAGAAATAAAAGAACTAAATAAAAGAACTACTGACGGGTCGGCCCTTCTTCACTCCCATTTGCTTTCTTCTTAGTGATCCACGAATCTTATGCGCCGTGGAACCGCACCTGTAACACGCTCCCGAGGCCTTATAACATTCGCCCGGATGGGGCTTACCACAAGTTTTGCAAAGAGGAGGGGGAGGCAAAATCTCAAAAGGCCTCTTATAAGATGAAGAACCTGCAGAACGGTCATGCCGAGTACTATGAGAAGAGTGATCCTGAAACTGATGTTGACTTCCATTATCGCGTCCCTGACGGTCGTCCCCTGACCTATCATACCTCTGCTGACCCTGTACTCGAGTGTCCTGGCGTCTCGAGTCGTAACTACTGTCCTGTCGACCCCTGGAACTCCGCACCTGATCTTGACGACCTCTCTGATCGGAAATGTGGTCCTGACGACCCCTGGAATCCTGTCCCTGATCATATCGACCCCTGAACTCCTGAGTATGGTCCTGTCGACCCCAAGGATGAATACGATCCCCATCCCTGTTCCTCTTGTTGTAACCCTGTTCTTCATGCAATAACTCGATGTTGCGGGAAGCATCCAATCTGACCACCTCAGTGTACTCGGTATTAATCACCCGTCCAACACCCACTTCTTCAACCCCATTTGAACTTTCGAGCTCGACGACGAGCATCTCCGCATAAAGAAGACCTACAAACCCAACCATCCTCATAAATCGTTGCATATACTGTGAGAATTTTCCTTCTCCGGTGATGTATGGTACAGACTCCTTTCATATCGGCTGCTCGACTCAAGGAAATACTGCTTGTGAAGATGTCCCCAAGGTGTTCCAAGCACAAGTATCTAGAAAGTTCTCTTCCTTGGACAAGAGATAGGCCTTCCACCGTTTAGGGCATCACCCTCGAGTTTCAAGGTAGCAAGCGGGTTTTCACCTCATCACCACAACCCAAAGACATTGAAAAGCTTTTCCATGTGCGTAATCCGATCCTCCGCATCATTGAGGAAGTCGAAAGCGAAAGGAGTGGCTTAAGTTTGTTGAAGCGCCGATCCAAACATGAATGGGTGTAGGTGGGTTAGCACCCCACCATTATCCCCACCGTAAGAGTTATCGCCATTTCGAACGTTATTAGTGATGGTAGCAACGATCTCGGGCATAGCGGTGGCAGGAAAGCGTGCAATCAAAGCTTCAAGTTAGGATGTCCATCCCGTTGTCGTCGCCGTTCCTTCGAGTTTGGACCATCGAAGAGTTCATTAAACGATTAGCAAAGGTTAGGAAAATAAGATGAAGATCATGAACGGAAACGATGATAATGAACCTAGAATCTACCCAAACCTCACCATCAAATCTTAAGCTCTACGGATAACGCTTAGGTCCATATGTCACAGTCCCGACTACAAGTCAAACACGGGCTCGATACCACTATTGTAACACCCAACCCGATAAGGGTAGAAGTATCACAAGATGGTGTCATATCGAACATACATAATGAACATAAATCAAACAATGAAGCCTTATAATAAATCTCAAGAGAATATCAAGTCAACAAGACTTATCAATACATAAATACAAAGGAAAACTTCAAAATGGAAATATAATAATGAATCAAATGAAATCAAAGATGACTAGGCATGGTCTCTATATCACCATCTCTCAAACCCAAACAATCCCCACTCTAGTTTATGTACCGCAGAAAAGAAATGCGGTACCGAGCTTAAAAGCCCAGTGAGCAGATATAACGATACAATAATAATAAAGCGAATCGAGAGCAAAGTAAGGAAGGTTAGTCAATAAACTGTATATCAAAGGAATAGAGTAGGTTAATGAAACATAGGAAAAGGGTCATTATCCACCACGAGCCAACAAAACAAATCAAATGAAATCATATATCCATAGTAACGTAGTAACCAATAGTAACCATAACAGATATAATGACATGGAGTGATCGGCCCAGTTGTGAAGACGCGATTGCTACGACATCATTCACCGACAAATCATAATATATCGGATAACGAACAAATCTAGGATGCATCCATACGCCCGCATGATAGTGGCCATACAATATATATCGAGCTCATAATCGATAATGAAAGGGACGGTGTGGAACATCGTCACCACACTAAAGTCATGCCATTGGTGCATCAATGACACGGACATGGAACCCCATGCCTAGTGATAGCTCGGGTCTCAAATCGACGGTCAAGGCAAGGTTTTATCAAAAGGATTCATATCAAAGGTTCAAGTCAAAGGTTCATATCATAGTCCATAGCAAAAGTTCATAATAAAGATGCATATCAAAGGTTCATAATCGGAAGGTTCATATCAAACGGTTCAAGTAGGAGATTCAATCAAAGGAGCATAGCAAAGTTATAGGAAGCCCTAATAAGAGGCTCGAGCAAAGGATAGCAGTTCAAAACCAATGTCGAAAGATGTAAACGAATCATGAGAAACCCTACCGAAAGGGATAGAATATCCATCACCTTATTCAAGCAAATCAACAATGAAAGCAAGACCAAGAAATGAGATCAATTTCATGTTCGGAACCTATATGAATTAGATAACGCTCATAAGAAAGCAGTTACTCGTTTTAGACGGCTTTCCATTTTAGGTAACTTTTTATTAATCGTTTCATTTTAGGTAACTTTTTATTTTAGGCAGGTTTCCATATTTAATAAGTTTAGCCATTTCCAATGCATTTTAAAGATATATTGGGTTAAGTGATTATTATAATACCTTAAGGATTATTTATGACATATATCACAAGTTTGGGATTTTAAATGTAAATATATCATATTTACCCACTTTACTTAATTATTTCATTTAGTTAACATAATAGTCCAAGACTCCACGACACACCATCCAAATATAATTCTTGCTGAAAAAGAAAGAGAGGCCAAAACAATTTATTGAAGCATGCACATGGGAATAAAGTCAGATTCACACTCATATATATATACATATATACCATACGTTATCCACATATACACAAACATGACTTTATGTAGTTTTCTTTTACACTTACTATTATATGTGACAATATCACTATTATATGTGACAATATCAGTAAACAAGGCATGCGCATGGTACCCATATAACCCACGACCAGACCATGCTTCATAACAGAAAATGATACCACATAGGTGGACATATTTAGGGTTATCTCATGAACTTTATGTTGATTCAATAGTAGAATTGTCTTAGCTTTAGGTTTAACATTAAATGGGACATGTTATTTGGTTTAATAAGGCGTGTGTAGGGGCTGAAGTGCACGACCAGAGAGGCCACCAAAAATCAGATTTCATAAGGCTTTAGTCGACACATATACCTTGTCATTTAAGGTTTCAAACAACTGGTTTTAAACATATGACAATATTACACCTTATTAGGCTCATTCACGTATTAAAGTTACATGATTTTATGAAGAAGAAAGTCGACTATGGCTGTTGAAAACTCACGACAAAAAGAAGACTCAAAACAGTTTATGTTAGCATGGTTCGACATATACCCAACACCTTATTTCCATGATTTCATGTGTTACAAATATTTTAGGTTACAAAGTTATTCTTAGGACCATTCACGATATATCAAACAAAACCAAAAACATGCGCATGATGATAAACATGTCACGACCAGAAAAAAGAATGAAAGGATAAGAGGCCATGGTGATACGTTGTAGTCGAGACACAAAGGAGAAAAGATTAAGGATCGAATGGAGCAAAACAATCACCTTCATGGTGCCCCCTATACTCACGGCAGCAGCCACAAAACAAAACCACAACAAGGACCAAATCAATACTTGTAACCACTACGAATATAGCCTTGAAAAGAGGTCTCGAACCTTACCTTGGCTGGTGTTTTGTCGACAGAAAGAGAGGAGAGGAAGGAGAAGAGAAGATGCCGTATATTTTCTAGGAGTGCTAGGGTTTTGTTCTTGAATGCATATTAAAAGGGATATGGTATATCTTATATTTGGAATGGAGCGTATGATTGACCAAGAAATCAGGAGCTGGGCGTGAAGGGAGAAAAAAAAAAAAAAAAAAACGGTTCAAGGCCAATCAAAATAATATTCACTTCCCAAAATAATTTGTACATTTTATTTAATTTATTTTCTATGTAGTATATATAACATATTAATGTGTTATGCAATATTATAAGTTAATTACAAGTTTAGAATTTCCGAAGTCTTGTACAAATCGATTATCATTAATTGTTCATCGATTAAACGAGCTTGTTACATTTTGTAGGTTATCATTTGAGGGTATTATAGTCCTTTAACGTATTTACGATTTTAGGGTTTTACAAGGAATTTCTAATATAAATGCAGTTTTGATAAACAGAAATTGTGAGATATTTTGAAACTCGATAGCAGTGATGAAGGAGTACTACTTTTTTCATAATGTAGTAGGGCTAATATCAGCTACCGAATACGTACCATTTTATTAATTTCAATTAATCAATACCAATAACATAGGGGATGTTTGTTTAAGCTTGAATATACGCATTTGAGCATTAATGATGACTTAAGCTTATATTTCATAAGCCCATTAGTTAGGCTTATGTTTCAGCTTATGAACTAATAGTTCATCTTTAAATCTTAATAAGCTCATAAGCCACAAAATTTGGGCTTGTGTGTGTTTATTTAAACTTATTTGTGGGCTTATGAGCTTATGTGATTTCGGCTTATTTTAATAAGTTCAAATTTTTAGCTTATTTTATCACATTATAATTCATCATTAAGAAAGTGAAAATGATTAAGGTGTATACCAGCTCAAGAGGCTTTCGGATTGGACAAGGTACGGCTTGCAAGTTCTGCTCATATATGCTGCAATTACAAATACACCAGAACACGTCATCAAAACAATAAGATACATCATAGTTGATCATACTCATGTCAAATTAGCTAAACAAATAACTGATGTGCAAGTGTACATATAGTATACCTTACACGCCAATATAGAATATCGGTCTGCCCAAATGACCTCCGCCTCGATAATGGCCTTGTTCTTCTATTAACGACATTTAGTTCTTGTCTTGATATCCCAATAGCCTTGGCTCAGGTCTGCAAATATAAAGGTAGGACCAAACACGTAGATGCCTTAGTTTCGCTTTCAGTTTAATTTGATTTCTTTATGAAAAGGGTCTAGAAAAGTAGTGTGCTGGAATGGCAGTGTGGACGTTCATTTTCCTGTTAAAAACTTATAACTTGTAAACTGAAAGAAGTACCTTCATAAGATCAGGAAGAAACATGCTCTCTGAAATGAAAGTCGCAACTGGATTTCATATACATAAAACTATGTTCGGTGACACATATCTTCAACTGAGTGAAAACTAAAACTAATCCAATTTAAAACTAAATCAAGACTTTTTAAAACTGATTTGAGACTCAAACTGGGTCAAAATGTGAGTTTGACCCAGAAATAGTGCAAATCCAAACACTCCTGTAAGGGGAAGAATTTTTTTTTAAACTGTTAAGAATCTTGAGGCTATAAAAACAAATTGGTGAACTCAAAAAAAGCTCATATGAGCTTATACAAGCTTATACCACATATTTATCATTAGATAATGCTGCAAATGGAAAATTTTGTCAAGGAAAAATGTGAACTTTGAGCATTAGATAAAGCAAAAGGAGAACAAAATAAGCTTTATACAATTTTATGAAACATTTGGACCTTACCATAATAGAAGATCACCACTGGAAGCTATTTTATCATGGTTGAATTCAGGGGCTAAATCTTGCAACAATCGAGCTGCTCATAAGCTTCTAGTGTAAGCGAACCCGAATTCCATTTTCAGATTTCACATCATACTTAACGTATTAGAAAATTTAATCATGAACATGGCTTACTGTGGTATGAGATTTACAGATGGTTTAAAATAATCATGTGTATAAGTTCCTCTTTCGTAATGACTTAACATTTGCTTGATTGAAAGAAAATACATGATCATGTTAAAGAGTTTAGGTAACCCTGCAATCATCTATTTTTTGCAGTTAGCCTGTAAGATTGCTGAACTTTTCTCCTCTAATGCTTTAAATAATTTTTTGTTAATCTGAATCACCAAATTATAACCATAATTTATAAAGAAAAGATCGCATACGTATAAAGAAATAAAAATGCAAAAAACTGATGGTTGTGGACACTCTTTTCTCATGTGTACATAAATATCAGTTTGTGATTACTAAGGATTATGGGGGAGAAGATTATACAGATCATAATGTGTGGATACCCTTTCAACAGGAGTGTCAAATGTTAATGATCTTCTACTGTTAAAATGTCCCCTTTATTGGCTAGGTATAAAATGTCTAACAAAATGAGTTCCTAATAGATTTGTATATCATTTGGTCATTTAAAGATTTGGGTTCATAGAAAAGCATAATACCTGGTGTATTTTCTCAGTTTATTGACTTTACTAATGGTCTAAAATGTCTAACAAAATGAGTTCCTAATAGATTTGTATATCATTTGGTCATTTAAAGATTCGGGTTCATAGAAAAGCATAATACCTGGTGCATTTTCTCAGTTTATTGACTTTACTAATGGTGAAGAAACCTGACGCGCCACAAATTTATGGTGTATATACAGCTGAGATGAGGTGTACACCAACTGACAGTAGTTGTAGCCAAAAGTGCTACAAAAAAAACATTGCTGTTAAAAAATGGTTTAAATATTGTAAGTTAATACTATTATTTTTACAATACTTATCGACACCATACCAAGCACACGCGAGCAGGACTGAGTGTTAGAAGATGGTCTGTAGGTAACATTGGCGAAACCGAGTGTATAGAAACATACGTATCATGTGTGTTTTTTTTTGGGGGGGGGGACTGGAGAATGACTCTGAATATCTATAACAACACCCATACTAAAGTCGAGCACTTTTGGACCCGACATGTATCTTGAAAACATAACACATGGTTTAATAACGCACAATAACTTCATTTTAAATGTATTCCATTCCATATAATATAGAAATCCACTAAAGAAGAAGAATGGAACTGACCATCACCAAAAGAACTTGGCTGAACACTTTTTCGACGTGTGGCATTGGCAGAAGACGAAGCCATAAACCCCATGCTAGTAATTTTTCTTTTACCCTTATCACCAATAACATCATCAGTGACATGTACGAACGCAATTGATGAACTGTTGTCAGAAACTCTTGGAAACATACGTCCGACATAAAGGAATTAGGGGTTCACATAGACGAACCACATTGATCATTTGCTACCACTCCTATACTGTACATGAGGCCGAATATTTTTAAACCAATAGTTGGTCATAATTCGGGTCGATGTCAAACTTGCCCTTCCCTTTACCACCAACTGTCAATCCTGTAGACGTTGACAAAACAGGTAAGACGTGTTGTTGCAGTGAAAGTGGTTCACAAATACTTATACCTGCATTGAAGCGCCCTTTTATATTTATCATTGCAAAACTACTGACTGTTGAAAAAGGGTAGTATCTCTAAAAAAATAACAATAGCTCATCAAAATATCCAAGTATTATGGGTTTTAAATGTTAATCATTATGCGAATATATCACAAACATATGAAAGTCGCAACTGGATTTCATATACATAAAACTCTGTTGAGATTATAAAACGGTTTAACTTCAACTTTGTTTGATTTTATTTATCTCATTTGATTGTTCATCAATAATAGTACTTGTTTCAACCTACTTATCATCTGCTTCCACTGAAGCTAAATTATCTACTTCATGTTTTAAAGTTTCAACATTTAACTATTGAGGGTCACGGGTAGCATTAGCGTCATTGTCAGCTTCAACCACTTCATTTTCCCTAGAAGATTCAGCCTTTTCAGACTTGGCATTGTCATTCTCATCATCATCATCATCATCATCGTCCTCATTTTTCTGACCCATAAAGGACATTAAATCCGTAGACCATAGCCCTGAAGCTGCTAGTAAACGACCAATTAATACACATACTCAAATGTGACATCATCAAAGAAAAGGATGCATATTCAATCCACTTGAAATAAACAACTCTTTATTACTGATCACAAACCTTTTGACTCGAAACCAATATGGACTAAACGATTCTTGACATTTGGGCATTGTGTTTAGAAAGAAATTATGTTGTACCAAATAATAAACCAAATAATCAGAATTGGATGAACTTTTTAAACCGAATGTAATGTGAAATATACAAATTATGTAAGCATTAGGTTGACATATGAAGAGTACCAGATTCTGCTCGAAGGAGATAATGCTATTTTCCAAGTAACCGATCCTGCGATCTTGTTCTGCTTTGAATGCCATCAGATCGTCCACCTTTTCAATCAACTATAGTGAAAAATTAGCTTACCAATAATCAGGATCGTGATAATCTAAATTACAAAATCGATCATTGATACCTAGTGATAAAATGTTTAAACATACCTTTTGAAGCATCGATCGTGATGGAATCCAGGCTCCAACATCAAGATCTAATATTTCAACAGCTGAATAGTACTCATTGCCACTGCCACCACCAACTGCATAAATCTTATCATTTAAGGTAGCACCAGCTAGGCTTCCCTTTTTTGCATTAAGAGGAGGCCGACTTGTCCAATCATTTTTAATTGGATCATATGATTCAACTTCACAGAAAAGAAACAATATATGTCAGTAGTATCAGACAAACACGTACACATAGAGATAGATAGCAAGTTACTACCTGTATCATACCAGACACCGCCGGTTCCACCACCAAATACATAGAGCTCACCATTCAATATCGAACAGGAGCATAACATCTTGCAGTATTCATTGGCTTTAGAGATTTAGTCTGCAATATCAGTCTTTTGCAAATCAAGAGGCGGTTCTACCTCATCTGGCTCATGTACAGTACGTGCAACTTGATCTTCAGATTTATCATTATCTGTTACCATAGGCTTTTCAAAGATACTTTCTTCTACTTCAGGAAGCGCAAGTTTTGTCTCCAAAGGACCTTCAGCAATCTCATTTAATTGTTCATCAATAATAGTACTTGTTTCAACCGACTTATAATCTGCTTCCACTGAAGCTAAATTATCTACTTCAGGTTTTAAAGTTTCAACATTTGACTCTTCAGGGTTTGTTATGCAACCAAATTGTTTTCACCAAATTCAAGAGATGTCCAAGCCGGATTTCAACTTTCGTTATGAGCGCATCGCGTCTGCATGAGCTGCAACCAATATATACACGCGGATACTGGCAGTCCTGTTTGAGGTACTTGCGCAAACCACATGGACCAGTGATGTAATTTAAATAGAGTAAGTTACGATCTTTAACTATTTCACACACATACGACAACATGTATATCGGAAAGAAAATAAAGAATCATAAAGGCTAATTTGAATGGTGGATGTAGAAGGATGAAAAAATAGCCAACTAAATAAGTCAACTGCTTTTTTTGAAAACGGGTAAACCTGTGGTTTCCCTCACAGCCAGAAATTCAAGGTGACAAATCTCTTAAGATATCAATATACGAAATACTTGTTGGTGCATTAGAAACTCATGTTCTATTGTTCTCCAAGCAGTAATGGCGATTACTCTAAACAAAGAATAATAGTACTCTTGAATGACGAATAAGAATATAGTTAAAAAAAACCCCAACCTTTTTCTCACACACATGCCAGCTGTTGGTACCCCAAGGAGGTCTTCTGGGCTAATGGGCCGTTTTAGTCAACTCTTGTCTCTCGATACAGAGGAACCAAGACTGCAACCCACTGAGCAACAACTTGCTGCTCATCAACGAACTCTGCGGACAATTCAAAAGTGGCATATTGATAGTATTTTCACTGAAAGCAAATTTCTACAAGCCGACTCTTTATTACACCTTGCTAGGGCACTCATTTGGGCAGCTGGGCGCCCTCAAAAGGGTAATAGCTCTCCGGAGGATGAAGATACTGCAGTTTTCTGCCTAGAGTTATTGATTGCAATCACATTAAACAACAGGGATAGGATTGTAATTCTATGGCAGGGCGTTTATGAACACATAGCAAACATTGTACAGACAACTGTGATCCCTTGAGAAGGCCGTGTTTGGACTCTTAAGAATCTGTCAACGGCTTCTTCCATACAAAGAGAATTTAGCAGATGACCTTTTGAGGTCACTCCAGCTTGTTTTGAAACTTGATGCCCGTGCGGCTGATGCATATTCTGAACAAATAACACAAGAAGTGATCCATTTAGTTAAGGAAAATGTTTCTCACATTCGATCCCAAATGGGTTGGCGGACAATTACATCTTTATTTTCCATCACTGCCCGAAACCCTGAAGCTTCTGAGGTGGGATTTGATTCACTTCTGTTCATCATGTCTGATGGGATCAATTTACTTCCTGACACCACCACAGTAGCCTGCAAGAGCATGCCATACATACACATATCTGCAATAACACAAATCCGATAATCAACTTTAATAGAATATGCTTCAAGAAATTATCATTGAATCTATAATCTATTGCTCGTGTTGCAGCATATCAATTTGGCAGAAGACCCATATCAAGAAGCCATCTTGCCGCCATCTTGCCTCGGATAAAATGCCCTTGCCTCATAATACCAACATTGACCTTTAAGATTGCCTAACCAGATAAGAAACCAAATTTTAAATGCTATGCCCATTGCCCAACACTCACTGAAACCATATCTTCACATTGAAAATCAATTGAAAGAATTGCATCAGTGGGATGGCGATGAAAACTGACCTTGATGATTTCAAGTTTGTGGTTCAAACGATACCAATCATTAGCAGGTAAGGATTGAGCACTTGAATCACCTGCTATCGTGACCAACTCCTCAACACTGTCCCGGTCATAGCATCTCTCAAAAGTGGCAAACTCAGATCGCACTTCTAAACTTATCTCTGAAGTTGCTTTTGGAACATCTTGTTTCCCACATATAAACCTTTGAAGCTAAGGAAAGTATAAATACAAAAGAAATTAGTCAGAAACACACATTTGAAGCTAAGGATTGTATGTGCATGATGTATCTCAACTCATACCTGTCTTTCACTGATAGAAGGCTTTGCAAATCCAACATCAAGACCTTATAAACCTGTGATGACAAAGATGATTCAGCAAGTTTACTAAGCAAAATCTTACCAGAAAGAGCATCAAGAGCGATACAAATTATTTGATTGTAGACTTCTCTGTCATTAAGTCCAGCTCATAATACCATTTATTAGCTTACCGTCTCATCACCACTTGCAGCCCCGGGATTTCCTTCAATCAGATACCCAGACCTGTGTGAAAGAAGAAAAATATCTTCAGCATGGTGTTTTAATGACTATATCGAGTATTAATATAAAAGTGATGGCTTTATTAAAATCATAATAGCCATGATATGTAAGTTGCCATTCAGCTCCAAACTATCAGAAATGAAGAATTACATGACCCTCAAGTCCCCAACATATGGTTGAGGAGAGTATTACCTGATATACAAGGATCCTTCAAACTCATATACGACATCAGTCATAATCCAGTTGTCAGGATAAGGCTTGCCACTTGGTGCAAAATAGTAACCGACCTATTTGAAAAAGAGAGAATATATGACGTTCTGGTGCTATGTATCCTATGAGTTACTGAATTAGGTATTTCTAAGCACGATTAAGCTATGAAGTTGCGTGCTTTCCATCAGAGCTCTTCAATTCCACTTGTTGTGTGCTCACCATATCTGTTCCAACAATAACTCTAAGAGTTCATGATTCTTGCCAGAATTCACTGCTACATGGAGTATTGTGTTTCCTTTATTGCTAATTTCCTTGTACAATACAATCATACAGATAATTGTGAATTCCAACTACTTGATGAATAATCCCTCTCTTTTTTTATTCGTTTTTGTTTTGCAACCAAAAAGTCAAATATCAGATATTAATATACATAGAACTATGTGAATCAGATTTATAAGATAACAACCACTAATGAAACTAATTTTAAGTGTATGGTAAATACCTTGACTCCAACATCCTGCATAACATAATGATAAATTGATGTCTCACAATTCTGTTGCCGTTTTGATAATAGTACTCGGTTTAACTTGAGAATACAATATCATTTGAGTGTGGTTAACAAAATATATTAGTGGGGAATATGGAAAACATATTGATCCATACCAATGTGCATGATGTCCAGTCCCACATGAACCTGTGACAAAAGCCTCATCATACACTATTAATATACTTCTAATCACCAAACATGCCACACATTCTAAGTTGCTTATTTGCTTCAAAATAAACTACTTTGTTTATGAGGTTTAAATACATTAGGCCATTGAACACCTGAAATTGTAACAACATAAAACTATGTCACTCGAAATTGAACCAACTAAAGATCACAAAGATTAAACCATAAGTAAAACTTTGTTTCGTGAACGAATTAGCTGTTCAAACAATAGTATGACAATGTACAACATCCAAATTATAATCATTAGATGAGATTGTGAGGGAAAAAGGATATTAGGGTTTTTGAGAAAAAAATATAATGAACCGTATAAAGAAAAAAATATATGGTTTTTGAGTTTTTGTTTAGGGTTACCTAAATTGTAGGGATTCTCTTAAATAATTGGTTGCAGAGATTTATAATTTTGGACTTGCAACATATATTTCAAAAAGTCATGTTGCCTTAGTGGTAAACACACATGTTATTTACCAAAATAACCAAGGTTCAATCCTTGCAAGGCTCCTTTTTTAGAAATAATTTTCAAAAACATTGCAAAAAAATTAGAAATTTGTAAAAATAAAATCCGAAATTTATAAAAATAATTATTAAAATTCAGGAAAAATCCGAAATTTATATAAAAAAAAATATTAAAAATTAAAAATTTATTAGGTGGATTAAAAATTGCTTAGTCGACAACAAATGCTTATGTGGCATTAAATTGGATTATTTGGCATTGAGTGGCGATTAATGTCAAACGCCTCTTATATATATATATATATATATATATATATATATATATATATATATATATATATATATATATATACACACATAATAAAAGAAGGTTTTTTTGAAACTTGACAGCTAATTAAAGCCACGTGTACATAGCTCCACGTCACAAAAGCCACGTCACTATTGCCAGGTGTAAATGCAAGTCAAATGAAGCACCTCATTCTTAAATACAAAGAGAAATCAGTTACATATTCCTTCAATTTCATTTAAAACTTTCCTTCGTTTTCTCAATTTTAAGTAATGATACAGAGTTGACATTAAAATCCTCCATATCAACTCCAATCTTTTCCATGTATATCATTAATTTTGAAACCCAGTATTGTCGACATGATCTTCATTCTCGATATCCTTTGTATTTATGTATCTTCATTTCAAATTCGCAGTGGCGGGATAAAGGGCCTTCTACGGAACTTCACGGTTAAATGCCTTTTTTGTACGACGACCTGTTAGTTGGAGGTGAGTTTGGTTAGTTAAGATTTGATCACCTATGGATATGATATTATAAGTTCAAGACATCTTAGTATTTTAGTAAATGAAACCAGTTCCGTTTATGAATTATAGGAACCATTTATATGTTATGACTGTTACTATAATCACTATGTTAATATTTTGGCGTTTGTTATGATTAATCTATGATATTTACATGATGTATGTTCATGTTACGACTAATTAACTTTGCAAAAAGCGTTATCAACACTATTTCACTTTGTGTTTCTTGTAATCTACAATAGTGGCTATAGTATATGTAACATTGCTAATATTTTCATGATTACGGTTCATAGTATAGCATATGGTTGCAATATTTTTCAAATAACAAGCTCCTAAGTTGTTTTGCATTACTGTTGTGAGTTCATTTCGAATCTCCCCTTCGTGCATGTTTATTTGGATATTGGATATACATTTGGTCATAATGATTTTTTGGGTGTAGTGGCTTGCTCTATGTATCTGACATTAGATTGTATGCTAACTATATTTTCTAATCATGTTGTTCTGTAGGATGTTGATCCTCAAGTAGAGGTATAAAGTTAACGTGTATGGCATTTTTTTAAAAGTATGTCAATTCCGGCCCTCTTACTATTAAATGGTCGAATGGATCAACTTGGATTGCTTTTATTTCTAAAGGGTTAAAACGACATAATAATGTTATTAAAACAGTTTGAGCATGTTGAGAAATGCCAAGATGCGTTTTTAAGGTATTATAAATTATGAATATCATACCATTTAAATAATGTTACAAGCTGATAGAATACACCGTGGTTGACTTGTACCCGTTTCATTTGATCCATTTGCTTTATACTAAGGATTTTATTTTTAGTTGACAAGATCGACTTGAGCAATTTTAATATGCAAACTCAACCACCAACTAATTCTACTTTATTTTGAATGGGCAAGAACTGTGTTTCATTTCATAAGTTGAACTCCATTATTAGACTAACAAAGACTAAAGCAATATTTGTTTTATCTCAAGATGATGCTGATTTAAAATCTTAAGCATGAAATACAAGATAACAATAGTAGTGAATGTGGGACTTTGACGGGGGAATATATTATTTGTAGCTTTTCTGGTCATTTTATGGCATTTTATTTAGCCCCAGTGAGTTAGAGAACCACATCAACCCAAGACAGTTTTTGTGATTCAAAATACTGTTGAGTTTATGATATATAAAATACAATAAAACATAAAGACATCAAGAGTACACAGCGAAAGACTAAAGATCATAACAAATAAATTAATTAAGCGAAAGTATGCGTAACGTACCTCTTGTGAATGTCGATCCTCGAGCAAAACAAAGAAGTACTAATTGGTGTAAGAATAATGTCTTACAACCATGTTCTTGTACACACGAATTAACCAACGAATCAAGCGATTGCTAGATCTAACACAAGTCCTCGCTTAAGAAAACGAAACCAAACTCCTTACAAATGGGGTGTTCGACGAAAATGGGACAAGAGAGAGAGAGAGAGATCTAGGGTTAATTCAATGCACAAGTGTATGAAACCCTAGAACCTAACCCTCTTTATATAGTAGATGGAATACTTTGGGAACAAGTTAGGGATTAGGTCTTGGGAAAGCCCTATGGTCGCCACTATGCAAAGCCCAAAGGAAAACCCATAACTTTTCCAAGTTTTCCATTTCTAGTCCTTTCTCTTTTCATTTAACGGTCGTTAGTCATTTTTTCCGTTAAATACTTAACGATCGTTAACCGGACTTAATGTGCAATATTTAATCGTAAACATAAACATTAATTATTAACTTTAATTCTCATTCGCTAATGTGTGCAATCCCGTGGTCACGAGTTCGAATCCGGACATTCACATGTTTGTAAATATATACATTTCCAATAGCTCCCACTTGGATATGTTTACAAAACGTGAAATGACATTGGTTAGCGTCTAGCAACATGCCAATGCCCCGGTACAACTCGTGTATGGTTTCTCGGAGAAAACCAAGTTTGATGATTCATCATCATATTCATCCTTTTGTTTCTAATACCATGTTAATAAGAATATGGATCTCACTCATTTCTTAATTAACTATTCATTTCTGCTTTATATATGATTGATTAAGATTACCAATTCTTCTCAACATATTCCGAAGACCTTGGGTATGGCCATACAAACATCTTAACAATCCTACGAGGGCCAAGAGTATTATACTTCAAAATAAATTTGAAGGAAACAAATCCCATTTTGACTACAAGCGAGATTCACGATTTTAACATTTTCGAAAAACACGTATAGCGTTAGATTGCTTCACAAAATGCACTACATCCATGACATATCTCTTGTATCTCAAGTCGAGGATAAATATCCATGATATACTTAATGACAAAGATCCATAAAGTATCATCATGGGTGGGATAAGTCCTATACTCAATCCATTAAATATCATCCGAAATTAGTCATGCTACGTATCAATATACTTTCAAGTATATTCTAACTAATACTTCATTTGTCTTAATTCAATATCATTCCCATGTTATTGATTGACAACGACTATTTAGAATAACTTAAGTTATTCAAGGATTTAAACATGCAAATACAGGACACAATATTATAAATGAAATTAAACGATACCGTACTTTAATTCATTATAAATAATAATTGTTTAACATCCTTTATCCAAATACTAAATAGATCAATGCATGATAATTCTCAGTTAATGAATTTTGCCTCAAGTCATGAAAATCATACTTGTTGACATGGCATAATTTCAACTAACTTTGATCTATAGGAATTTTGAGAATACTTATTCCAAGAATTCAATAAGTGAACTTCTTGTATGTGTTTCCACATATTTTGATATTGTCATAACATTCCATAAGGTGCGTGACAACCTGAACTACCCTTTTATGACAATCATCTTCCAAAACTTTAAAGTTTTGAAGTATTCTTTATTCTTTAATGTATAATGCAACTATGCTCTTAGTTGAGCATAACTAGTCAACATGGTCATCATCAAGGATACCGTGACTAGAATTGAGTGTCATCTCAATTATAGCAGTATCATTGTGTACAACAATATGTTCTTTAAACATCCGTAAACTTCGAACAGTTATAGTGTAATGTTGGTGCCTAACAAACTCAAGTTTGTTGGCAATGACAATTATGAAATAATTGCCATATTTTCATCCATAGAATCTAGGAGCATCTCCAGACTGTGGAATGTGATTCTAAATCAAAACATGTTCCTTTTAGAATATTTATTACACTAACAACTTTTAATGTTGTCAAATCATCTTGTAATCAAGCATGTCACAACAATCTTACAACATGATATACATGATGAATCTTTAAGTTAGACTTTAAGATCTCATTATATATCCATCATGTTCTACTAGACTCATTAATTTACCGCATATGTTTATAGTAATAAACATATATTCCAAGGTTATATATCTTATTTCCAAATCTTACAAACGAAGTTCATTCCCAACTAAAACTTAATTTAGGTGGAATGTAGTTGCCCATACAACATATAAGATTTAAAAATAAAAAATAATACTCCCACTAGCTTTTAGGAATACTTATGAGCTATCTTATATTAATTATTAAATCAAACATGGATTTAATATTAAACATAAGAAACAACTCCTAGATGCTTGCATATATCCATTTATGGATTCTAGCAGTTTGTACATATCCACGGATTATTTGAATTCATAAAACTTCTTTGTATTACTCATCGTCCTCGCAAAAGTAATTCCACAACAAAGAGTTATGACATTCATTGTCAAAATTTCATATCAATGAAACTAAGTATGACAATTATAATCTTTATACTTCTATTTAATGTATCTATGAAAGAATATTCAATCATAGTTAATTGCTTAAGTATTATTAATATTATTGTCACTAGACAAGCATTAAATATGTGTACAATATTGTCCATATGATTTCTACACAAAGATTTAAACCACTAGGATTTTCATCCTTTTAAGAAAATCATCTTCATTAAGATAAACCAAGTATCTAAAGTTGATTATCTTTATGGACAACATCTCTACATTCATAGTATGATTGATTTACCACAATTCAACATTTGGTAAATTCATCATTATGATTAATGAGCTTACCATGATCCTCAGAACTCATATTCCTCAAAGATATTAAATATCCGAGATATCCTTATGGATCTATGAATGACAATTCCATCATATTGAGGTATATCATATACATGTTTAGCCTCCTCATGATATTTGCTAGTGCATTTTAGAAGATTATGTATTTTGTAATTCAATCTTTCAAGATCTAAACAAAACTCCCACTTGCCTTTAATAATTTAAAGATTACCTTTAAATAGTTTAGCAAGTAGAGCAACAATATATTGTTCTCTAATGGGATATTACAAAAACATTGACAGTTCCTGACATTAGTTTGTTACAACCCACTTTATAAGTAGTTTAACAAATTCAGAACTTCGTTATAAGACTTAATGTGATTCATCACATTCCATAAAAAATGGTGTCTTATTAATCTTCTTGGTTGGAGTCTTATTGAGTATATTCAATCTATACTCAATATTCTAACCTTGATAACATGTGGAAGAAACTATAGTTATCTTGAATCAAACATGGCAATAGATTTTGATTCTTCTAACTGAACATACCATAAAACTATGGTATTTCATTAGAATTAATATTGTAAGATAATCTAACAATATTTTAGATAACCATCTACTCTTTGGCTTACCTATTTACCAACAAAGTAAAACTTAATGGTACAATAGAATTACCAAGTCAATTGCATGTATTATAACACAAGTATTCTTGACCAAGTCAAAAGACATACCAGTTATAATCCCACTATACGTTATAAGTCATTGATCAACTCATTGACTTCATGCATATGTCTTAAAACATAGCAAGTTAACGTCTTACTTTATATTCTAAGTCTTGTATTAAAAGACTTCATGTTTGTGAATTTACAAAATCATAAACATTTATAATTAAAGTAATTATGAACACCACCTCAGGTTTCAATTAATATTTCAAGTTAATATTTACTACATATATTTAAGTCATTCAACGAATACTTAAATTCAAAGTAGTATTAGATTACTTCATTTAATTATGTCATTCCATGAAAAGTTCAATGTAAGAAACTGCAAAATCATCCATGCTCGTTCTTACGACACGTGGATATTTTACCTTGGGCTATAATCTAGTTCACGTTCTCACGTAACATAAATTGTAACTACAAGTGTTTCTTAAATATTGAATGACATAAATATTGAAAATAAAGTAGTCTTTGTTATCATCTTGACACATGTTCTTAATAGGGCAATCATACATATTTAAATGTATATTCTATTAGAACGTTATTCTCTTACTTTACAAATAAGAGAATTCATTTAAATCATATTAATATGTGTTGTACCTTGCACACAATAAAGATTTCTCCCACTTGTGCGGAACAACATCATGTAGCGTATAAACAACACGATACACGCTCGCTTATTTGATTAATATGATTTGTGTCGAGATATAACAAGTAGATGTAGGACTATATTGATTAGTAAGGAAACGCATATGACTCTCCTTAAAAAACACAAGTTCCTACAATTAGAAAGTAATTATCTTTGAAGATAATCTGGGTTACTACACGTGAAATAAGGCTTGTAGCTCCCAATCGAATTATAAATCAATAAAACAACTTCTTATTCAAGAATGCAACACAAATGCTCCCACCGAATCGACAACATTGTAAGTGTTGCATAACCGGTGAAAACAACTTGCTTGCTTTTTACTTTCCTACACCTTTAAAGAACCATACGTAATCATTACTAAGGTATTAAAAGGTGTATTCTTCTCTATGAATAATGGAATATCCATCAATTTTATTAACTCGAAAAATTTGGTATGCAATTTCTTCCTTAACAGGCCTATCATCCCCATACTGGTATGTAGTACCTTTAAAGGCTAAAGCAAAACAACTAGATAAAATATGCTAGTTTGCCTTTTACCAATTTCATGATAATTTGTCTAGCTTCTAATCTTGTAATTCATATACATGTTTTCCAGTTAACCAACATTCATGTTGTTACAAAAGGATTCATTCACCAAATGAGGGTAATGAAATCTTTATGGAAAATAAGATGTGCAATTCATTGCTATGAGTTACATTAAAATTTAGACAATTCAAATGTTCCTATAATACCTTTCTCATTCATGAAAAGGAATAGGATTGAGTCTAATGCTTCTCCCATGGAAAAGAGACTTCGTTTGTCTTTTCCGTAAATTATTCTCGATCAAACATTTGTTTGAAAGCAGAATGGATCAATTTACTGATCAAAGACTAAACCTTGTTTACGGTTAAATGTTGCATTTATACATTCAAAAGAATTACAAAATTCAATTTTAGTATTTTCGATAATTAACCTTTTTTCAAGAAAATTAATTACCCATGGTTCATAAGCATATAACCATTTAATTTTCACTGAAAAACTAGGATCCAAATTGTCATAATCTCATCACATCAGTTGATTTGCTAGTAATGAACCTTATACAAAGTGGTAGAGCTTTTGCTCAATTGCCAATTTCAATTGCAATTCCTAGATTTATGGGATTTACATATAGCCAATTTCAATTGCCATGTAAACATGTTTTATCCCATCTTATGCCTTGAGTTGCCAGTTCTCACTACAAAGCTCAATTAAGTTATCCAACTTAAGAAACTGCAAAATCGTCTATGCCCGTTCTCACGACACGTGGACATTTTACCCTTTGATTAAGATCTAAGTCACGTTCTCACGCAAATAGAAAGTAATCTTAGGTGTTTCCGTTTCGTTGGATGGCATATAACTTAAATTAAAGGGTAATAGTTTTGATGTTAAATCAAATATGTACAAAGATGTCATGCATTCATCTTTGTAGCATAGGTTTTATTAAAACATTTATATCTTGTTTTAATGTATAAGCTTTTCATCATCAAACTTTAATTGAGGTATTGGATTCAGCAATCAAGGAATTTAGTGTTAATTATCATCCATTATACCGTACTTTTGCATAAGTGTAAACACTTAGTGTTTCGGATAATTACCACCAAAGTGGTGCATGGAATTAAAACTAATTCGCCCTTAAGATGAGCTTGCACATTTAATGGCATACTGTAAGGTCACTAGTTTTACAAACACAAGCTATAAAGAAAGATAGAAAGGCGGTTGAACAAGAATCACACACACACACACACGTTAAGATAAAGACGGTTTAGGCGTGAGGCATGAATGAAAAGAAAACTTGAACAACCAACCCTCAAGTGAGGGTTATTACATGATATTTATAGGCAAGGAGCTAGGGCAACACTCTCTCTCCTTCCCTATTCCTTATTGGGCTTGGGCCTAAGCTTATGAGCCTTCTACATAAGCTTGACCTAAAACAAACATAAAGGCCATATAAAGCTACCTATTACATATGAAATATAAATACTTGAAATACTGTTTAGGAGTGATTCCAACAATCTCCAACTCAAGTATATATGAATGTAAACGGTGAAGGCGTTGATGTAATACTAGCTTTGACGTCTTCTGACATTCTTCTTTCTTGTGAGAAGAAATGTCTTGATTCAAATAATTTCCCCAGTGTAGAGAAATTGTTTCCTTTGAACGGTTATGCTTTGACGTCATCTTTATCTTTGTTCTTTAGTTCTTTGTTCTTTGTGGTGAAAGTGATAGTATGTTGTTGTCCGCATCAAATCGCTTCAGTGTCCGCTTCATTTGCTCAAAGTGTTCCACGTCATTCTTCAACATGCTCACACGCCTTTGACGTTGGAATTCAAGATTGATGAAGTTCTTTAAGTCTTTAAACTTTGTAGATTCTTTGAATAGATGAAGAATCATGCCGACTTTTGTGTTGCTTTGAAATAGAACTTCCATTAGTGATGATGTTGGTGTGAACATGAGAAGAATCTGCACGATCATTCCGCCTCCGTAGCTTCCATAAGAAGAAAACATTAAAACGGTTAGTAATAGCGGATACCGCACTTACAAGTTTGAACTTCGAGAGTGTTAACAAAGATAGTGTGAAAACACAACTCTAATTCTTACAAAGGCCGTTCTCGAATCGAGTCCCACAAGTGAGATAACACGATGTACCAAAGTACATCTACGATTCGGATGAGCCACCGAGGTACACCAAGCATCACTCACGATCGTAGACCGCTTCGAGACCACTAAGCGTAATCCACGGGAGTTACCGGCGACCTGCTGTCGGTCTGTTTGATGTTGACCCTGGCGGAGTTTCCATTCAATCACCGAGGATCACAAATGTGATCCTCTCATAAATGTTCTCGACAGTTGCTAAGATCATGAAGGACTCGATATGAACCACCGAACCATCGATGATCTTATTTGTTGATCAACAAGTGATGAAATGTCAAGTGTTCCTAAGAGATCTTTTGATAAATCTCGTGGCTCTAGACTCAATTGTGCGTTTGGTTTTCCGAGCGGAGACTAGGGAGAGGTCTCCTTTTTCAATGCCGCCTATCTCAAGAGAAAGCCAATAGTTTACGTAGGGTTCCTGAGAATGAAACAAGCTTCTATTGAGAGAAACTTGAGTGGCTAAGAAGGTTTAGTGCATGCGCCACCGGGTCCATGACGACTTTTAATTTTCAATACCGGTGTCATCTAGTGACAACCAAAGAGTATATGAATTGAACCCGGTGTCCGCCCTAAGTTGAATAACTGGAGGGCTATTTCTTTTCACCATTTTCTTTACATTTCTTTTGATTCTTCAACTCCTTCTTTCTCCAATTCTCATTTCTCCTTTTACAATCATTCCTAAGGACTTCTAACACTAACTAATGGTAGTGTCCTGGGTAGATCCCTCCGCTCTGGCGGATCATAGGACGTTATTCCTAACCTTAGTCACCTTATAACTCCATGACTAACCTATGTTGCCATAAAACCATTTTGTACCATCGAAAATGAAATCTCTCACAAGTGTTTATTAATGAAGACATCTTAGTACCAATGTAAAGATATGATTTTGCATAAATACTCCCCTCCACATGTGCTTTAGAGTTTTAATGGTTAAATGCACAATGAGGAAAAGCGCAAGACATTTTGAATTGATCCACTCAAGATAGACAATCCCCGCGAGACACGGTTACGTCGCATAGTTAAAGAGTTGCATTGTCGCCTTTTAGGTGATAACTAGCTCTAATAACTATCTTGAAGGTGTAGACAATCCTCGAAGGTTGTCAAACCCACAAAGTTCATGTCTACCAAGAGCTTCTCGAATGGTACATTCTACTCGAGACAAGTCCTTCGAGACACGCTTACATCACTAGCGAACTAGCTTGAAATTATTACCCGCCTCGGACAAGTCTTTCGAGTTACTATGCTTTAGGATCTCACAATTCGTTGGTTAAGTCTTTTCACACGAGAAATCAACAAACATATTTCTTATCACATATTTTCTCCCCAAAAATGGCATATAAAATGTTATTTTTGAAACGTTTGAGAATAAATATGACCATTTCGAGTGTTGCGGGAAGAAGACCACTGTGGACAAGTTTGTGAACAAAGATTTTGTCAAATACTCCCCCTCAACAAGGGATATAAACGGTTGAGGTTTTGAAAATCATAAGGGGAAGTACTTGTTCTTTTGATCAAAACCTTGAAAAATGAAAGGTTTGATAGGTTTTACTCAAAAGTAAGAAGCTTTCGCTCCTTTTATAGGATTGTGGCACTGAGGCATACCACAGGGTCCTTTCTTGACAAGAACGGGTTGTACATCATGTGTGCACAAGCCATTGACATATTACATCATACATCCAAATTTATATGAAAGAAACAATTCAAGGAGTACCGTGAAGTGCGTGATGTTCCGGTGAATGCGCATGCAGGCGTTGAAAGTCGGCAATGTTTCTCCTGGTCGACCACCAACATAGCTCTCCAATCGTCTCGAACCGATCCCGCCTAAACAACCTTTCATCAATCATCTTGATGAATCTCCTTACATCCTCCGATCCCGAGAGTTCCATCGCTTAGGTTCCCAATCTTTTCACGTATATCCTTCAATCGATAAGCTAATCCGTCCCTAACCATCTTCGAGTATGATCTCCAAATTTGTGAAGTTTCATCACACGCCATCAAGCGCTTTGAAGTTCACTACGGTAAACAACGCCGAAAGGTTTCTTGATGAGTGTATATTGAGATAGGTAGTTGATGTCGGGAAGATCAAGCGTTGGAGAAGTGAAGTTGACACGCTCGATAAGATTCAACGACCGGTGGAGATCTTCTACACGTTCTTTGATAACAATGCGCCTAATGAAGATGAGCAACGACTTGATGAATTCTCGTTGAACTTGGTTGAGAATTATCTCATTCGACCCTGTACTTTGGCAAGGTACATGTCTTCAATATCGTTGAGAGACAAATTCTCAAAATCAGCTTCAGAGAATGCATAATCCCGTTCATCTTGTCGTTTGACTACAATATTCTTTAAGAAAGTGTAGTCCCACTTCGACTTGAGATCAACTTGTTTGATGGCCACGATATCCTTAAAGTCGAACACCGCATGTTGAGACTTCGAACCAGCGACACGTAGTAGATTCGTCCGCGCTCGTGCCAATGATGAATCCCATACAATGCATCTTGGTCGTATGCTTCCACGTTGTCGAGAACAAGTGATTGGCACGTTCCTCGATGGCTATGCGCTTTGAGTAAATAGTCACGAGAATGGAAGAGTCAACGATGTAGCGTATTTTCGTGAACCATCGCCACCGTGTAGAAGAAATTCCAGATCTTTGTTGAAGAAATATCTGAAAGGAATCCTAGGTACATCTGGTTGGCCAATTGTTGGTAGAGGTTTAGTCCAATCGGTGTAGTATGGAGGGTTGTCCCTTTGTGTGAAGTCAATGTTTGCTTCTGGATTTAGCCAATCCATGTTGTTAGACATTGCTCGGGCGATGTTGTCAAGGTGATATTCGACCTCGAGAGCACTTTTAGAGCTGTCTTTTAGAATTTGAAAAGCTTCGTTCTTGATTCGCTTCAATTCAGATTTCATCATTTTTTTCACATGGAACTTTTCTTGCAAAACTTTAGCATGCTCCAATGTAGAACCGTCTACCAAATCTTGACCTTCATCAGGGTAGGGAGTTTGATTGACAAGTGAAGAAAACCATTCAAATCCTTCAGTTTTATCGTCATCAAGCCATGATACGACGTCAGTCTGAGTCGTCTTCTTCTTCTTTTTAGAAGGCCTAGATGATGATTCCGGTTTCTTTACTTGTTTGGGAGAGGTGGGTTGTTGTAGGGGCTCAAGGACCTCTTCATCGTCACCACCCGTATACACAAAATGATCACCAGTTTTCTGAGTCATGGGTGAAAACTCGGAATCGTCCTGAGGTTTTTCAGTAGAAGACCGAGGTGGAGGAGACTTGTGTTGAGCAGGAGTTCTTAGTTGAGGAGGTGGCATCGAAAAAGATTCACCGGACCGCTTCGACGCTTAGGTGCGAGTCTTTATCCTTATCCTTATCTTCATCGCCTCTAGGACGTTTCAACTTTTCTCGCTCGAATCTACAAGCTTTGAAGTTGGTAGTCCAAAGAAAGCTTGAAACAATTTTGCTTCTTCAGAGTTGAACATTGCAGATCGTGGTGTCATTTGTCTGACAAGCTTGGTCACCAATTCATTATCCGAGAAAACTACAGGATCAGATGGATTGATTGTGACGGTTATGGGTGTTGATCGAATAGTTTGCTTGGCGATCTGCATAAGATTCGGATATAGTTGTTTGGTGAATAACTCCTTTGTGACTTTAGGAACGTAATCCGTAAGGTACTTTTGGTGTAGCCTTGATCATTTCGCTCAATTCCTCTTGACGGTGATTTTCATGAACTCTGAATAAACTTCCTTTCTCTTGCATCTTTTCTTTCTCGTCATACAGATGTCAGATGTGATCGAAGAAAGAAGTTCGACTTTTTGTTGAGCACGCTTTTATGTCGACTTGTTTTGACTTTAGCAATCTGTTCATGAGCTTGAGAGATCCAAGATTTAGGTGGTTTCTTCACGGATTTGGATGATGATTTGGTTGATTTCTTTGATGGTGGTTGTGATGAGTGAGAGGATGAATCCGATGATGATGAGATGTGAGGAGACTCCGGGTCCTTAGGCGGTTCAGAAGTAGTCTTCTTTGGGCGTGTAGGACTATCCAGAAGAAGTTGATCATAATCATCATCGTCTTCAGGCTTTTCTTTCTCTTCAACCTTTTCTGTTTTAAGCTTTTCTTTGTTACCCTTTTCAAAGTCGAACTCGATAGATTCTTCCACGGGCTGTAATTGTTGTTGCACCAAGGTGGTGGTACCAGATCCCTTATCGGGTTGATTAACCGCATCAGGATTTGGTGAAGGTTGAGCAGCACCGCTTGCCCTCCGGGGCCACCCATTTGGTCCTTGGCAAATTGTTCAGCCTTGTGTTGGAGTCCGAGTTGTTTGACGGTTTTCCTGTATGTGATATCCAGATGCTCTTCTTCTTCTTCGGAGCTTTCATCATCATATGGTACAAGTACAGGAGCCTTTCCTTTCCCTTTATCAGCTTGAGGACTTGGAGGTTTTGGTACTGTTGGAGTGTCAGAAACATCCTTTGCAATTTCAGAATGGTGAACCTCCTCGTCTGATTCGGTTTCTTCAGAACTTTCATCCCTAAGCTATAGTTGTGGTTCAGGAGTAGAGAATGGAATAGGAGTAGCTTCCTGAGCGGGAACTTTCTCCTTTGGAGTTGGTTTCCTCTTTGGAGTAGGTTTCCTCTTTGGAACATTCCTTTTACTCTTTGTACTTGTGAGACTTCCAGCACTGCCTCTTCTGGTTCTCCGAGTAGGTGTACCAGAAGATTTTTCGTCGAGATAACCAACTTTGCCTTGTCTAACTGCTTCCGGATACCTTTGTACGCGTTTCAAGCTTTCGACATCTTGATTAGAAGGTAATCGCAACACAAAGACCTTGTTTCTTTGTAGACGATTCCTTGATTACGAAAGATAGAATAGATTCAGTCATCATGTCGTGATTGTCAGGGTCATTGAGCCTCTTGGGAATATCTGGATGAAGCCCAAGTGCTCTTTGGATCAACAGTTTAGTATATCTGATGTAGGGAATCTTTAAGCCAAGCTTGTTGAGAAATGACATCATGTCATCCCAAATTAGAGCTTCGATAGCGATGTGTTTCATGTTGATCAATGCCCAAAATATTTTCAGTTCCATGAGCTTGGGATGCTCATAGCCACTGTCACGACCAGAAACAGACTTGGTGATGATCATGTAGAGAGTTCTCCATGGTTGAGGAATACTCTTAAGCTCTACGTGAGAGTGCTTGGTGATTACTCCTGTAGCCTCGTCATAACCGATATCGATTAAGAATTGGAGAGTGAGCTCTTCAAGAGGTGTGGCATATAGTTTGGTTGGTTCGACTTCAGAATTAGGAGAACGACCCTTAAGTCTGCAGTGTAATGGTGATTTGTTTGTGATTGAGTCACCGTCACAATGATCCGTCCTTTGACCCTTTCCATAGTGTTCCGAATCGCTGGATATAGATCAGGAACGATTGCAGAGTGAGTGAGCATATTCGATACGGATGAGTCTTCGTAATATCAATAGCGATTAAACACGAAGATTACGAGCAAGTGAGGGTGTCAAAGTCAACACGGAGATTATTCTTTCCAATCTTCATTGGGTAGCCATGAGGATAGATATCGACAATAGAGAACATTTGGTGCATCCACATTCATTTGTTCACCCATGTCGTGATCCGAAATAACATTAGCCAAAAGAACCAACATATCGAAAGACATGATGTTAGTCAACAGAAGGTTATATTGTCGAGTTATTGAATGTATAGTGTTAATGACTGTTACGAGTCCTAAGTCACTTGTTTGTCCAATGGTCTAATGACGTCGTGAAATGTTTCGTGAGTTAGTTAACTTTAAGTTTTAAAGTTTATGTTATCACTCATAGTTCACAATGTATTAAACGTTTAAGTTTATTAGTGACATTATTGGATTCGTGACGTTATGATTCATTTATTTACAGGTTTGTACACGTAACAATTCATAACGAAGGTCAATCAAGGCATATGCGTAGAATTGACAAAGTTAAGCGTAAACAGTAAGCATATACGCGCAGACAAAAGCTTATGCGTAGGATCACGACTTCACGCAGAAGAAATGTTACGCGTAGGAACAGGGGACCTTATGCGTGAGAGCTTTACGCCAGAGCGTATATCAATCTTACGCGTAAGGCTTACTCGTAAGAGTAGACCTTATGCATAGAGGTCATTTGTTTACGCATATCCTTCACGTGATACGCGTAGTCCATTGTAGAACCTTACGCGTAATCGTTATGCGTAGGATTATTCTTACGCGATAACATGACTCACGCGTAGGGTAATCCTTATGCGAGAAATGCAATTGACCTTGATTCTGAATTTTTAAGTGTAGCAAGCCTGAAATAAGTTCATCAATTCATTATCATTAACACAATGCTTCATTTTAAAAACAATTTGTGGCAGGAACAATTATGGAACAGTTATGCGTAGAAAGTCATACGCGTAGGTCAAAACCCTAAGGGTTGAGATTTACGCGTATCACTTTTAGCCATAGGATATGCACCATTTTAATTATGGTAGTTCTAGAGTGTTGGTGGAGTCTTTAGGCCAAGTTATAACATCAAAATCGTTGTGAATCAAAAATGCCCAAAAGTTATGAAATTTAAACCCTAGTTTCAAATTGTCAACCAATTTGTGTTTCTGGGTGGTTACCAACTATGGAAATGATCAATTCAACACCTTATAACCATAACCTAACAATCTTTTTGACCAAAACACATCTTATTTTGAAAAACCCAATTCGACATATAAACCCTAATTTTACAAAATCACCAATTCGTGTTTCTGGGTGGGTTTTGATGGTTAAAATGGAATCAATGATGTATTAGGAACGCTTTGACACAAACCATTTCACCACAAACACATCACATCGATTGTGTGTTCATACACATATCTGCGTAGAGCACATAATCACTTGAAAACACTATTTAGCCGTTGGATTTCCATGAAAATAAAAACCTTAGCTTAAAATCATGTCATAAACATGAAACAACTTACAAATTGGTGATCAACCGCACGGATTCTCGTTTAAATCTTAGACGAGGATGTGTTTAGGTTTAGAATTAAATGTGAAGTGAAAGTTAAGTGAGGAGGTGTTTTATTTAAAATAACTTTAACATTTTGACAGTTTTGGTCCCTCCACCTTTTCCTTTTTCATCCAAAGCCATATAACTTCCATTATGGTTACCAAACAAGGTTTTTAAGAAAGAAACTTGACGACACTCCCCCTCGACTTAATAAAATAATGAAAGGTTATAAATTTTAGTCCTAGGAGTGTCAGTGAACAGAAAATTTACCACCATTGATAAAAGAAGTCAACCAGAATAAGATAACATGTAAGTACACTGATATTTTGAAACAGTTAAGAGATTATTTTCTCCCCCTCAACACTTGATCGGAAAAATATGAATTTTGAAAGATTAAAGTGTTGACGGAAGAAATGTACTTGCCATGTTGAAAGAAAATTAGATTAGAAGATTATTTTGATGTTTTATCGATTTTATATTTTTGTATTTGGTTTTGAAAAATTTATTTACAAAAGATGTTTTGGTGTTTGATGTGTTTTAAGACGCTTTAAGAGGTCATCCAATTCCTCTTGAGTCAAACACCGCATACCAATTCGGTGGATCAACTCATTAAACCTAGCGGGAGGCAAGGCTTTGGTGAGAAGATCCGCCAACCGGTATTCTGCACTCCACAAAGTATAATTCAACGGTACCACTGCTCCACGTGATCCTTGATGAAATGATAGCGAAGATCGATGTGCTTTGATTTGAATCTTGAATCGAGTTGCATGAGATCGCAATGGCACTCGATTGTCGCAAAGACATCGGGATTCATCAAATGTGTAACCATAGTCTTGGAGTTGTGTTCTCATCCAAATGACTTGAGCACAACACGCGGACATGGCTACATATTCTCGCTTCGGTTGATGACAATGATGTACGATCCCGCTTCTTTGATTGCCAAGACACCGGTTTGTCACCAAGAAATTGTAGTGCTCTCAAGTACTTTTCCGAGAGTCTAAACATCTGCGTGATCAAGATCTCGAAAATGCGATTAGTTCAAAACCGAATCCTTCGGATACGGATCCCCAAGTTAATGGTTCCTTGATATATCGGAGGATTCTTTTAGCCTCGGAGAGGTGGGTTTGGTTGGTCTTGACCGATAATGGGAGCATAGGTAAACAGCAAAGACAATATCGTGTCCGCTAGTTGTTAGATACATGAGAGACCCAATAACATCATGCGGTATTTTGTAGGGTCAATGTGTTTTCCATGTAAATCGGCGTCTAGCTTCTTGGTATGAGTCATTGGTGTGGCATAAGTGTCACATGTTTTCATTCCAAATTTGTTTAACAATTCAAGGGCATATTTGACCGAATCAAGAATATACTACGGGTGATTGATGAACTTGCATCCTAGAAAGAACGTAAGTTCACCCATCATGGACATTTCATTCTTCATTAGTTTTGCAAAAGCGATTGAGTACTTTTTATGTGTAGACCCAAAAATGATGTCATCGACGTAAATTTGAACAATTAAAATATGTGCCCCGTGATATTGAATAAAGAGTGTTGGGTCAACCGAACCTTTGGTGAAATTATTGGCAATGAGGAAAGATGATGGCTTATCGTACCATGCACGAGGAGCTTGTTTGAGACCATCTGAGCTTTGTTCGTTTGTAGACATGGTTCGGGAACTCGGGATCAACGAATCCATCCGTTGGGCGACATACACCGTTTCTTTCGGTTGTCCATTGAGAAACACTGCTTTGACATCCATCCGATAGACCGTCATATTCATATGAGCCGCAAACGCGAGAAATATCCGAGCGACCTCAAGACGAGCAACCGGAGCAAAAGATTCTTTAAAGTCTATACCTCTTCCCGACGATAACCCTTAGCAACTAGACGCGACTCGTTTCGGATAACATTCCCTTCAAAGATCCAATTTATTTTTCCAAATCCATTTGAGACCAATGACGTAGACCCTGTTGGTCTTTCAACCAGCTCCCATACTTCAAGACATTTGAATTGGTTGAGTTCTTCTTGCATGGATTCAATCCAGGTTGTCTTTTGTCATTGCGTCTTTAATGTTTTTAGGCTCAGTTAGCGGAGCGGTAAGTGCATAAATGCAATGTTCACCATCTCGTGTGAAGACGTTGTCTCAGAACGATCGTTGGTTTGGGTTGCCAATAATATTTTCCGAGGATGGTCTTTTGTCCATCTATGTGTGGAGGGTTGATGTTGGTATACATTGTGCAGTTCGAGGATTCAAATGGTTTGTAGATGATTTCGCGACATCAAAAGTGCGCAGCTTCATTAGCAAACGGATTCAAGAAAGCATTTGGATCAAAATCATGGTGGGGTACTTCATTCGAACATCATCACCGGTTCATCATTGTTGGAAGCGGTTTGTTCAACTGCTGTGTTGGAGTCAATCGGTGGTGCTTCTTCAACCGTAGTTGTTGTAGCAGTGTATCGTATAAGAGTATTATCGGGTTTTGCAATGAAACAACGGATACACCTTTAGCACGTTCATCAATATCATCGGTGACAATAAGCAAATAACCTTTCCATTTGTTGACGAGTAAGTCGAGGGCTTTCTTGGTGATGATGGGGTTTGGGGAAGTTTAAGCGGTTGTGACCGGGTTCTAAGTCATATACTCGAAGCCATAGTGAATATAAAGAGATTGAAGAAGTTTCGAATCGCTTTTCCCAAAACCGACAACCGTCTTTAGCAGATTTGAAACTTTGATGAAGTATACATTTCTTCTAACTTTTGAAGGTTTCAAGATGCGTGAATTTGTAGATGAGCAATAAACCACACAAAGAGAATCGACTAATTGCGAAAGATCCGTTCTAGGAAACATGCCGAAATCAACAAGATCTTCTCACGTATGTAGACGCATCACACCAAAGAAACCACGAAAGACGAAATGAAACGACTTTCCCCTGAATGTTGTGGTCTTTCGGAATACTAATCACCTGTGAAGATGCAATAGTTTGATACCAAGACCGTGTGTGAGGCATCATAACATAATATTTGGGTAACTTCACACAAGATCACCCGTGAAATTGAGACGATAATACCAAAGTGAGACGTTTGAGCCACAGATCGCCTTATTTCTTCCCCAATTGAAGAAATTCAAGAAGGCATTGGGTTTTCAAAGAAGCATGTGAAGAACAAGGAAGTAATGACCACCTACACACTCTCTCCCTAGATGTTTTCAATGATTCGTAATCATACACCACGTATGTTGATGATGAATCAAGACAATGAAACCATGTATAAGGAGACAATGAAACCATGTATGTCCAATTGATTGAACAAGTGTGAAGCACCAAAAATATTTCGAGAGAGTCAATCGATAAAATTTCTCTGTTCATAATGTTGATCATCACCGTAACGTTGTTGTTAGCGCTTTGATCTTCCGTTATAAAAGATTCGGTTGTTGTTGTAGATTCAGTGTATCCGAAATTGAGTATTATCGGTTGTGCAATGAAACATTCGATACATCCGAAGCACGACTTTTGGCGTAATCTTTAACCGGAGGAGCAAGCAATGTTTCTAATTCATGACGATTAAGTACAATGGTGGAACGGTGATGGATCATGATAATTTTGACGGTGAGAAACGGGTCCTACACCTGTTTTGCAGGTAGAGCCATAGTCATTGTACTGCATAGAAAAATAGAAGGGGCAAGAAAGAGAAAACATGGATCCCCAAGTGTAAGCGGGTTCCGGATGTTAGAAGCATAAAGATGTAGTGTCAATTATCTTCTTGACACCGAACATGCTATTTTGATGATTTCCTTTCCTACCTCGTGGATGGATGTAGGGTTTCACACTAGTTATGGTGCAACTACTTAGTATCTTGCCAGAGGAATCCACCTAAGACCAACAGTGTTGTAAACTCTACCCGTTGGAATCCATCTATGGTTAGATCTATGGGATGTTGAAACTTCTTTTGGGAAGAATTTGCGTCCTATATTGATCCACCTATTAGATTTTTGAAATTTTATGTTTAGATCAACGGGTTTATTTCTAACTGTTTGTTGATTAAACTTAGGTTTTGGTTTGCTACTACAAGCAGTGTTATGCAACACACTAGAAGGCATCGCACTAGGTCGTGAACCTAAGATTCCATCCTTTTGGAGTAGTGCCCTTTTCCTAGCCTTTTCTAGATCATAGTTCTTGTACATGTCATGTGAATCATATGAATTTTTAATTTTAATGCTCGGTTTAGACACGGTGTTCGAACTAATCCTAGATTTGCCGAGAGTAGCCACAAGTTGAGGTTTAACGAAACAGTATAATGTAAACAGTTTAACGAAACATGTTTAATGAAATAGATGCATTATTCTTAGGCCAAGAATGTGGAGTGGTGGTTTTATCAAATGATTATTCTCAACAACTTGGTAGGGAAACCGTAGTTTTGAAGATTTTGAACGCTCGATTTAAATGCGCTTGGTTGTCTAACTCATCGATTGTTTTCTCGAAAGGTTGTAGAGACGATTTCCCAAGATTGTTGGTTTTGCAAAATTAGTATCCACACTCTTGTCGTTAATCTTCTCGCTTTGTTTTGTAAAGCAACATGTGCAAGCCCTTTGCTTGAATTTGAGCCTTTAAATGCTCATTTTCTTTTACTAATGTATCCACACGATTACTTTGTTCATTAGAATACCGACCATTGTGTTACGAAGAAGAAGATTTGTTTTGTAGTTTATGTTCAGAGAGATGCAATGTGCCTCTAGTTTTGAAAAATCTTTATGAAACCGAGCAATGGTCTTTTGAGAAGAATGATTTGATTTAAGAGTTTGATTTGACGTTTCGGTTGAATTATTAACAAGTAAGGGCTCGGACGCGAGAAAGTTGTTCGACATTGTGCAACACATCGGTCAACCTCTCCTTCATTATTGAATTCAGTTGCTCGGTTTGTTGTATCGCATTTGTGCGAATATGATCAACATTAGATTGTACCTCGACCATCCGTTGCGTATCGATGTCATAGGTGGGTAAGATATCTTCCTCAACCATTTGTTCTTCGTCACAGTTGGGCTCGGTGTCGAAGTTAAGAATGATATCTTCTCCGGATCTGCCGTCATCCGCTTCCAATGCTATAACCTCATTGTCCATTGACACCGGATGCATGCAAGACTCACAACATTCTCAACGTCCATTTGAGCATTCCTTTCATGTACAAAGAACTCTCGCACCTTGTCGATCGCGGGATATTTGGAATTAGATGTTGTCGGCAGAATGCCGTAGAGATATAGCCATGAATCCTTCTTGCAATGCCACAAATGGATCTTTATGATCGAATCCATTTCACTCCTGCAGAAGAATCAAAGAGAAGAAATGGTGCAAAGTCGATATAGCACACAGAAGGTCGAAATAGTGAATTTCAATTTCCCTCCAAAAAATAATTTTGAAAAATTTTGACTCTCAAAATTTGAAATTCACTATAAAATTCACTTCTAAGGTTGTAAGAAAAATTTGAGTTATGACAATTTTGACGCCAAATTTTACCCGAAAAATTTGAATTTGGGCCAAAACATTTGAATTTTTGACCAAAATTTTTACGGTTAAACCAAAATTTGAATCTCGCGTAAAAATTGAACGTTTAGTCACCCCTAAAAATTAAATTTTACTCAAATTTTCCCCAATTTTTTTTTTTTTTTTTTTTTTTTTTGATAACTTGTGTTGATGGATCTTTGTAGTCGAATGAACCTTTGTTGATGAAGTGTCCTTAGGCGTAGAAATCACGTGAGAGCAATATAACACTTATGCGAGAAATCACCAAAGTTACGCTGTAAGCAAGACAAGTTACGCGTAGCTTTAGCTTCACGCGTAAGCGTGGAAAAAAGGCTAAAGTTATGCGTAGACAAAAGTTAGGCGAGAAAGTTAGGCGCGAGATTTCTTATGCGATAACTAAGTTTACGCGTAAGGTGAATCTTATGCGTAGGATTTCTACGCGTAAGCTTATGCTTATGCGTAATTTTAGGGTTTTGTTCAAATGATCTTTTACACTATCACAAAGGCAAAAGATATCCAAAGTCGACGTATTTTCAGACTTATCCAAGTAAGAAAACACGGAATAAACCACGAAAATTAAGATCAAACCAAGGAAGCACTTACGCGTAATTTTAGGGTTTTGATATGCGTAAGTAACCTGGCTCTGATACCACTGTAAGGTCACTAGTTTTACAAACACAAGCTATAAAGAAAGATAGAAAGGCGGTTGAACAAGAATCACACACACACACACGTTAAGATAAAGACGGTTTAGGCGTAAGGCATGAATGAAAAGAAAACTTGAACAACCAACCCTCAAGTGAGGGTTATTACATGATATTTATAGGCAAGGAGCTAGGGCAACACTCCCTCTCCTTCCCTATTCCTTATTGGGCTTGGGCCTAAGCTTATGGGCCTTCTACATAAGCTTGACCTAAAACAAACATAAAGGCCATATAAAGCTACATATTACATATGAAATATAAATACTTGAAATCTTGCTTAGGAGTGATTCCAACACATACTAAGTAGCTCCATTCGAACTTACAGAGGCGAGAGGACTGTGCACGCGCTAAAGCACAACCTTAGACATCCTTTCAAAGCGATCATGCGCACTTTAATTAACCCCTTTATAGTTCATTCTCGGGTGAGCTGCTCGCACCATTTGTACCAAAGTCATCAATCAATTAAACGATTATGATTACTACGCTTAAAATTACATGTTTCACCATTGTTTAGGTCGGTTTATTTTCTTGTAAAATACCCTTGTTACACATATCAAACAAGCAAGTATTTGAAAAATAAACAAATAAACAATGAATGCATATCAAAAAAATAAGTCATGCAAATAGCCACATGCAAACCTTTTGATAAATCCTATTAATAACCAATTCTAGATCGTCAATATGCATATATTTAATTAAGACTTCCACCCGTTTTCATCTATGTACAGGTGAACCACATGCATCGATTCATCGATTATGTAAGTCAAAACAAAATATATACCACATAGCACATAATTGATTAAATTAATAATTATTGAGGTCTTCCCAATTTTAGATCTATCATAATTTAGTGTATATCGCTTAAAACATGAAAGACATACAATAAAAGCGATCCATGATAAAACATGCGATAATTATCATGGACATAAAATTACACTTAACAATTAATGCAATTAAGCAGAGTTTCGCATCACATAAAGTTGCATGCATCCTAGGGTTTCTAATCCAATTAAAACTTTAGTTTACAAAACCCTAATTAGGGCACCAAAAAAAAAGCCCCCCTCAAAATTAGGGCTTAGGTTTTGCAAACCCTAAATCTAAGCATACAAATAATAACACATTCATGTTTATTTTAATTATGTGTTTCAGTAATTAATTACTTGTTATACAAGGCTCGTGATGCCACTATTGAGTTTATGATATATAAAATACAATAAAACATAAAGACATCAAGAGTACACAGCGGAAGACTAAAGATCATAACAAATAAATTAATTAACTGAAAGTATGCGTAACGTACCTCTTGCGAATGTCAGATCCCTTGAGCAAAACAAAGAAGTACTAATTGGTGTAAGAATAATGTCTTACAACCACGTTCTTGTACACACGAATTAACCAACGAATCAAGCGATTGCTAGATCTAACACAAGTCCTCGTTTAAGAAAAACGAAACCAAACTCCCTTACAAATGGGGTGTTCGGCCGAAAATGGGACAAGAGAGAGGAGAGGAGAGATCTAGGGTTAATTCAATGCACAAGTGTATGAAACCCTAGAACCTAACCCTCTTTATATAGTAGATGGAATACTTTGGGAACAAGTTAGGGATTAGGGCTTGGGAAAGCCCCTATGGCCGGCCACTATGCAAAGCCCAAAGGAAAACCCATAACTTTTCCAAGTTTTCCATTTTTAGTCCTTTCCCTTTTCATTTAACGGTCGTTAGTCATTTTTTCCGTTAAATACTTAACGATCGTTGGACTTAATGTGCAATAATTAATCGTAAACATAAACATTAATTATTAACTTTAATTCTCATTCGCTAACGTATGCAATCCCGTGGTCACGAGTTCGAATCCGGACATTCACATGTTTTTAAATATATACATTTCCAACAAATACAACCTTTATTAGGATATCATGCAGGTCTTTTGTTCACATAGCTTCATTGGTTTGATTTTATTCTTAAAATCACGATCAACTGTTGATCCTTATGTTTCAATCCCCTTCCGCTCTTTGGATGTGTTTGCTTCAGAAGATAGTTACTATTTTTAACCCAACAACTTTTACAATTCTATTGTATGTCTTATTATAATAGTGTGTCTTCTCAAGATTAATCTAAAAGACATTGTATTTGTAACATGTTTCATCTTTCTACCATCTAACGCAAACTTTTGTTTCATGTTATTGCATTTCTTCATTTGTAAGGTTAAGTTTTTGTTCGATGTTTTTAATCATTTCACAAAAGATAACATTATGTAATGATATACAAGTTTATTTATTTGTGAGGCAAACTTTACCTTTTGTTCATGGTGTATTGGGGTCACTGTCACTTATTGTTTAAGAATTAAGCAACATTTTCTACTTTCACTATTTGAATTATTAGTTCAAACTTTTTATAAGCCACCCGTGATTTATCACGGGTTTATAAGCTAGTATATATATACACATATTAAAAGAAGGTTTTTTTGAAACTTGACAGCTAATTAAAGCCACGTGTACATAGCTCCAGCGTCACAAAAGCCATGTCACTATTGCCAATGTAAATGACGGTCAAATGAAGCACCTCATTCTTAAATACAAAGAGAAATCGATTACATATTCCTTCAATTTCATTTAAAACTTTCCTTCATTTCTCAATTTTAAGTAATGATACTGAGTTGACATTAAAATCCTCCATATCAACTCCAATCTTTTCCATGTATATCATTAATTTTGAAACCCAAGATTGTCGACATGATCTTCATTCTCGATATCCTTTGTATTTATGTATCTTCATTTCAAATTCGCAGTTTAGGTGTTTGTTTCGTTTTGTGTATTTGTGATTTAGACAAGTAATTACGTCTTCTTTGTTTGTAGCGGTAAACCATTGTTGACGTGCTATCAAGGTGTTTACTTACAACCCAATGACTTATTTGATATACATATATATATGTGCTTTGTTGATATTATCTAATTGTAAAGCGATGTGATTATTTGTATATCTCGATTAATCATATTTTATGTGTTTATGATGTGAAAAAACCAGTTCTCGATGAAGTGCTCACAAGTGTTTGATCAAATGGCTCAAAGAAATATCTATCAAGGTATCATGGAAAAACCAATTTTGAATTATGCCTCATCTTTGAAAGGTTTCAAAGTGCACACGTACACTTTTGATTATTGAAACTTGTTAGTTCATTGCTAATTATCATTTTTTCATTTAAAGGCAAAAGAAAAGCTTTTCATTGCTAATTATCATAATAACCAAAAATTGTATGTGTGTTTCTTGATTGGCCTAACTCCAAGTCCTTCAATTCCTTGATCATAAAAACTTAGGTTTTGATGATGGATCAATTATTGATTTCCTGTTAAAAATGTAACCGCTTTTTCATAGCGATCGGTGCACTAAAATGCTTATGTTTGCTAATGAACTAAAAGTATGTCTATCAATTTGTTACAAAGTACTATTTCTTAATAGTTCTATTTATGAATATAACTAAACTTACAAAATGTGCCACTTTGTTATGCTAAATCTTAGTATCTAACAAGTTCTTACAAAATGTGTCTCTTTGTTACGGGCAACTACATAATTTTAACACTGGAATTTTTAAACATACCAATTTTCTTTGAATTTCTTACCATGAGTTGAAATCATTCCTGGGATCAAGGAAGCTTGTAAAATTCTAACTCATACTATGAGTAAGGTGCACGTAAATGGCTAATGATTAGAGGTTAAAGTTTTCACAAAGATGGTATGGCGTTAAGCGGGTTTGGTTCATTTGCAACGGGTTGAATTGGGTTGACACCACATAAATTGTTTAGCATGAAAACCAATATAACCTCGTACTTATATCTATTTGAGATAAAAATTGTGTTCAAAGTTACATGAACCAACTAACTAAATGTATATGAGAGAGTTGTAATGGCATTTTTCTTTGATATTCTCTCTTGTTAGATGTATCGGTGATGTTTGGTATAATTAGGTGATGTTTGGTATAATTAGGCAGTGAGGAAGGTGATGATTTGGTCTTGTAATGGCATATATACACTTATACTAATGCTTTTGGTTTTATTTGCAAGGTATCCTCACTTCACTTCCAAAAGGTCATGCCATTCATTGCAAATACTAGAGCTTGATTGCTTGAATAGAAAGTGATGTTCTATGATGCTTACATCATCAACTTAGTAGATCCATTTCCTTCAAAGGAGAGTACGACGCTGCCTAATCTCTATTAATGTGTGAATCGATAAAAAATAGTCGGTGTTTATCCGTTGAAAAGGATGAACAAATTGTGCCATCATTTCTTCGTTATGAAGCACAATTGTGCAACTTTAAAGCAATGTAATTCAAGGGAAGCCAGTGTGATTTAAGATTCAAATATGTGTCAATCAATAAGTTCTTAGAAGAATCACGAATGCAATGCGGCATGGTGCAGTCAGATAATTTTATTGGTGCTCGTAAAGAAGAGAGTGTGTTTCGTATTGGTGTTTGATTTTTTAGGTTGAACTTATATACCATTGAGGTTTGAAACATTATGTCAACACTTAATGGACCGTATAAATATTCGACCGCATTAATGAATTGTATAAATATTTGAAGGTTGTTACAATTCAAGGTATATGAAGGGATGTTACTTTTTATTTATGAAAATCATGCAAGTTTATATGATGAATAACATTAACTCATGAACTTTATTAATTTCTATTAAAGAAATGTTTTGGTCTTAAAATTTTTAAGACTTTTTATTTAGAAAGTTCTAAACACTTTATAAAGAAGTATAGATATAGTGTACAAAAATCCTAAATTATCTTTTGTTCTCTCTTCATTTTAAACGTATCTTTAGGTACCTTTCCTCATTAGACATTAAAAATGTTTAGCAAATTGATTGTAAACAACTACTTGAAGGTTATATTTTTTTTTTCTTTTCTTTTTTTTATTATTTTTTGGTAGACTTTCTTTGCAAGGATCGTGAACTTTACCTTTTATTCTTTTCTTTTAAGTTTCTTTTATCATCGAACTTAATATAAGCTACCCGTGATTTATCACGGTTTATAGCCAGATATATATATATATATATATATATATATATATATATATATATATATATATATATATATATATATATATATATATATATATCTTACTTATAATACACCAATATCCCAACCAAAATCCAACCTTCAACTTTAAGATTCACCACCCATACCTACATCCAAAGTTCTAAATTTACATTAACACACCAAACCAACATCCAACCCTTCAACTTTAAGATTCAGCCATCCAAACCTATATCAAAACCTAAATTTACACACAACACACCAACATCCAACCCTAAAATAAAATACTAAAACTAACAAACCACATAAATCTACCTTACTCTCACCCACACAAATTCTCTCATCTCACATAAAAACACACACACACCCACACAAATTCTCTCATCTACCCACACAAATTCTCTCATCTCACAATAAAATACACACACCCAACCAAACCCTACTCTCACCCTCTACCGCCGCCGCCGCCGCCACCACGTACCGGCGCCACCACCACCATACCGGCGCCACCACCCTACGGGCGTTTTGGTACGTTTTTTTATACATACGTAAATTTTTTTAACAAATATGCGTTTTTTTGTCTTTAAAAAAATAGATCCGTAATTTTTTTTGTTAAATACGCGTTTTTTGGTCTTAAAAAAAATAGATCCGTAATTTATTTTGTTAAATACGCGTTTTTTGGTCTTAAAAATATTAGATCCGTATTTTTTTTTAAATAAATATGCGTTTTTGGTCTTGAAATAAAATAAAACCGTAATTCTTTTCATAAATATGCGTTTTTTTGTCTTTAAAAAAATAGATCCGTAATTTATTTTGTTAAATACGCGTTTTTTGGTCTTAAAAATAATAGATCCGTAAATTTTTTTTGTTAAATACGCGTTTTTGGGTCTTAAAAATAATAGATCCTTTTTTTATTTTTAATAAAAAAATAGTTACGTAATTTTTAAAGATTCGTAAAAATTAGTTACTTAATTTTTAAATATTCGTTTTTGTTTTTAATAAAAATAGATCTATAAAAATAATAGATCCGTATTTTATTTTTAATAAAAAAATAGGTACGTAATTTTTAAAGATTAGTTTTTTGTTATTTTTTGGTAGATCTATTGATTTTTTATCTCTTTTTTAAAATAAGTATTTGATTTTAATAAAACGCGTTTTGATTTTAATAAAAAATAATAGTTTTGTATTTTTAAAAATAATACGCGTTTTTATTTTAAAATAATACGCGTTTTTATTTTAAAATAATACGCATTTTTTATTTTAATAAAAAAATAGTTTCGTATTTTTAATTTTTTTAAAAATCCGTATTTTATTTTTATTTTTTATACAACCGTATGTTTTAATTTTTTTTTAAAAATCCAAATTTTTTCTAGATCTCTTTTTTTAAAATACGTATTTATTTAATTACTATTTTTCAAAGATCCGTAAGTTTTATTTGTAGATTTATTGATTTTTTTGTAGATCTATTTTTATTTAAATATCCGTTTTTTTTTTACATATCTATTTTTTTTAAAAGATCTATTTTTTTTAAATCCGTATTTTTTTTAGATTTATTTTTTTTTAAAGTTCAGTTTTTTTTCATTATTTAAAGATCCGTATTTTTTTTAAAGATCCGCGAGTTTTTTATAAATCCGTTTTTTTTTTGTATATCTAATAACTTTATTTGTAGGTCTATCATTTTTTTGTAAATCTAATTTTATTTTAAAGATCCGAAATTTTTTTATAGGTCTATTTTTTTAAATATTTTTTAAAGATCCGTTTTTCTTTTTTGTTTTTTTAAATATCCGCACGTTTTTTTTTTGTTTTTTTTATTGATCCGAATTTTTTTTGTAAATCAATTGTTTTTTTTAGATCTAATTTTAGTTGTATTAACATTATTGAATTTCTTTTGTAGATCTGCGGTTGTTGTGTTTGGTTGGTGGTTATCGTTTGTGGTTTTTAACGTGTTGTCCATGAGGCTGGTAGATGGCACCTATGTTTTTGGTTGATGGGGATTTGAGGCGGTTATTATATATGTCTTGCGGGTTTGTTTTTCTGGAAAACAATCTCAGCCATGAAAATGAAAGATTTGACAAAAATGTTGTAACCATATTTTTGTAGAAGAATGGGTTTGTTCTATATGTTGTGATATTTTAGGAAAGGTTGAAAAAAATAGTGAGTTTATTTGGCTCTTTGTTGCGTTGTAAATTCAGAAAGTTCTTTACAATTATTTTGTTTATCTTAATTAAAGTTTGTGTTGAACATTCATGATCTGCAAGGCTGAAGCGTACCATATGATGAATACCAAGTAGGCTATACCTTGTAAAAGCAAAGAATCAAATCCAAAGTTGCATATTGACTTTTTGCTAACTTCTTTTCGGAAAAAAGAGACTTTGTGCGTCTCGAGGAAAGTTTAAATCTATTTGTATTTTACCAATGTAAATATTTGAATCATGAATTGATCTTTATAGGATAGTGTGATATGGTACATTGTCACGTTCCAGTTTTGAAATTTGAAATACATAAACATATGAAATTTGAATTACGTAAACAAATGAAGAGTTACATCATCTTTGCAAGAGGAAAAAAATATCATTTTTATGTACTTTAAACGGAAAGTAGACAAGATGGTAAGGGCACTAGATGTTCTGACATACTCCGGTTCCAAAATAATTGTCATCTGACAAAAAACATACAGTTTAAGAAAAGTGCATTTATTACAACTTTCTTTTTCTTACTTTTTGACAGAATAACTGTTTTACCCTTAACTAATTAATTAAGATACTCTTTAAAATTTGTAATTTATAATTTCAAGTATGGGCAATATGTTAAACTTGATCAAACTTCCTTTCTATATTAGTCATGGACAATTATTTATAATTTCAAAGTTACTCATTCGGTTTACGCGGTGACACATCATGATATCAAACCTTTACAACTAACACTTTCTCACTCACAACTAACTTCAACTTACTCATTTGGGGGCCACCACTAATAAAAACATTATATATTAACCAAAAAAAAAACTGACAAAGGATACATTTTTACCCTCGCAAAAAACTAAAAAGCTTTTCTATTACAACTTGTACAAAACCAATGCAAAAAGATTACTTTATGTACGTTAAATGGAAAATATATAAGATGGGTAAAAAGCTAAAAAGCTTTGCTATTGCAAGTGGTACAAAAAAGATGAGAAATTTTTGTAAAAGTGCTACCTGAACAAGGCTTGGAAGTTGGTACGTCTTGAAGGAAAAAAAAATTACTACCTTAATTTTATCTTTAATAAACATCAACGAAAGTAACGGGATACAAGCCAAAAATTTACATATAGCAAACATCAACGCTGTCCCAAATTGATAAAAGGAAAGGATCATATTATTAATAAAATCTTATTGACGACTGCAACTTTAAACAATGATACGAATAAGGTTATAAATAACAGTTAGTGACGCGAGTCAAGACAAAATATCCTAATCACCTAACCATCTTTCCTAAATTAACACAAAAGTTGTGCCCAAGGAAAATTTGACACCGCTAAATTGATTCTAACATAATTTATTAGCCGCTAGCGTTATCATGCGATAATATACAACGTCAGAACCTCACTTGAGGATACAATAGAAAACACACACAAATATCAACGCAACCGGATTTTGTCAATAACTAAACGCTACCACGTGATCACGAAAAACATTTTCCGAGCAAGATTATGTAACCCTACAAATACCGTTTGTCGAAGTAAAATTAATCGCATCTTAAAACTATTGTCGAAAACTAGACATTCGCCGCCGCTAGAAACCGATGCCATTAAAGACGGTATCGCTAGTATATATATATATATATATATATATATATATATATATATATATATATACACAACAAACTTAATATGAAATATTACTCTGATGTCCACTTTATCATCCTTAGTTTGTTTCATGGCTATCATAACATCATCAGTGCCTTCTTCTAGAATAACATCAACATCTTCGGGCTTCTCAAGTTCCTTCAATACGGATTTACCACATACTACTGTTCATCTCCTTCTAGGACATGTTTCTTACAAAGTGCGTTAAGCTTTTTTCTTGAATTGGGCTTAAGTATTTTCCCATTCCGAATTGCTTACTTCACTCATAACCTTGTTACCGAAAACTCAAAGGATTTGTGAACTTCTTTGGTTTTTCGATCTACATAAAAAGTGCATTGTTGCTATGATCAATACCCTTATCGTTCTCAGCCTTTATACGTTTTTAGATTTCACGGAAGAAACTGGTTTTGTGTCGAAAGTCCTACATAGACACACCCAAGCATTCCCTCTTTTCGAATGAAGTGCTGGAAACAAAAGATTAAAACAAAAATAAGATCCCCAACAAACAAGCTTACATTAATGCTTAAAATTCATACCTCGGACATATAGGCGGTCAAGTTATCCAAAAATGTACTCCTTGTGGGTCCATATGCTAAACCTTCGGATTTTCTCTCTCCTTGGACAGTTAAAAATCGTTTATTAAGAAGCTCTTTGAGATCTGATAATTGGGCTGCTTCAAATGTCTAATGGGATGAAGAGATTGTATCTTGACACAAAAAAAAAAAATTTAGTTTAGAACACAACAATCGAATTATTAAATGTGATAATCAACCTTGCACATGTCCCTAAGAAAGCCAGCGGAAATCCAACCTATCTTTCTGCAAGTAAAATTTTCCATAGCATCTTGAAAAGCTAGTGGGTGTAAAAGTTCCTCCTAGTATTTTGTTTTGTTAGATTCAACTATACAACACTATCAATCAAGTTCTAGATATAAAATACAGGTGGCTACAAAAAGGAACACCACCGACAGCACACCTATGGAGGGAAAGTTGCAACTTCCCTGCTTTAATGCCTTCAAAACTTTAATTTTATGTTATCATATTACAACTAGATAGCTCAATTAGTATCTCTGATCTGGACATAGATTTGATGACCAGGTCTGTGTTTCTTACTATAAACTACGGTGCAGTGTTTGTTGTCATAACATATACTCTGTCCGCAATCCCATCAATACTAAAGTTCCAATATCCCATCTTCTCTCAATACCATCCATGTTACTACAAAAAGAGGATTATAACAATGTCCCTAAACTAAAACATAAATATGTGAAAATTGTAAACCAAGAGAGTAGGTGGCAATTTATCACCCATTTACTTATTGGATATGCTGACTAACGTTATGCTCCGTCTCTAATGGGTAAAAACTAGCATAACCAGATAAAATTACCCATTTTAACCCGCTCGTATTGGCAGTTACCTAACTAACCAACCCGCCCATTTTTCACCTCTGAAAACTACGAATATAAGTTGGTCGGTTATTTCTAACATGTGAACTGAACAACAAAAAAACCATGTTTTTTGCACATTAGAAAGAACATGTAAACTGTCATTACACAAAATTCTGTGAAGAATGCGCATCTTAAAGCCAGAATAGAGTGGAATGTCTTAAGAACGTTTTTCTTAAGTGACCGCTTGTCAAATCTTGCAAACCAATAGCATATAGTCTGCATTACATATATACAACTCAATTTATTTACTAACTACAAACCAAAATTGAGTTAATTCAGCAAACAAATGACGCGATATGATAAATCAAAATTCTAACCATGATTTTGACCTAACAGTTATTCACGTACCACTAGGAGATGTAGTAAAAAAATAAATTTAAGCTCAATGGACAAAGCAAACTTTTAGAACAGAAGATGAGACTTACGTGTAAAAAAAATAAATATGAGCTCAATGAGCACGTACACATTACATATCCTAAAAAATAAGCTCTCCTTTCAATAACATACATAAACCGAATCTTGTAGACCTTTTAAATAACTTTTTTTCTAAATGTATTAATGATTATAGCTAACAAGATATAGATATCAATAAGGTAGAAAAGATAGTGGGATTATACCTTCTATTTCCAAGATCACCTATTTCAATAACAAGAAAAAGGTCGTTTGCTCTTGTATCGTAAAATAAAAGCACAGGGTTTTGTTCAACACTTGGAGCAAACATTATTGGTTGCTTGGAGAATCTTAGAATGGTGTGTGTGCAGTGTTTAAAAACTAGCAGCCAAAGAGTATAATATATAGACTTGAATATGGGTAGATGGAGACATAAATATTGGTAGGTGGGTGGTTGAAATGAATTGAAGTGAAGTTGGTGACATTAAGAAGCCAAAATGTTCGAGCGGGAAAAACGAGTTGGTTTTGGGCGGGAAACTAAAAGAAGTTGGTGAATGCTCCGAGTTGATGAGCATGGAGTCATGGTCTCATGGAGATGGAGAAAGTGAAAGGAAATTTTATACATGGATTTTGTTTCCACGTGAACTTAACATAATCACCCAATAGATGACCGTTCTAAGAAGCTTATTGGAGAAATTAAAGTTGTACGTAGGTCGCATCTCAATGAATCATTGATGATAAAACTGTGAGAGTTTTTAAGATAAGGGATTGTTTTTATTATTGAATGGGTTGTATTTTTATGGGTGTGATTTTAATGTGTCATGAGAATAGCGTGTAGGGTTGTTGTAGTCATTAAGAGCTAGGTTGAAGTAAATAGTCAATAGATAGTTTTAGAACCGGATTGGATATTTGGATCAAATCGAACTATGTGGTCCGGTTTTGTTCTTCATATGCTAATAGAGTCATTAAAATTGTGAAGAAAAAAGTCAAATCACACCTTCGTTTGTCGGAGACGATTTACGTCTTTCATATTTCGACGACACTTTAAAAGTCAATAAATAAATTATAAATTGTTTTAACTGTTTGCACATCACAGATCCCAATCAAATTTATAAGTCAATAATCACTTATCTTATCTAATAGTTAGTCATACCACCTATACATCTATAACTACTGTGATATGCTGGCGTTGTGATTGCGGAGTACTCGAAATAAATATTTTGGTGAATCATATATTCTACCTTATTATGTTCTTTTTTTACAAATATTCAAATTCAAACTACGTACCCAGTAAATTATAAAATTGGTGTATTTATAAGAGAATGTTATTAGATACTTTATGTCAAGCATTTTTCTGATGAATGTTTATCGTGACTTGTGAGCGATAATTAAAGCTGTTACAAGAATTATTCGATTTGGATTGATTATTAATCCTATTTGAGAAGTAAAGATGTCGTTTTGTCACCGTTGAGGAGTGCAACTAATCTCCTATGACCGTTTTTTACTTTGTGCGTTCGATGGGAAAATGGGTGAATAGAATCCAACGGCCAAAAACTATAGTATGATATAAAACCGAAAATCTTAAAATGGAACAGAACATGGGATTAAGATTTGGGTGCAAAAAGTAAAGTTGTAGAGCCTGTCGAGATGAACAAGTTTAATTTTACAAGTGACATATTGTGTTCCTTGGTCAAAGACTTCAAGACGTGTTTAAAACGAGTGAAGATGTGTAGTTATGTAAGGTCATATCTCATTTAATTCTACTGGTGTCCTTTGGCAAGTGCATTTATATAAGATTTCAGTTTGTAGGTAGGTTTTTGACCAAATTGTCTGGTGTTCTTTTTATAAGTTATTGATGTGTTTGGAAGCATAGGAGACATGTATAAACCTCACATGTTGCAGCGGTGTTCATATAATCTAGCTCATAATTCGTAACTAAAATGAGAATTAAACTCTAAATGTGCATGGGTTAGCGGTACATAAAACCAGTGAACCAACTCACCATTTGGCTAATGCTTAATGTTCTTAGCTATCAAATACGGAGTACATGATATAACATTTGGACAAAATGACAAGTGATACTGTTAATTGAGTTGTAACATTTTCAAGAAATTGATTGGGGCCGGGAACCCTTAGGTGATGGTTTGCAAGTAGTGTAGTGTGTTGTATACCGACTAACGATTAAGGCAAAAGTCGAAAGTCGTAAAAGATACTCATACTGAGTTGCAGTTTAAAGCCAAAGTTACAGAGTAAACATAAAGGCGAAAGTTGTTAAAGATACTCACACTCTACTAACGTCATAACAGACACTTAAGAGTTGTGTGAATTAAGACAAATAATTGAAAATGCATTAGTCATTTTTTACTTTTACCCTATTTTAAATTGTGATTTGTTCATTCATTTACAGGATCATGGTTTTGAAAATTGCTTCCCAATTTGAACTTGACTGTTTTTGCCGCACAACTGATGCTGTTGCTCTTGTAAGCATGGTGTAGTAAAGCTTGGTTTCTATACACATATAATCATTTGGATGACTACATTTTTGTCCAAGTGCATGTTGGAAACACTCCAATAGTAATAACATAAAAAAGCTGATTGAAATAATCAGTTTCATATCTCAAATTCAAACACCCCTTTATTAGTGCTAAACTTAACGAGTCAAAAGCTTGTCGAAAAATAACGGAAATAATTTGTAACATTGATGAATGCTGGATACTTATCTTTTCTGTTAAAATTAAATGACAATGCTAAATCCTTAGTTTCTGGTCTAAAGCTGTCTTACATTTTTAATTGTAGGTATCACCCGCTCCAGTATGCTGCTGATGCAGTTTGTAATGTCTTGCATGTTGATCAGGTACAACGTTAACCTATTATTACTGCGATTTTTGTGTGCTTTTTAAATCTTAAATCAAAGTATCTATACTTGTTTATTTGGTTATTACCTTGTTCGGGTTGAGTGTATACATGTGAAATCGATCGGCTTGAGTTGGAATTGTTAATCATCCCCTATATTGGGCATATTATAGTCATAAATGAAAATATCATTAAATTCTTTGAGTAGTTAATATCTTATCCTATTATTCTTTTTGAAGGAAGTGATCTTTCATTCCATTATTTAAAGAGTTGCAGCATATCCTATATATAAAACCATCATTTAAGTCATTCTCTTGTATAAAAAAACATTTTAGTTAGATGATACTACTACTGGTAAATGTATGAAAGATATTCATAATCATGTAAGTCATTCTCTTGCCTTTATACGTTAGTTGGGTCTATAAGATACTCATAATCTTTAGTTTTATTTTAAGGGGGTGTTTGTTTAAGCTTATATGTGTCAACCCAAACTTGTTAACTTCCGTGTCAGTTGGGTTTCCTGTCGGGTCACAAATTGACACCCATAATTGATAGTAGAGTACTTGAATTGGGAATTGAAAAAAATTCAATGTAATTGTGTCGATTTCTGTTTAGAATAAGATTACATGCAACTGAATTTATGGTACCAAAACCATACACATATACATATATGTTTAATTGTAACTCTTACTTGATGCAACATAGGGCCTTTAAAAGTAAACAATGTAACCCGAATAAGGTTCTTTAAAAGTAAACCATGTAACCCAAATAAGGTTCTTTAAATAGTGTAGCAACATTGGGTCTTAAATTTAAATCCTATTAACGAACAAAGTAAATTTTAGAACAGAACATCAAGGCTTTTGTGTAAAACTATAAATTTAAGCTCGGTGAGCACCTACACATTACAGACCTTTTACATAACTCTTTTCTATATGTATTAGTAACCATCGCCTAGCGCAGATGGCCACCAACTACCGCATAAATATCCGGCCCTCCATGTGATGTTATAAAGGCGCAAGTTCGAATCCGACTTGCAGCATGGTGGTGGTATCGCGATCAGTAATTCACAATGATCAAACCTTTGTTGGGTAGGGTTGATGGGTACCAAAAGGTACACGGGCTTGAAATGGTCTCGCCAAAAACCATTTTCTATATGTATTAGTGATAATAGCTAACAAGATATATATATATCAATAAGGTAGAAAATGTAGTGAGATTACCTTTATTTCCAAGACCACCTATTTCAATAACAAGAAAAAGGTCGTTTGCTCTTGTATCGTAAAATAAAAGCACAGGGTTTTGATCAACACTTAGAGCAAACATTGTTAGTTGCTTGGAGAATCTTTGAATGGTGTGTGTGCGTGTAAAAAACCAGCACCCAAAGAGTATATTATATAGACTTTAATATGGGTAGATGGAGACATAAATATTGGTAGGTTGGTGGTTGAAATGAATTGAAGTCAAGTTGGTGACATAAAGAAGCCAAAGTGTTCGAGCGGGAAAAAACGAGTTGGTTTTGGGCGTGAAACTAAATGAAGTTGGTGAATGCTTTGAGTTAACTAGTAGTTGTGGTCCTCCAATATATTTCACTGAGAGAGAGAGAGAGAGTGAAGAGATGGAAAGTGAATGGATTTTGTTTCTATACTACTATAATATTTAGACTCAGAACCACGATCACATACCTCACCACTCATCAATAATATCATTCTACCTCATCTCATACTCATGGCGGACCACCACAAAACCAAAGTGGTTCCTTCATATAGCAAAGGCGAAAAAAATCAATGAGTTAACCGATTACACGGATGACGCGTTAGATAAGGTCGGGTCGGTACAAGTCTAGTTTAATGCAACCACGTCATTAAAATGAAAAATCATGATTAACTTTTGTACATAATCATAGGTACATCATTTATTAATTTCCAAAACAATATCTCGTATTTCTAAAAGTTTAAAAATAGTAAGAGGCTGCTAAAGTAAATATTTTAACTATAAGGGCTAAAACAACACCCTAAATAAGAATAAAGGTGAGAGTAGTACATTATAAATAAGAATAAGGCTATAAGAATAAAATTAATAAACTTTGATATCTGAGTCATCTTCTCTACCATAAAACCAAAAAATCTCCATTGACGTACGACTTGAAGATATATTTTCAGTTATTTCCTTATCTTTTTTTGTCACCTTTTTATCTTTTCAAGATGTAAGGTGGTTCCTAAGCTAAACATAAGGTAGGTCCCAAATTTTATGTATATATACCTTATAACGGGTGTCGATTTCTATGGTGCTCCTGAGACCACCTTAGCATGTATAGGTCCGCCTCGCTCATACCTCACTCATACCTCACCATACTTTTCTAATGACAACCACGATTTCATACCTCACGTAATTTTATTTTATTTTAACAAGTTGGTTAACAAAATGTATATATTTACAAGCACTTCATCACATCTTCATTTTCACGTATATATTTAAATGTCCGGATTCGAACTCGTGACCACCGGATTGCACACTTTACGTATGAGACTCGATGTTTAAATAATTAATATAAAATATTATGTTTAATTATTAAATTCACAATAAACGACTAAACGAGCGATAAGCACTTATCGAAAGTGACTATTGGTCGTTAAATGTCAACGGATATGAAGAAAAGTAAACAAGCCAAGAGACGGTTTTAGGAACCTTCTTTGGGCTTGTTTTTGGTCAAACTATGGAATCCCACATCGGAAACCATAGTAAACATGACATCTACCATAAGGCTATAAATACATCCCCATGTATTCATCCTTTGGTACACTTGATTTCATTAGAAGGCCAAACTTCTTCTTTTCTTCCCTCTTATTCTTGGTCGACGAGTGAATCCCCATTGTAAGGGATTTACGAGTGACCTTGAGCATAACAAGGTGTTTGGTTATTCTATTGTGATCAAGAACTAGCATTCGTGATCGAATCGCTAATAGTACGCGTGTACAAGAACGTGGTTGTAAGACATTATTCTTACACCAATAAGTACTTCTTTGGTTTGCTTTGCTCGAGGGTGGTTTTGCTTTGCTCGAGGGATTTGATATTCGCAAGAGGTACGTTACGCATACTTTCGCTAATTAATTTATTTGTTATGATCTTAAGTCTTCCACTGTGTACTCTTGATGTCTTTATGTTTTATTGTATTTTATATATCATAAACTAATAAAGTGGCATCACGAGCCTTGTATAACAAGTAATTAATTATCAAACACATAATTAAAATAAACATGAATGTGTTATTATTTGTATGCTTAGATCTAGGGTTTGCTTAACCTAAACCCTAATTTTGAGGGGAGGGCGTTTTTATATGCCCTAATTAGGTTTTGTAAACTATTGTTTTAATTGGATTAGAAACCCAAGATGCATACAACTTTATGTGTATATGCGTAACTTTGATTTAATTGCATTAATTGTTATGTATTTTATGTCCATGATAATTACATGCATGTTTTATCATGGATCTTCTTTATTGTATGTCTTTCGTGGTTAAGTGATATACACTAATTTTGATAGATCTAAAATTGGGAAGACCTCAATATATATTAATTGGTTAATTAATAAGATTTATCTAAAACCGTTTGCATGTGGCTATTTGATATGCATGACTTTTATTTGTTATGTATTCATTGTTTATTTGTTTATTTTTATAAATACTTGCTTGTTTGTGTTTTAGTAACAAGGGTATTTTTAAAAGAAAAATAAACTGACCTAAACAATGGTGAAACATGTATTTTTAAGAATAGTAATCATAATCGCTTAATTGATTGATGACTTTGGTACAAATGACCGAACGGCTCACCCATGAGAATGAACTAATAAAAGGGTTTAAAGAAGTGCGCATGCACACATCGAATGGATGTCTAAGGTTGTGCTTTAGCTGCACCGTCCCTCGCCTCGTAAGTTCGAGTGGAGCTACTTAGTAAGTCATTAAATGTGCAAGCTCATCTTAAGGGCTAATTAGTGTTGATTCCATGCGCCACTTGGTGGTAATTATCCAAACACTAAGTGTTTACACTTATGCAAAAGTACGGTATAATGGATGATAATTAACACTAAATTCCTTGATTGGTGAAACCAATACCTCAATTAAAGTTTGATGATGAAAACTTAAACATTAAAACAAGATATAAATGTTTTAATAAAACCTATGTTACGAAGATGAATGCATGACATCTTTGTACATATTTGATTTTACATCAAAACTATTACCCTTTAATTTAAGTTATATGCCATCCAACGAAACGGAAACACCTAAGATTATTTTTATTTGCGTGAGACCGTGACTTAGATCGTAATCAAAGGGTAAAATGTCCACGTGTCGTGAGAACGGCATGGACGATTTTGCGCTTAAGTTGGACAACTTAATTGAGTTTTGTAGTGAGAACGGCAACTCAAGGCATAAGATGGGATAAAACATGTTTACATGGCAATTGAAATTGGCTATATGTAAATCCCATAAATCTAGGAATTGCAATTGAAATTGGCAATTGAGCAAAAGCTCTACCATTTTGTATAAGGTTCATTACTAGCAGATCAATTAAATGGTTATATGTTTATGAACCATGGGTGTTTAATTTTCTTGAAAAGGTTAATTATCGAAAATACTAAAATTGAATTTTGTAATTCTTTTGAATGTATAATTGCAACATTTAACCGTAAATGAAGTTTAGTCTTTGATCAATAAATTGTTCCATTTCGCTTTCAAACAAATGTTTGATCGAGAATAATTTACCAAAAGACAAACGAAGTCTCTTTTCCATGGGAGAAGCATTAGACTCAATCCTATTCCTTTTCATGAATGAGAAAGGTATAATAGGAACATTTGAATTGTCTAAATTCTAATGTAACTCATAGCAATGAATTGCACGTCATATTTTCCATAAAGATTTCATTACCTTCATTAGGTGAATGAATCCTTTTGTAACAAACATGAATGTTGGTTAACTGAAAACATGTATATGAGTTACTAAATTAGAAGCTAGACTAATTACCGCTAAAATTGGTAAAAGGAAAACTAGCTTAATTTATCTAGTTGGTTTACTTTAACCTTTAAAGGTGCTACATACCGTATGGGATGGTAGACTCATAAGGAAGAAATTGCATACCCAATTTTTCAAGTTAATAACATTGATGGATAACCCATCATTCAAAGAGTAGAATACACTTTTTAGTACCTTAGTAATGATTACGTATGGTTCTTTAAAGGTGTAGGAAAGTAAAAAGCAAGCAAGTTGTTTTCACTGGTTATGCAACACTTACAATGTTGTCAGATTCAGTGGGAGCATTTGTGTTGCATTACTGAATAAGAAGTTGTTTTAATGATTTCTAATTCAGTGGGAGCTACAAGCCTTATTTCCTGTGTAGTAACCCAAATTATCTTCAAAAGATAATTACTTTCCAATTGTAGGCACTTATGTTTTTTAAGGATTGTCATGCGCTTTCTTACAAATCAATATAGTCCTAAATCTACTAGTTATATCTATGACACAAATCATATTAATCAAATAAACGAACGTGTATCGTGTTGTTTATATGTTACATGATGTTGTTCCATGCACAAGTGGGAGAAATCTTTATTGTGTGCAAGGTACAATACATATTAATATGATTTAAGTGAATTCTCTTGATCGAAAAGTAAGAGAATAACGTTCTAATAGGAAGTATACATTTAAATATGTATGATTGCCCTATTAAGAACATGTGTCAAGATGATAACAAAGACTACTTTATTTTAAATATTTATGTCATTCAATATTTAAGAAACACTTGTAGTTACAATTTATGTTACGTGAGAACGTGAACTAGATTGTAGCCCAAGGTAAAATATCCACGTGTCGTGAGAACGAGCATGGATGATTCTGCGCAGCTTACATGGAACATTTCATGGAATGACATAATTAAATGAAGTAATCTAATACTACTTTGAATTTAAGTATTCGTTGAATGACTTAAATATATGTAGTAATTATTAACTTGAAATATTAATTGAAACCCGAGGTGGTGTTCATAATTACTTTAATTATAAATGTTTATGATTTTGTAAAGTCACAAACATGAAGTCTTTTAAAGACTTACAATATAAAGTAAGACGTTAACTTGCTATGTTTTAAGACATTTGCATGAAGTCAATGAGTTGATCAATGACTTATAACGATAGTGGGATTATAATCGATATGTCTTTTGACTTGGTCAAAATACTTGTGTTATAATGCATGCAATTGACTTGGTAATTCTATTGTACCATTAAGTTTTACTTTATTGGTAAATAGGTAAGCCAAATAGTAGATGTTATCTTAAATATTGTTAGATTATCTTACAATATTAATTCTAATGAAATACCATAGTTTTATGGTATGTTCAGTTAGAAGAATCAAAATCTATTGGCATGTTTGATTCAAGATAACTATAGTTTCTTCCACATGTTATCAAGGTTAGAAGATTGAGTATAGATTGAATATACTCAATAAGACTCCAACCTAGAAGATTGATAAGACACCATTTGTTTATGGAATGTGATGAATCACATTAAGTCTTATAAATGAAGTTCTGAATTTGTTAAACTACTTATAGAGTGAGTTGTAACAAACTAATGTTAGGAACTGTCAATGTTTTTTGTAGTATCCCAAAAGAGAACAATGTATTGTTGCTCTACTTGATAAACTATTTAAAGGTAATCTTTAAATTTTTAAAAGGCAAGTGGGAGTTTTGTTTAGATCTTGAAAGATTGAATTACAAAATACATAATCTTCTAAAATGCACTAGCAAATATCATAATGAGGCTAAACATGAAAATGATAGACCTTAATATGATGGAATTGTCATTCATAGATTCGTAAGGATATCTCGATATTTAATATGTCGAGGAATATGAGTTACTGTGATCATGGTAAGCTCGTTAATCATAATGATGAATTTATCAAATGTTGAATTGTGGTAAATCAATCATACTATGAATGTTGAGATGTCGTCCATAAAGATAATCAACTTTAGATACTTGGTTTATCTTAATAATGAATATGAGTTTCTTCAAAGGATGGAAACCCTAGTGGTTTAAATCTTTATGTAGAAATCATATGGACAATATTGTACACATATTTAATGCATGTCTAGTGATAATAATATTAATCATATTTAAGCAATTAACTATGATTGAATATTCTTTACTAGATACATTAAATAGAAATATAAAGATTATAATTGTCATACTTAGTTTCATTGATATGAAATTTTGACAATGAATGTCATAACTCTTTGTTGTGGAATTACTTTTATGAGGACGATGAGTAATACAAAGAAGTTTTATGAATTCAAATAATCCTTGGATATGTACAAACCGCAAGAATCCATGAATGGATATATGCAAGCATCTAAGAGATGTTTCTTATGTTTAATATTAAATCCATGTTTGATTTAATAATTAAAATAAGATAGCTCATAAGTATTCCTAAAAGCTAGTGGGAGTATTATTTTAAATCTTATATGTTGTATGGCAACTACATTCCACCTAAATTAAGTTTTAGTTGGGAATGAACTTCGTTTGTAAGATTTGGAAATAAGATATATAACCTTGAAAAATATGTTTATAAACATATGCGGTAAATAAATGAGTCTAATAGAACATGATGAATACATATCTTTGACAAGATAGATGAGATCTTAAAGTTTAACTTGAAGATTCATCATGAACATCATGTTGTGTATAAGATTGTTGTGTCATGCTTGATTACAAGATGATTTGACAACATTGAAAGTTGTTAGTGTAATAAATATTTTAAAAGGAATATGTTTGGATTTAGAATCACATTCCAAAGTCTGGAGATGCTCCTAGATTCTATGGATGGAAATATGGCAATTATTTCATAATTGTCATTGCCAACAAACTTGAGTTTGGTAGGCACCAACATTACACTATAACCGCTCAAGTTTACGGACGCTTAAAGAGCATATTGTTGTACACAATGATGCCTTGGTATAATTGAGATGACACTCAATTCTAGTCATGGTATCCTTGATGATGACCATGTTGACTAGTTATGCTCAACTAGGAGCATAGTTGCATTATACATTAAAGAAAAGAATACTTTAAAACTTTAAAGTTTTGAAAGATGATTGTCATAAAAGGTGGTTCAGTTATCACGCACCTTATGGAATGATATGACAATATCAAGATATGTGTAAACATATACAAGAAATTCACTTATTGAATTTTTGAAATAAGTATTCTCAAAATTCCTATAGATCAAAGTTAATTGAAATTATGCCTTGTCAACAAGTATGATTCTCATGACTTGTGGCAAAATTCATTAACTAGTATTATCATGCATTGATCTATTTAGTATTTGGATAAAGGATGTTAAACAATTATTATTTATAATGAATTAAAGTACGGTATACGCTTAATTTCATTTATAATATTGTGTCCTATGTTTGCATGTTTAAATCCATGAATAACTTAAGTTATTCTAAATAGTCCGTTGTCAATCAATAACATGGGAATGATATTGAATTAAGACAAATCGAGTATTAGTTAGAATATACTTGAAAGTATATTGATGCGTAGCATGACTAATTTCGTATGATATTCAATGAATTGAGTATAGGACTTATCCCACCCACATGATGATACTTTATGGATCTTTGTCATTAAGTATATCATGGATATTTATCCTCGACTTGAGATACAAGAGATATGTCATGGATGTAGTGCATTTTGTGAAGCAATCTAACGCTACACGAATCGGTAGTTATAAGGGTTGTTTTCGTAAGTGTTGTAAATTTATGAATCTCGCTTGTAGTCAAAATGGGATTTGTTTCCTTCAAATTTATTTTGAAGTACAATACTCGGGCCCTCGTAGGGTTGTTAAGATGTTTGCATGGCCATGCCCAAGGTCTTCGGAATATGTTCGTAAGAATTGGTAATCTTAATCAATCACATAAAGCGAGAAATGTAATAGTTAATTAAGAAATGAGTGAGATCCATATTCTTATTAACATGGTATTAGAAACAAAGGATGAATATGATGATGAATCATCAAACTTGGTTTTCTCCAGAAACCATACACGAGTTGTACCGGGGCATTGGCGTGTTGCTAGACGCTAACCAATGTCATTTCACGCTTTGTAAACATATCCAAGTGGGAGTGTTGGAAAATGTATATATTTACAAGCACGTAAATGTCCGGATTCGAACTCGTGACCACGGATTGCACACTTTACGTATGAGACTCGATGTTTAAATAATTAATATAAAATATTATGTTTAATTATTAAATTCACAATAAACGACTAAACGAGCGATAAGCACTTATCGAAAGTGACTATTGGTCGTTAAATGTCAACGGATATGAAGAAAAGTAAACAAGCCAAGAGACGGTTTTAGGAACCTTCTTTGGGCTTGTTTTTGGCCGAAACTATGGAATCCCACATCGAAACCATAGTAAACATGACATCTACCATAAGGCTATAAATACATCCCCATGTATTCATCCTTTGGTACACTTGATTTCATTAGAAGGCCAAACTTCTTTTCTTCCTCTTATTCTTGGTCGACGAGTGAATCCCCATTGTAAGGATTTACGAGTGACCTTGAGCATAACAAGGTGTTTGGTTATTCTATTGTGATCAAGAACTAGCATTCGTGATCGAATCGCTAATAGTACGTGTGTACAAGAACGTGGTTGTAAGACATTATTCTTACACCAATAAGTACTTCTTTGGTTTGCTTTGCTCGAGGGTGGTTTTGCTTTGCTCGATGTCTTTATGGATTTGATATTCGCAAGAGGTACCCACGCGTATCCGACTTTATCAACTTCATACTTTCGCTAATTAATTTATTTGTTATGATCTTAAGTCTTCAAGCTTTGTAATAGTATTCACCTTGATGTCTTTATGTTTTATTGTATTTTATATATCATAAACTTACTAAAGCGATCACCAAACTCTTGGATTTGCATATCCAAAACTGTGTTAAATATGTCAATCTCAAAATAATGTCGATTCGTTATGCCATCTGTTCTATTTCTTTTAGCCCACATGCTTCATCCATCTTCAACACTTCAATACCATACTTTGTACAAAACATGTTCACTTTCTTCAAAATTATTTCAAACCCATCTACTCTAAGTGTCATCAATGTCTCTTTTGTTCCATTAATCACTGAAACCGCTTCCAATATATTTTGATCTTTTCTTTGAAGAGCCTTCGACAATAAATTTTGGCCCTAAAATGTGCTCCATTTAGTGCAAGTAAAACACAAACTGTACTTTTAAAGTATGATAAAATGCCTTGTCGTGGACTCGGTTTCGAGCATCATTACCTTTTTTCAACAAACTTAGTTACTTTAATAACTTCAGAAACAAATTAAACAAACTCACAATTGTTTTGTAGTGGGAACCCAACGTGTATCTCTGGTCTTATAATGGTTATTTCTTGGTTTAACCTCGTCCGATTTCCTTTGCACAGCGCTTATTTTCGCTTCTACTCTTACTTTGTAATTATCTCGAATCATATCTTTCTTTTACAAGAAGATGAGACCACATTTATCACATCGATTAGCTTCTCAAAGAATTTGACAAGACCTTCGTGATGTTTTGCAACCGCTATAATAACTAATCAGAATCGTGAGCGAAACAATGTACGTGTCTACCGAGCTATTATCTTTCAAGATCAAAGCTTTCAAACTATTGAACTCGCCACGCATATTACTTGCTCCATCATAGCCTTGACCTCTTACTGTTGAAAGATTTGAAATATTATATAAGATATAAATTATATAAACATTATAACTAAAGAAACAATCATGATACACATAAAACATGTAGACTAACATGCTTCAAACTCAATTTATGTTGTGCAAATAAAGTATCGATTGAAGCTTTAAGAGTTGCCGCAGCAAATCTCTCCTTAACAATTCCAAGTCTATCAACATATCGCAAAACGAGTGCCATTTGTTCCTTTTTGGATACATAACTAGACTCATCAACTAACAAAGAAAACACGTCACCTCCGATTTCTCTAATAATGTAATCAAGAACCTCTTCTGAAAAACATTCACATATTTGTTTTTGAATATCCGGAGATTTTAGTGTACAATTTAAAGGATTTCGTGCGACCACCTGACTTGTTTCCACAATTTGATTTGCAAGTAAGTCATATAACTCTAAGAAAAGTCCTCTGTTCAAAGAATCTTTCTTTGCCTTAAGTAAGAATCTGCACGTCTCAACCGAAAGATTCAAAAGAATTCCATAATCTTTTGCCTCGCTTTCACTTTGCTTTTTAAAGGCAACATGAATAGATTGTTTTTGCTTTAACAGAATTTCACATTTCTGAAGTGCTTTGTTGTGATAACTATTAACCTCACCCACATGGTTGCTCAGAGAATACTTTTTACTCCAACTATTAAAACCATATGTCACAAATGCATCATTTCCACCTTGTTTTCCAACAGAGTCTCTAAACAAATAACAACACAAACAATAGGCCTTGTCCGCCTTTACACTATACTCTAACCAAGGGAACTCATCAAACCAACTTGCAACAAAACTTCTTACTTTAGTCCCTATTGTTTTTTCGGAAACTTATGGCCACGTGGTTGACAAGCTCCATTGCCCAAATACTTTCGCCTTATTTCATCTCTTATATTAGAGTCGTAACTGAAAATGCTTGGCCTCTCAGAAAGTACCCAAATCAATACCATTCGATGATGAAGGAAATGGTCTAGGTTTTGGGATCGGTTCAGGAATAACTTCTGGAATCTGTTTTGGTAAAGTTTCTTCAATATCACTACCATTTATCGATTGAAATTTTCTTTTATAATATCTCTCCATAGAGATTAAATCCTATTAAGATACACAACACAAATAAGCTAATAAAAATTGACATGTTTGATGAGTGATCACTGATTCACTGATGTGTTTGTTTTATATAATAGAGTCACTAAGTAAGTAAGCATTAAAAAAGTTAAGAGCTAAACAAATATGAGCTTATCACATTACAATTTATAATTTATAAATTATAAACCCTAAGGGCAAGTTTGGTAGAGAGAATTTCAGAGAAATGAAATGAAGCAGAGAATAGAATCTCAGAGAATAGAAATCAGTAGAGAATTTTGTTCAATTCTAATGTTTGGTAACAACAGAGACTTGACCAGAAATGAAAAAAAATTATTTAAATAACATTTTGTCATATAAGGCTCAACATATATTTGTTTGTTGATTTTTTTAAAAAAATATTTTTATTTTTCTAAATAACAATTTTAAAAAATATTTAAAAAATATTTTAAAAAAATATTTTAAAAAATTATTTAAAAAAAATATGTCTTTTTTTAAATTTATTTTAATAATTTATGTACTTTCTTTAAAAAATTATTTAAAAAAATATTTTTAAAATGTTTTTATTTAAAAAATGTTTTTAAAAAATGTTTTTAAAATGTATTTATTTAAAAATTATTTTTTTAAAAAATATTTTTAAAAATTATTTTAAAAAATTATTTTTAAAAATAATTTGTTTATATATATTTTTTTAAAACAAAATCCATTATTTAACAAAATTATAGTTGTAAAAAAAAAAAAAAAAAAAAAAAAAAAAAATCAAAATAATAATAATCCATTTCTCCAATTTTTTCACTAAAATAAAGGAAATGAAACCAAATTTCACTACCCAAGTCTCCAATTTCTCCATTTCTCTTCCAAATTCTCCGCTTTTTCAATTCTCATGTTCCAAACAAGAGAAATGGAACCATTTCCAATTCTCTTGCCTCAATTCCCGCTACCAAACACACCCTAAGAATCTTCAATGATTCAATCCAAAGCCTTAAAGACAAAACAAAGATCAAAATCATGTTCTTACCAAACAACCTCGAATAATCGTAGTTCACGAAAAGATCATTATTTTTTGCTAGTTCGTCACGTCAATAATCTTCATACTTTAATCTTCCTTTTTTCTGGCCACATATAGTTGATCTATCAATCGTCAAATACTAAAGTTTTATTAAAAGAATACTAAAGGTCTAAAGTCAATAACTAGTAAATAACCATTGGGCTTTTACTAAACTAAATGGGCTTTAAGGATTTTTTTTGTTATTGGGTTCAAGAAAATATGATCACATATGCGTATCTTATATTATGTCATATGTAGCACTGATTTAAAAACCAACTGATACAAAAATAATGCAGGAAAAAACTCCACTACAATGGCCTACCCATGTGTGGCACGTGCCACAGGTAGCCATGGTGTGGCTCCGCCAATGACCTCACCATACCGCAACGGTGGCGCCGGTGTTGCCGCTCGGTATGAGGGCAAACCGAGCCATACCGTGTCCCATTGCCACTACCCTTAAAAGATTTTTATCTTATGGATAAAGCCATACAGGTTGGAATTCTGAAATTCAAACAAACTCTTCCCAATCTTATAGGAAGACAAATCGATTTGTCGTGGATGTTGTCCCGATCATCGATTCGAGATCTTATGATTTTACAATACTAAAAGATCGTGTTTCTACATAGGATTTTGCAAGATATGGGTTAATAGGATCCGTCTTAACCATAAGATCTTAAGATCTCCGTTGATCCAATTTACTTTTCTTGAACGACAAGCTTAAAAACTACAATTGTATGTGTTAAGAAGAGCCGTATATGATGATAAGCGAGATGTTCTATCGCACAAGACCTCAAATTTTTAGGGGCCTCAAAATGTACATCACGTTATATATTTGAGGCCTCAAAATCTACTTCCAACAAAAAATGTTCATGTAATATAATTTAATGCTGTAAAAAATTGTTAAATTTGAAGCTACATCATTAGAATACTGTGATTTTTGTTTCAGTGGTTAGTATAATAAATCTATGATCGTCTTTAGTGATCACATTAAATTTTGCACAAGGTTTTCCTTAGCTTAGCTATGACACTGGTATTAAGTTTTGTAAATTAGAAAAAAAGAGGCTAATTGCATTTAACACTTCATAATCATAATTTTGACAATTTCACCAACAATAGATTTGCCTAATTATACAATGCCTACAAAAAAAAAAAAAAAAAAAAAAAAAAAAAACTATAGTAGGATCTTAAGATTGGACTCAATGTTAAATATTTGTATATATTTTGATTCTCGTCTTTTAATCTTGGTGTTTCTGATCAATAGAAGGTCTTTTACAAATATTCAAATTCAAACAACTCAGCAAATTATAAAATTGGTGTATTTATAAGAGAATGTTATTAGATACTTTATGCCAAGCATTTTCTCATGAATGTTTATCTTGACTTGTGAGCGATAATTAAAGTCATTACGAGAAATATTCGATTTGGATTGATTATTAATCCTATTTGAGAAGTAGAGATGTCGCTTATGACCGTTTTTACTTTGTGGGTTCGATGGGAAAATGGGTGAATAGAATGCATGCCCAAAACTATAGTATGATATAAAACATAAATTTTAAAAACGAACCAAACATGGGGTTAAGATTTGTGTGCAAAAAGTGAAGTTGTAGAGCTTGTAGAGATGAACAAGTTTAGTTTTACGAGTGACATATTTCGTTCCATTGTCTAAGAATTCAAGACGTGTCTAAAATGAGTGAAGATGTGTAGTTATGTAGGGTATTTAAGATTTTAGTTTGTTGGTAGGTTTTTGACCAAATTTAAATTGTTATTGATGTGTTTGGAAGCATAGGAGACACGTATAAACCTCACACGTTGCGGTATTCATATAATCTAGCTCACAATTCAGAACTAAAATGAGAATTAAACTCTAAATGTCTTTGGGGTTAGCGGTACATAAAACCAGTGAACCAACTCACCATTCGGCTAATGCTTAATGTTCTTAGCTATCAAATACGGAGTACATGATATAACATTTGCGTAAAATGACAAGTGATACTTGTTAATTGAGTTGTAACATTTTCAACAAAATTGATTGGGCCAAGAACCTTAGAGCATTGGGTATAATGGAATTGGTGCCTCGCCAAGGTGACGTGGAGGGACTTTCGGCGGCACCGAATGGCAGGCACCACACCATCAACCCTTGTCATTTCGGTTTTGGCCGGTTCTTCAACACATAAAAAGACAAACCCACTTTATAATTAATATTCTTTTAATATTGTGTGTGTGTTGTGTATGTGATTAAAAGCGGATGAGGAAGATGACTAGATGACTTATTTGTTTTTTTTTTCTTTTTTTTTGGCTAGTGGGCTATGTTTTAAGCGTGAGTTAGTTTTTTTAAGTGATCTGTTGGATTAAAAAATCTTAACAAGTTTAACTTTTTTTTTTCTTATATATTTATTTATTTATTTATTTTTAAGTTTTGCAATTTTTCTATAAAAATGTTATTTATATATTTATTTGAATAATATGAATTTAGTTTATTTGAAAAAAATGAGAGAAAAATAAAATTAGGGATGTCTGGGCCAAATGGTTGTGTTAAAGTTAGTTATAATAATAAGGTATTTTGAGGTTGAAGTGTTGAAATGAGATGGTGTCACACCTCCAAATTACTGTTTTGCAATGAATGGAATTTCGGGATTGATCATCATAGCATCACAATCATGAGTTATATTGAACGACCTAAAGTGTCGTTTGGAAAACACATCGTTTGATTTAATAAAACAATCAGAGTTTACAAAGTGTAGGTCCCAAATGAAAGTCACTATGTGCGGAAAGTAAGCTTGGTACAAGTCAAACGATGTTTTTAAAGTGTATAAAATTCATGTAAGACGCGTCGTCACCGCGACTCTATGATAAGTCCACATGCATGCCATGAAGTGAATGCCTTAGATACCTGAGATAAAACATGCTTAAAAAGTCAACACAAAGGTTGAGTGAAATCCATAGGTTTAGTTAATTCGTTTGAACACAATATTCGTAGTAAGAGTTACGTTGTTTGACACTCATCGTTGAAAACAAAACAGTATTTATTTCACTAAGTTCATGACAACCAAAGCTTAAACCTCGTACCAATAGAAATTGGTAAAATCGTTTCATCGTAGCCCTAGTAGGTAAACTTGCCAATTTACCTTATTGATTCGAATATAGTGCGTTCGATTTCCCCTAACTGGGTCAATAAGAACGGGAGTGTTAATTCCAATAGGCCTATTCACAATATTCGCGCTCACTCGTAAGTGACTAATGGTGCATAATGTAGGGACTTCAAACATGGCAATTGATTACTTAGTGACAATAAAGCATTTGGATATAATGTACAGTTCAAAGCATTTGTGTTCGATTAAAAATATAGCATGTATCTCCCCCAAGAGTTTGTAAAACAATTAAGTAATAGAAAGTGGGGCTATGAACTCACAGTAATATATAAATAGTTAAGCATGTATCTCCCCCAAAAGTAGTACAAAACAATTGAAAATAGGGGCCATGAACTCACAGTAATACATAATAGTTTAAAGTACTTGTGAAAGTAAAAGCAAGTAGTCGAGCATGTATCTCACCCCAAAGTAATTTATAAACAGTTAAACAAAAGTTGGGGCTATGAACTCACAGTAATATATAAATAGTTAAGCATGTATATCCCCCAAAAGTAGTACAAAACAATTGAAAATAGGGGCCATGAACTCACCTTAGTCCGAAGAAATATAAGAATCACAACTAACACGACTGGCATCGATAAATGTATCACAGTAGTATCACAAGGTAGTAACGCAAAACGATACAAGAGTACCAACACAACGGTACGTCATTGGTACAACCTAGACGTGTAGATGGAGATGAAAGCGAACACCGCCCGAAAAATGAGTTACAAACCAACTTCCTGAACCACGGCTCAAACAATAACAATATATTTTACATAAATCTAGTCGAAACTCAAGCTCAAAGACCGACTCGAACATCTAGATAATAGAACAAAATGTAACACCGAAACACGAACCAGTCGTATTCAACCCGAGTGGGACACCATATTTCTGTACATATCAAATCACACAATGAGGTAGCGAAGCTTATTTCCGTACAACGAAATAAGATCGTTATGGTTAGAAAGTTTAGTTCACGTCATCATTTGTATATAGCAACTTTGGTGCTACTGCTTGAACTTGCAAGGATGAAACATGAAGATGAGCATTCTTGTTTGTGTGATGAATTGCAAGAATAATATCACGCATGATATTTGGGCTGAAAAGTTAGTATGGATATTTGATGGTGAAAGTTGCGTTGCATGATATACATATATCATCCTACCTACTAGATTCATGCATGATTGTCAATTGAATAATTGGTGAAAGAATCACAATATACATCAAGATGAAGCTATACGTGTGGTATTGTATGACAAGAATCATTGTCTACATTCCACGTCAGCACGTCTCATATATCTTGGAAATAGAATGCAACGTGTGAGTTAATATGAATGACAATGCACGTGACGTGCAAAATATGGTTATCATGCATGGCTTTTCTTTGTTTTTAGATAACATTAGTTTTTTTTTATAAGGTATAGTTTGATCCCGTTAATTATTAATATTAAGCCTTTAAGTCACGAAACTTAAAACTGGACAACATTAAAATATACTCTAAACTTATCAATATACTTTATGTTGATTTTGATATGAAGATGCCAACGTAAAAACGTAAAGTTTTTAAGTTTGAGTGACACTAGCTATTTTAAAATAGTTTGAGCATATCATTGAAATTTATTTGACGTTTAATAAAATTGTAGGTCGATGGTACATTCATAACACGAGGGTGCCTAAAAGAAGTGAACAAAATAAAATATATCGAAGTCATAAAAATTATAAAAATGCATTCCTCGCAAGTATTGGGTGAATAAATAATCATGAATATAAATGTTTCTCCGGGAATGAATAGTGTTTCGTGGATAGTAAAATTTTGAAATGAGCTCTCAAAGTCTCAAACCTACTTCAAAAACGATGAATAGTAAATTCCCGAGATGAATAGTAAATTTTAAAGTTTGTAAAATGACCTGAAATTACGAGTAGTCACAGATGGCACCCGGTAGGGCCCAAATGGCTAGAAAAACTTAGCCACCATGCCTTATGCTCTTAGGTGATGGTTTGTAAGTACTGTAGTGTGTTTTATACCCAACTAACACATAAAGGCAAAAGTCGAAAGTCGTAAAAAGATACTCATACTCATACTCAGTTGCAGCTTAAAGCTAAAGTTATAGTAAGAGTATACATAAAGCGAGTTATTAAAGATACTCATACCGACTAACGACATATGAGACACTCATCAGATTGTGTGAATTAAGATAACACGTGACATCTTACTCGAGCCATGCAAACAAAATTAAACTTGCATATGAAATAATTTGTAGCAAGTAAAAATGATTATATTAAAAAGAAAAGAAAAAAGATTGTTAGGACTAGTTTGATTTGGAAATCAAAATTTTGATTATTAGCTACCTATTAATATTTACAGTAATTTAAATTCTCTTAAACATTTAGCCCTTGGTCGCATTGCGATCGTGCTTCCTGATCTTGCTCCCATGTAAGTTACAGTAAAATAACATTGTCGAAGCATTTTTCTGCTGGGTTGGTCTTAACGGCTCCCATGTACCGGTCATCCTTGTCCCGAGCTTTGAAGTGTGCTACAAACATGAAAGAACCCGTTAGAAGGAGCCCCGAGGCCGAACCCCCGGGAACCACCCTCCGACAGTCAAGTCAGAACCTCGTAGGTAGAGGATTTAGCATATAGGTATAAGCATGTTATGTATGCATTATGATGTGTTAATATGTATAGATGTGTATATAGAGATGTAGTGTTATATGTGTGTATATAGAGATGTTGTGTTATATGTGTGAGAGATGAGATATCAGTATCATGTGTGTATGGTATCATATCCTAACAATGATAAGAGTGACACACATATATATAGAGAGTGACATAGATAGTGACACATTTTGGCGGGAAATAACTAGGCGGGAAACAGTCATTTGGCTACGGCATTCGGCATAGGCCGTTCGGCCATATATGTCGACATGTCCCCCCAGTATTGTACTATTGGTTGAAGACCAATGGTGTAATACTTAGAGAATGTCTTTACGCCTTTCGGCACATGTCGTTCGGACAAGTGTGTGACCTCTCGACCGTGTCCTTCGGACACATACATTAACATACCCCAGATTGCTTTATTAGTAAATACTCATGATGTAATACTTTTAAAGAATACCTTATGGCCTTTTCGGCTGTTTCATTCGGTCGTGGCCTTAGTGACCATCTTAGAGTGGTTTATCAAGTGGCCCATGTTCGGTGCTTCTAAGGCGAGTTGGGTCTTATTAGACCACATACGCCATCATGTCCCCCAAGATAGTATTATTGACCAATGGTCAATGATGCTATACTTAAACTTTGTCTTGCCTTCATATATACATTTTCATGATTCTTTCCGAATGGTCATGGACCACCAAAAAAAGTGCATTGTTGGCCGGAGGCTAAAAACCATACATGTCTTTTCCTTCATCCCTTTGTTTATACTTGTGCGAGATATCATGTATCCCATTTTGAGTTGTTAATTAATGACGTCCACGGTATCTTTGCACCTTAGGGGTAGAGCAATGATGTCCATGGTACCCTACATCTTCGGGGTACAATTATGCCCGTGAGTAAATATACCCCGACCTTCCCTAGTGACTTAGCACTTTTGGGGGTAATGTTTCGCCTGTTGGTAAATATACCTCGGCTTATCCCTAGTGACTTAGCACTTTTGGGAGTCATGTTTACTTTGTTGGTAAATATACTCGGCTCATCCCTAGCGTTGTCACGCTTCGGGTACACACGCCTTTGGGTGAATACACCTAGGCTCATCCCTAATGGCTTAACATTTTTGGGAAAGTTATGCCTTCGGTTGGTGTACCTCGACCTTCCTAGTGACTTGGAACTTCCGGGATAAATTATGTCTTATTGGCAAGACATTGATTACATGGATCGGCCGGTAGCTAATCTCACGAGTCATTATGATGTTATGTCTTATTTCTTGTAATTGTTATGCATGTGGAAGCTAACACAATTATCCCTGCAAGGTGTAACATGAAAGCTCTTTCGCTTTTTTTGTTTAGATATGATAAACACAACATTTCGTTTTCATCAGAACAATAATTAGGCCACAGCAGGACCGTAACAACATATGAACGTATTATACCATTATACAACGGTGCTAATGCTTATTAGTATCATTGAACTTAAATAAAACAAAGTATTAGATAACATAAGCAACAATTAATAACGACGTTATTCATGAATGTTAAATAGCAAACACGTTATTTTTATTTTTATTTTATTTTATTTTATTTTTAATATTTGATGGTCGGATGTCATTTATCATAAATTTGATATTATGTCCCAATATACATCTGGTCACATATATACATTTTTCTTATTGGTAATGGTAAATAATAGTGGCTCGAGACATTATTCTTTTTATTGATTTCCCCGCAGCTGAAGGTACCAACGATGAGAGATCGATAATAGGTTACTAAGTTCTTAACATTTTCGTTCCAAGATCGTATTTCATGTGATGACAAGAAATTACTGACTTGTTGCCTTGGTTTTCAAAAGAGTTGTTCATTTTGAACGAATAAGATCATTTTAGTTTTAAGCTCCCTTACCGGATTACTATAATATCTAACTTAAAGATAATTTAAAAATTAGAGTATGTCCGAAGTTATAATGTAAAATTGTAATGTCTTTGTGCAAGGTTCATTCGATTTTGTTAGTACCGTCTCGCCGATACTTTGTTGGTCGTCAAGACATCCACGTCTCTTGAAGTGTCGGTCCCTAGGAAGGCTAAGAAGATGAGAGGTTATGAAGCGGGACGCTTTAGTACTTTGGTTAAAAAGACATCCGCATTATTAATATACACAAATCTTATAGTTTTTAAAAGATTTAGCAAAATTTTCACAAACTTCAAAGCTTTTAAAATAACCCTTCGTCATCGCTACTTTTAGGTTCAAGATAATGTAAAACTTGTACATGTAAAGCGTATTTTAGACTAAAGAGTGGCCCCTAATCATTGTTGTAAACAAAATATTTATTTCTTCATTGCTCAACATAAACTACAAGCGTAACCTTTTATGTCTCTTCCATTTCCCGAGGACGATTTAAATACACAAATCACAGATTTGTCGTGCACAGTGATATAGGAAATTCAAAGCACAAATCATAGTCATGGTAAATTTGGATTGAAGGTAGTTTTTTATTCGATTCTTTGTTTAGTTAAAAGGTCAACGATGCGTTAAGTTCGGACTCTCAAGTTCTTTAAAGATCAGACGCAACTCATGGCCATGTCCGGTCTCGTTGACGCTTTGATGTTGTTTAGGATTTGACCGTAATTTGTTGATTTTCGATGGCGGTTGTCGCCCGGACACGCCACGCAAGGGCGAACCATACGTGAGAGGCGGAGCGGATCAAAGCGCTGCACGGGGTTATCCGGACGCCGAAGGTCAAGGACGCTGAAGTTCTAGATCTCAGTTTAGATGATGAGTTGGGGTATGGATCCCGACGACGAGCTTTGACATCCGGTATTTGCGAGGACCGGCGCTCATGAAGATTATTGTCAATCACCCATCGGAGACAAAGGTTCATTTGCACCGGCTGGAGCATTTAAGCGTGACAAGTCAAGTACCGGAGTATTGATGTCGAAGCTCAAAGGTCAACAATCATATCATAGCTTTAGAAGATGAAGTTAGTATTTCGTCGATGCTCGTTAAGAACCGGACTTGCTTACAACCGCATGACCGAATGAGAACATGTAAAATGCTTCATAGGCTCTTGGTGTTTCCGCCAGCTAGGGTACAAATATCCGAATAATCAAAACTTGTCGAGGCATAAGAAAATATTAGTGTACATAAAGTCGTTCGGGTGGACACTTAAAGATAGATAAAATGGTTAGATGAAGTTCAAAATAGGCATAAATGGGGTCGAAAGTCAGTGTTCAATGATTAACATTGGAATCGGCCGAATGAACAATATGTGTCTTTTAGTCTTTCTTTTACCGACGCATGAAATTTTATATTCAATATCGAAGAAGTAACAGATGGACAACACATGGCCAAAAACATCAAAGGACCCTCGTTATTTACTTAGTGGTGTCAAAAGCACTCGTAGAACGTTCCACACGGTAAGTGGCCGAAGGTAAACACTGCACTTCAAAGACCGACGGGTTTTAGAGTTATTACACAAAATCTGATAAATTAAACGTGGAGAATCCCAACTCAAGCGTATTTCTATCGTAACCAAGATGAAATTCCCGTTGTTCCTTCGGATGTGGAGTTTTGAGGACGAAATGCTCTACAAGCATATTTCAAAAGATGTTCAAGAGGTGTTTGTGGTAGTTTCTCGAGAGGTGGCGACTATCGGCTCATACGGATTCGAGCGTAATAATTGGGCATGCAAGAGATTTTGGTTCTCCAAAACTGGCCACGAGATCTCTCGTGAGCATTTAACACAACTTGCGTTGTTTGCAATAAAGACTTGGTTGATAATGGCTTATGATTGCATATTTTATATGTATACAATTTAATAGCCAAAGGTCTATCTATGAAATTATGGGCTTTAGAGAGGGTGTGGTACTCAAATATCATCTAATACAACCAACGCCCCTATCAAGGTAGAAGTTGTGACAAGAGTCCGATATGACAAATGTCAGAGCTTGTAAAGATTGGAGCTTATATCATTATCGGTTCCACAGCTCATGCGATGGTCCCGTCCGGAGTTTGATGATTAAAAAAGTTTGAACTTATAAAGCTTGGACCAAAAATGGTCGACGCCCAGAGCTTGGTCTTGACGGTATAGATATAAAGTATGCATGCTTTTGAAAGAAAGTACACACTTTTTTTTTACTTAAATAATGTCATTGGATATTATGTAGCCTACTAGTTTCATAAAGTGAACATGTGTGCACAAAATTAGTATTAGGCAATAGATCGGATTCTTTTAATATTTCCATTAGATCTAGCATTATTGCGTATTTAAAAAGACTATATATTTCCACATATTGTATATTTATCTTTGTGTCAGGTAATAAGAAAAGTGAGATAGCACTAGAGAGTATACAAAGGCCTACATCTAGAGCTTGGACCACATGCAATAATGTAGGGTAGTGTGAACTAATAAAAGCAAATTACCAAAAGTGAACCATATAAACACTCATATTACTAAAGCGAACATTTTTTTTATAGTTTTCCAAATGACCAAACATGTCACTTTCCATTGCCCCACATACCAAGATTAACACTTATATAAACAAATATGAGATGTCACAATCACAGACAACACTTTTTATTTTCTTATACCTTAAACACATTATTTATGACATATTTTGTCCTTTTTAGATTTACTATGTCATATACGTAGTATTTTTTATAAAACTAAACTAAAAGAAGTGAAAAAAATGTGATTGAATTTCAAGAAACAGTGTCATTCTTGTCCTTATTCTAGCTATGTACCACCCCACATGACCATACATTTAAACACTATTTTCTCTTTCTTCTTCAATTACTTCATTCAACGTTCATCTTCCCCATCTTAACTTTCCAACAGTAAAACATACTAAATCGATACTTCAAAACTCATATGGACTATCTTTTCATGAAAGGCAAACAACGCCGCTTAGACCTCGCCAGACTCGCCCCGTTCCTCTCGCCTAGTTCCAAGCTTCCTCGCCCATACCAAGTTTACTCGCTCGATTCTCATGGGACCCAAGCTTACTACGCGCCTGACCTTGCTCGCCTTGAACTTGATCCCCGCCCAACCTCATATCCCTAGCTTCAATACTCGACCATGACTCGCCCAACACTCTTTTTATACACGTGTATGGTTATAAACTAATCTAGTACTAGATCTAACTGATAATATTAAAAAGTTCATTTTGGAAAATTTGACGTGCGAAGTTCAAATTCGTAAACACTGTAAAAAGGTCATTTAAGAAATTTTCTCATTAATAAATGTTATTGACCATTTACCTACAATCCTATAGTGATGAGTTATGCATATAAAGTTGTAAACAGTGTACTTAGCAAAGAATAATTCCAGATTTTTGCTTGTACCTTAGGCATTGTAGTATGCAAGTTCCTCCATTAAAGCATCAACATTTGAGTTTTTGCTACCGATCGGTTTTGGAGTAGGACAACTTTACCAATGTCGTTTTCTTTTTGGGGTAGCATAGCTTACAAACCCGAGCTTGAGGCAATAAACACGCCACCATACTCTTCTTACCCTCTTGTTCTTGATAAAGAAGCATGAGGTACCTTATGTTTTATCTCCACGTTTTGAAGTGAAATGGAAGAGCCCACCAACAAACTTGTCACCCTTTGCTTTTCACGACCAACAGTTGGAACCCGTCACAAGTATAACCGAACGAGGCGGTACCTCCGAACAACACAGTATGCATGCGATCCAAAGATCTCCAAACGAGAGAACGTGGTTGAGCGTCTTAACCGATGGAACACATATCGGATGGTCCTTGGTCGTCTCAGAATGCGTCGTGGTGCCCACACGGACATTTATTTTGAACACCCTTGTCGGATGTCTATACCGAACACCTTCACGAATGTCCACATAGAAGCGGATTGAAAGTGTGACCCGTCATTCTTAGCTATTGGTAGATTGAATAACGGGTCCCACGAATGGCGCCAAATGTCAAGCATTTTTCTTTGGGTTGGTCTCTGACGGCTCCACGCATCGGTCATCCTTGTCCCGAGCTTTGAAGTGTGCTACAAACATGAAAGAACCCGTTAGAAGGAGCCCCGAGGCCGAAGCCCCGGGAACCACCCTCCGACGGTCAAGTCAGAACCTCGTAGGTAGAGGATTTATCATATAGGTATAAGCATGTTATGTATGCATTATGATGTGTTAATATGTATGAGATGTGTATATAAAGATGTAGTGTTATATGTGTGAGAGATGAGATATTAGTATCATGTGTGTATGGTATCATATCCTAACAATCATAAGAGTGACACACACACATATATATATATATATATATATATATATATATATAGAGTGACATAGATAGTGACACATTTAGGGGAAACATTTAGCGGAAATAACTAGGCGGGAAACATTTAGGCGGGAAATATTTTGGCGGGAAACATTTAGGCGGAAATAGTCATTTAGCTACGACATTCGGCATAGGCCGTTCGGCCATATCGTCGACAAACATAAAAAAAAAACCATAAGGCAGATAAAAGAGAATGTGTTCAAATACAAAACAGTCAACACTATAACTTGAATGGCTACCCATATCTTGCAGGCATTATTTATCTCAAATTAGGGTATGTTCCGGAGCAATACACACATAGGACTAATCCAAACATAAGCATAAACACTAGTGTTGGGACTTCTACTACTACATGCATTCTAAGTAAACCCACTACGTTGGAGTTACAAAAAACACTTCCAAGGAAGTTAAATCACCACAATAGCTTACATGAGTTTACTCGACAGATAACTGAGAAAATTTATCCAATTTATGATATAACCTTGCATATAAGAAGCAAAAAGTAGCACTAGTAACATAACTTGTTCCAACTAAACTTGTGACAACACTTGTATAACAAAAACCATAAAATTTCAAACCCATGTCATTCTTTTTAAGTTCAAACTTTACCAACGTCAAAATACAAACCTATTTGATTCTCATTTTTAAACACATTAAAACAACACGGCACTCCAAAAACTTAACCATGCATTTTTATAACTCAAATAAATATCTAACAAAATTTATACAAAAATCTGAGCTACTTCAAAGTGAAAAACATGGACAAAGTAAAAGAAGGCACATCCTTTATCGCATTATTAAGGCTGCATTACTCAAAATGCATAGAACTAATATAGACAAACATTATAATGTGTTCCACCACAGCACACACAACACTAATGTTGAGTTTATGATATATAAAATAAAATAAAACATAAAGACATCAAGAGTACACAGCGGAAGACTTAAGATCATAACAAATAAATTAATTAAGCGAAAGTATGCGTAACGTACCTCTTGCGAATATCAAATCCTCGAGCAAAGCAAACCACCCTCGAGCAAAGCAAACCAAAAAGTACTTAATGGTGTAAGAATAATGTCTTACACCACGTTCTTTACACACGAATTAACCAACGAATCAAGCGATTGCTAGATCTAACACAAGCCCTCGTATATGCAAAAACCAAACCGAACTCCCTAACAAATGGGGTTTCGGCCAAGCTATGCAAAGAAAGAAAGAGAGAGATCTAGGTTAATTGATGCAAGTGAAAACCTAGACCCTACCCTCCTTATATACTAGTATGTAAAACTTAGAGGACAAGTTAGGGAAATAAGGGCCTTGGAGGCCTATGGCGGCCACCATCATGAGCCCAAAGCCCATCCCATAACTTTTCCAAGTTTCCATTTCTAGTCCTTCTCTTTCCATTTTAACGGTCGTTAGTCATTTTCCGTTAAATACATAACGATCGTTAACCGGACTTAATGTGTAATAATTAATCGTAAACATAAACATTAATTATTAACTTTAATTCTCATTCGCTAATGTGTGCAATCCGTGGTCACGAGTTCGAATCCGGACATTCACATGTTTGTAAATATATACATTTCCAACACTCCACTGGATATGTTTACAAAGCGTGAAATGACATTGGTTAGCGTCTAGCAACACGCCAATGCCCGGTACAACTCGTGTATGGTTTCTGGAGAAAAACCAAGTTTGATGATTCATCATCATATTCATCCTTTGTTTCTAATACCATGTTAATAAGAATATGGATCTCACTCATTTCTTAATTAACTATTCATTTCTCGCTTTATGATTTATTAAGATTACCAATTCTTCTAAACAAGACCTTGGGTATGGCCATACAAACATCTTAACAATCCTACGAGGGCCCAGAGTATTAAACTTCAAAATGAATTTGAAGGAAACAAATCCCATTTTGACTACAAGCGAGATTCATAAATTTCGCAACACTTACGAAAACAACCCTTATAACTACCATACGTGTAGCGTTAGATTGCTTCACAAAATGCACTACATCCATGACATATCTCTTGTATCTCAAGTTGAGGATAAATATCCATGATATACTTAATGACAAAGATCCATAAAGTATCATCATGTGAGTGGGATAAGTCCTATATTCAATTCATTGAATATCATCGAAATTAGTCATGCTACGCATCAATATACTTTCAAGTATATTCTAACTAATACTCGATTTGTCTTAATTCAATATCATTCCCATGTTATTGATTGACAACGGACTATTTAGAATAACTTAAGTTATTCAAGGATTTAAACATGTAAATATAGGACAACATTATAATAAATGAATAATAAACATAACAAAAATACTTTATTTCATTTCAATAATAATGTTTACAATATCCTTTTATCTAAAATACTAGCTAAACGAAGTCCAAACTTATCAGACAAATGATTAAGTTTTTCACCAGGCAAGGCCTTCGTTAACGGAGCTGCTTATTTTTTTAATTTGCCTTATTTTTTAATTTTCCTGTGTTTATTTCATATGCAGTACATTCTTCATAGTCTAATGTGTATTGTTTGTTAGCTCCTAATTAAGGTGTTTTGTAACTAATAAGTTCTGGGCTAAATAATAAATCTTTATCTTAGGAAAGAAGACTCACCCTTTCAAGATGATTTGTTGCAAAGATACAAACCATCAAAGTTATTGCGAGTTGGTGCATTATATGTCTTCGTCTTGATATATCTTCCCGTGTAGCAAAAGAATATAATATGCCGCACTTCAATCATGTCCTTTGCATAACCAAAAAATATTTATAATTAAAATCCCCCACCAAAAAAAAGAAAAAAAAAAGAGTGTATCGTGTATCTTGTCAATAAAAATAAGTGTCTCGTCTTTATTGGTTTCTTAAACAAGATTATTTTAGGCTCTCGTCAATCAACAATAGGTTCTTTAAAACTAAACCATGAAACCCGAATAAGGTTCTTTAAATAGTGTAGCAACATTGAGTCTTATGTATAAAGCCTATAAATGAACAAAGTAAACTTTTAGAACAGATGATGAAGACATTTGTGTAAAAAAATAAAGGATAGGGATCCTCTAATGTTCATTTGAACATTAGAGGTGATGTTATGCTTCTTATGATTGTACCGTTAAATTAAAATAAAATAAATGTGTTGCAATAATGACAATATACAATCACAAGAAGATAACATCACCTCTAATGTTCAAATGAACATTAGAGATCCTATCAAAAATAAATTTAAGCTCAATGACCACGTATACATTACAAACCCTAAACAAATAAGCTCTACTTTCAAATAACTACATAAACTGAATCTTGTAGACCTTTTAAATAACTCTTTTTCTATATGTATTAGTGATTATAGCTAACAAGATATAGACATCAATAAGGTAGAAAAGATAGTGAAATTATACCATCTATTTCCAAGATCACCTATTTCAATAACAAAAAAAATTTCGTTTGCTCTTGTATCGTAAAATAAAAGCACAGGGTTTTGATCAACACTTAGAGCAAACATTGTTGGTTGTTTGGAGAATCTTAGAATGGTGTGTGTGCGTGTTTAAACACTAGCACCCAAAGAGTATATTATATAGACTTGAATATGGGTAGATGGAGACATAAATATTGGTAGGTGGATGGTTGAAATGATTTGAAGTAAAGTTGGTGACATTAAGAAGCCAAAATGTTGGAGCGGAAAAAACGAATTGGTTTTAGGCGGAAACTAAAAGAAGTTGGTGAATGCTCCGAGTTGATGAGTAGTTGTGGTCCCGAATATATTTTGGATGAGTGAGAGAGTAAAGAGATGGAGAAAGTGAATGGAATTTTATATATGGATTTTGTTTCTATACTACTACTATACTACTACTCAGTAAATTTATAAAATTGGTGTATTTATAAGGGAATGTTATTAGATAACTTTTTTGTGACGAATGTTTATCGTGACTAGCTTGTGAGCGATAATTAAAGCTATTACAAGAAATATTCGATTTGGATTGATTATATTAATCCTATTTGAGAAGTAAAGATTTCGTTTTGTCACCGTTCAGGAGTGCAACTAATCTCCTATGACCGTTTTTACTTTGTGCGTTCGATGGGAAAATAGGGGAATAGTATGCAACGGCCCAAAACTATAGTATGATATAAAGCCGAAAATCTTAAAAACAATCGAACCAAACATGGGATTAAGATTTGGGTGCAAAAAGTAAAGTTGTAGAGCTTGTCGAGATGAACAAGTTTAATTTTACAAGTGACATATTGTGTTCCTTGTTCAAAGAATTCAAGACGTGTCTAAAAGAGTGAAGATGCGTAGTTATGTAAGGTCATATCTGATTTAATTCTACTGAGGTCCTTTGGCAAGCGCATTTAAGATTTCAGTTGCTGGCAGGTTTTTGACCAAATTTAAATTGTAAGTTTCTCTTTATAAGTCATTGATGTGTTCGGAAGCATAGGAGACATGTATAAACCTCACACGTTGCAGCGGTATTCATATAATCTAGCTCATAATTCGTAACTAAAATGAGAATTAAACTCTAAATGTGCAGGGGTTAGCGGTACATAAAACCGGCCAGTGAACCAACTCACCATTTGGCTAATGCTTAATGTTCTTAATTAGCTATCAAATATGGAGTACATGATATGACATTTGCAGAAAATGACAAGTGATACTGTTAATTGAATTGTAACATTTTCAAGAAATTGATCGGCCGGGAACCCTTAGGTGATGTTTTGCAAGTAGTGTAGTGTGTTGTATACCCGACTAACACATAAAGGCAAAAGTCAAAAGTGCTAAAAAGATACTCATATTCATATTCATACTCAGTTGCAGCTTAAAGCCAAAGTTATAGTAAGAGTAAACATAATGGCGAAAGTTGTTAAAGATACTCATACTCGACTAACGCATAAGAGACACTTAAGAGTTGTGTGAATTAAGACAAATATATGACATCTTACAAAACTTGTATATGAAATAGCTGGTAGCACGTAAGAAAGATTATATTAAAAAGAAAAAAGAAAAAAGAATCTTGGGACTAGTTTGATTTGGAAATCAAAATTTGATTATTAGCTACCTATTAATATTTAAAGTAATTTAAATTTTTTAAACATTTAGCCTTGGTCGCATTGTGATCCTGCTTCCTAATCTTGCTCCATCTAAGTTACAGTAAAATAATATAAAAAAACCATAAGGCAGATAAAAGAGAATGTGTTCTAATACAAAACAGTCAACACTCTAACTTGAAGGGCTACCCATATCTTGCAGGCATTATTTATCTCAAATTAGGGTATGTTCAGGAGGAATACACACATAGGACTAATCCAAACATAAGCATAAACACTGGTGTTGGGACTTCTACTACATGCATTCTAAGTAAACCCTCTACGTTGGAGTTACAAAAAACACTTCTAAGGAAGTTAAAATCACCACAATAGCTTACATGAGTTGTACTCGACAGAAATTTAACCTAACTGAGAAAATTTATCCAATTTATGATATAACCTTGCATAAAAGAAGCAAAAAGTAGCACTAGTAACACCACTTGTTCCAACTAAACTTGTGACAACACTTGTATAATAAAAACCATAAAATTTCAAACCCATGTCAGTCTTTTAAAGTTCAAAACTTTACCAACGTCAAAGTACAAACCTATTTGATTCTCATTTTAAACACATTAAAATAACAACGGCACTCCAAAAACTTAACCATGCAGCACCCGCGTCTTGTAATATTTCCCTTTTGATAACTCAAAGAAATATCTAACAACTTTTTACAAAAATCTGAGCTACTTCAAAGTGAAAAACATGGACAAAGTGAAAAAAAAGGCACATCCTTTATCACATTATTAAGGCTACATTACTCAAAATTGAAAGAACTAATATAGACAAAACATTTTAATGTGTTAAGTTCCACCACATCACACACAACACTAATCCTAACATACGCATAACACCTAGTAATAAAACCTTCCTGGAAATGAAGTGCAAAATGTTCTTTCTTTTCAGACCAAAAAAGCTTTTGTGTGCTCTACTTACGGGGTGTTTGTCTAAGCTTATTTCTTGGGCTTATGCCATGATTTAAAAGGCAATTAGCTCATATTTTTAAACCTTATGAGCTTATCAATTATAGCTTAGTTGAGTTCTAAAGCTCAAGTAAGAAAGTTCATAATTAAGTTATATAAAATGATCTTATCGGCTTTTCAATTATTCAATAAGCTCATAAGCCCATTCGATAAGCAAAAAGAAACACCCCCATAGTGAATTTGTCCAACTTAAGGGAGTGTTTGTTTAAGCTTATATTTTCGGCTTATATTTTATAAGCTCCAATTTTCCGGCTTATTATGAGACTTATGGGATTATATAAGTTTATCATGTCATAACAAACTTGTACTAGTATAAGTTTGTTATACTATAATAATCTTATACATGCCCACAAGCCTCAAATAAGCAAGAAAATTAAAGCCTACAAAATTTAAGCCGAAACCAAATAAGCTCGTAAGCCCACATGTAAGCTTAAACAAACACCAAAGTCTCAGAATCCAAGTTCATACTTGAAAAGTTTATAAAAATTGAGCTCAAACAGCAAACAGACAAAAAACATAATAAAATAAAAATAAAAAAAGAAAGTTTAGACCTTGAACATCACCATTGATTATGCATTACATACAGGCATATGCATGACACTCAAACTCTTTAATATTAACCTACACAAAATGATTGTAATTAAAAGGTTCTAGCCATGAATATGAGGTACTTATAAAAGAGCGAGATAATACCTTAGTCATAATTTCCGAGACCACTTATTTCAACGAGATAATCGTCGTCTTTATCTATTCCTGGTTTCTGAAATGAAACAAATAAAGTGAAAAAAAAATATCTATAAACCCACCCTACATTCTAAGTGGAAAAAAATTCATCATATGTTATCTCGTTAGTATTGTTAGACTTGATAACACATGAAATGAGCAATGTATATATAGCAATTAGCAGGTTATAATCTACTTACAAATACATGATTTTCAGCTGGTGATATCATGGCTAAGTATTGAAGCAATGTGATGAAACTAGGTAGAAAGAACACTTGATTGAGTGAGAATATATGGTGATAAATAGAACTTGAATTAATGAGATACAAATTAAAGGAGGTGGGTGGGTAGTTGTGTGGTTGTTTAATAAGGTATTTAAGATACAAGCGATGGTGAACCAACAATAAATTGAAACAACGAATCTTGATCTTCTTGATTTCCTCTACATGAAATAAGAACTTTGATTAATTTTAGAGACTTCTATATATCGTATTTTGACACTAAATGGGTAACGTGTTGGTGTTGACATAAATGTGTAGGGTCATTCATGTACCTAGCTAGGGTGGTGTTAAGAGCTATATTCAATTCATTCACCTACTTGGTGAGTTCATCATAAACAACGTTCAATTACACCCTTCTTCTCTCTTGCAATTTGAATTTCAAATTTCAAAGTTTGGTACCTAGTGGCGGATCCAGAAATTTGACGAAAGGCACGCATTATGTTTGAAACGACAATGGTAGGCATTTAATGTTAAAAAAAAAAAAAAAAAAAAAAAAAAAAAAAAACCCACTAGGATGGTGCTGAAAGGGTATGCGTGTATACCATTAGCCGGCCTCAAGTATGTCCTTTTGTACTCACCCTCGTCTATTACTTTCCACTTTTTAATTTAAGTACTATACTATTTTACACAATAAACTAATAAATTAGTTCTTGTAGTTTACACTACTTGTTAAAACCTAGCTTCCTCAAGATGTCTTTTTGTCACCGTTTAGGAGTGCAACTAATCTCCTATGACCGTTTTTTACTTTGTGTGTTCAATGGGAAAATGGGTGAATAGAATGCAACGGCCCAAAACTATAGTATGATATAATAAAATCTTAAAAACGAACCAAACATGGGATTAAGATTTGGGTGCAAAAAGTGAAGTTGTAGAGCTTGTCAAGATGAACAAGTTTAATTTTATGAGTGACATATTGTGTTCCATTGTCTAAGAATTCAAGACGTGTCTAAAATGAGTGAAGATATGTAGTTATGTAGGGTCATATCTCATTTAATTCCACAGAGGTCCTTTGACAAGTGTATTTAAGATTTTAGTTTCTTGGTAGTTTTTTGACCAAATTTAAATTGTTATTGATGTGTTTGAAAGCATAGGAGACATGTATAAACCTCACACGTTGCAGCGGTGTTCATATAATCTAGCTCATAATTCGTAAATAAAATGAGAATTAAACTCTAAATGTGCATGGGTTAGCGGTACATAAAACCAGTGAACCAACTCACCATTTGGCTAATGCTTAATGTTCTTAGCTATCAAATACAGAGTACATGATATAACATTTGCACAAAATGACAAGTGATACTGTTAATTGAGTTGTAACATTTTCAAGAAATTGATTGGGGCCGGGAACCCTTAGGTGATGGTTTGCAAGTAGTGTGTGTTGTATACCCGACTAACGCATGAAGGCAAAAGTCGAAAGTCGTAAAAAGATACTCATACTGAGTTGCAGTTTAAAGCCAAAGTTACAATAAGAGTAAACATAAAGGCGAAAGTTGTTAAAGATACTCACACTCTACTAACGTCATAACAGACACTTAAGAGTTGTGTGAATTAAGACAAATAATTGAAAAGTGCATTAGTCATTTTTGACTTTTACCCTATTTTAAATTGTGATTTGTTCATTCATTTACAGGATCATGGTTTTGAAAATTGCTTCCCAATTTGAACTTGACTGTTTTTGCCGCACAACTGATGCTGTTGCACTTGTAAGCGTGGTGTAGTAAAGCTTGGTTTCTATACACATATAATCATTTGGATGACTACATTTTGTCCAAGTACATGTTGGAAACACTCCAATAGTACTAACATAAAAAGCTGATTGAAATAATCAATTTCATATCTCAAATTCAAACACCCCTTTATTAGTGCTAAAGTTAACGAGTAACACCAAAAGCTTGTAGAAAAATAACAGAAATAATTTGTAACATTGATGAATGCTGCATACTTATCTTTTCTGTGAAAAGTAAATGACAATGCTAAATCCTTAGTTTCTGGTCTAAAGCTGTCTTACATTTTTAATTGTAGGTATCACCCGCTCCAGTATGCTGCTGATGCAGTTTGCATTGTAATGTTTTGCGTGTTGATCAGGTACAACGTTAACCTATTATTACTGCGATTTTTGTGTGCTTTTTAATTCTTAAATCAGAGTATCTATACTTGTTTATTTGGTTATTACCTTGTTCGGGTTGAGTGTATACATGTGAAATCGATCGGCTTGAGTTGGAATTGTTAATCATCCCCTATATTGGGCATATTATAGTCATAAATGAAAATATCATTAAATTCTTTGAGTAGTTAATATCTTATCCTATTATTCTTTGTTGAAGGGAAGTGATCTTTCATTCCATTATTTAAAGAGTTGCAGCATATCTTATATATAAAACCATCATTTAAGTCATTCTCTTGTATAAAAAAACATTTTAGTTAGATGATACTACTACTGGTAAATGTATGAAAGATATTCATAATCATTTAAGTCATTCTCTTGCCTTTATGCGTTAGTTGGGTATATAACATATTCATAATCTGGGAACTGCACATATATGATGGGCTAAGTAGGAGGTCCAATACAGTAAGAATGTACCATAATGAAGGGTTCTTTATTGTGAAAGGTAAATGGTCTTGGAGGATGGTGTATGATGGGAGGAATAGAGAGGAGTGAAAGATGATCCTTCTTGGTCCTCTCAATACATCATCACTGGAGGTTTGGTTGGCATCATGGGGGGAGAGTGTTTCCAATCAGTTGAAGCCTTTCTTGAGAAGGAAATGTAGGCTGATTTGGAAGAGCCCCTCCATGGATGGGTATGGGTTCCTAGTGAAGCCACACACCATTTCTTTCCTTGCTATTGTGGTTGTAGGTTGAATGGCTTGGATGGAAGGGTGATGTGGAAATGTAGCTAGATGGGTGGTGCAAAAATGGTGAATTAAAAGAAGATAATTGGCATGGTATACATCACAGTGCAGTTGTCTTCTTCATTGTAATGGAAACTGGTGTATGTTTCTTATCCTATTTGGTGCACTAGTTTGTGCTTTATGAAGTTTTAGATATAGTTTGTTGTATACGGATGGATATGTCCATTCCAGTTTTGTATTTTCCTTGTAATTTGTTCCGATTATAGTATAATTCACCATTTGCACCAAAAACATATTCATAATCTTTATTTTTATTTTAAGGGGTTTTGTTTAAGATTATATGTGTCAACCCAAACTTGTTAACTTCCGTGTCAGTTGGGTTTCCTGTCGGGTCACAAATTGACACCCATAATTGATAGTAAAGTACTTGAATTGGGAATTGAAAAAATTCAATGTAATTGTGTCGATTTCTGTTTAGAATAAGATTACATGCAACTAAATTTATGGTACCAAAACATACACATATACATATATGTTTAATTGTAACTCTTACTTGATGCTTGTCCTTGTCCTTGGTCTTAATTTGAAGGAAATTTCTTGTTATGGTGAGGGAATCTAATATGCATTTCATATATGTTTTGAAACACTTTCTTTGCAAATGCAAAGGCATCGTTAATGGTGTTAGAGGGCTGCATGTTAAAGGAATTACAATTGGTGACTTAGGTATAGATGACATTTTAGTCAACGAAGATATGATTGTCAAAGTTTCACCCATCAACCATAAGAAGAAATTTCCTTCAAATTAAGACCAAGGACAAGGACACAAAGCGCATGGGGTTGGGTGGTGAATCAACTTCGGTTTGTGTCCTTGTCCTTGGTCTTAATTTGAAGGAAATTTCTTCTTATGGTTGATGGGTGAAACTTTGACAATCATATCTTCTGACTAAAATGTCATCTATCTAAGTCACCAATTGTAATTCTAACATGCGACCCCATTAACGATGCCTTGCCTTGCAAGAAAGTGTTCAAAACATATATGAAATGCATATTAGATTTACCCATGTCATGTTGTACTTGTGTTTTAGATCGATCCTTCTTCGTTACTATACAACGCCACTTTACATCGGTATAAATTCCTGGTGGAACATCATATTCCTCCGGCTTACGTCTATCAATTTCCTTCATCCTTTTACCTTCTGGCTTCCGATGTTACCTTTAAAATTAGTTAGTTCTTGATAAACTTTAGTTATACATAACTTCACACATAATTACTATACATGTATAATAAATGTTACCAATAAAACAAATTCAATAAATGAAACTCGAAGTAATAAGGAATTTCTTTGAGTTCCAACGCAGGGTATCATATATCTTGTCAATTTAAATCCTCGAAATTGAAGATAATTATAACAACCCGCAAATTTTCAAGTCCTTACTCAACCTCAAACTCAAAATCTATTATATTTTGGAAGATTTCACATTCACCATTACGTGTAATTGTTTAGTTGAATCGCGTAAACATGTAGCACCCTCTTGCGCACTGTGACTTTGGACTAAGCATTAGTCTCGCATATTTTTAGTACATTGCCACTTCTTTATTTCATAAATTAATCTCTAGGACAATTGCATTTTTATTTACGTATGATTTATTAAATTAATAAATGTTTTCACAATTTAAATGAACACCCAACGTGCCCAAAACTCCCAACGATTATTTTGAATACATTCTCACATTCCCTAAATTACTACAAAAGTGCCAAAAAAAATAATTTTCTTACACCCTTATAATTCATCTACTAAGCCCACTAAATTATATCGTATTTAACTTTAACATAAAAACTATTACCCAATATATATATTTTAATACCTAATACATTCACAACATACATTTTTCTAAAAAATAACACATACCTTTTCTTCTTTTCCTACTACAAGCCATCCCCTATGTGTAATAGTAAAGCTAATTCAATATTAAATCCCATTACATCATACTTATTCAAACTTGACCCTTTGACTTCTTAATTCACTAGGCAATCCTTAAACCCAACACATAATAAATCTAAATGGGAGACATGATGTAAACTACTCTTTTCCTTTTCTTTTGTCTCGACAGTAACAAACCACACGCCACCCTCATGATATTTAATTACTAATGTAGCATGTATAGGACAATAAACTAATGTAAACACACTACTCCCTACACCTTATTATTTTATAACTTATTACATGGTTACTTTGACTAGACTTTAAAAACCTTTGAACCAACTTAAGACACATTAGACAACAAAATGAATACAGTGACCAAGCATGTTAGTCCTTTTCCTATGCCAACCTTCGACAGTAATAAGCAAACAAGTCACATTTTTTTTAATTTTTACTAGCTCATTACTAGATAATTGTTTACAAATTACAATAAAGTCCATGCTTTCCTTTTTATAATATCTGACTTTGACTCCTTATAATAAGTTTTGTAAAGAGACAAGACTTGATGTTTCATCATAGTTTCTTTCTTTTTGCTCGACAAGTAGCTAGCAAACCCATTCCCCATGAATTTTTTTATTCAAGTAGCCCTAACTAGAGTCTTATTAAATGTGTTTAGACCATTACTTGTGTCCCTTCTTTTTGCAACTTTCGACACACATCACACCATCCCAGATTTTCCATGCATTTTCATATTGAACTAGATTGGCTATAGATTATTATTTAATACATTATGTCCATGCTTGGTTTTATTATATAAGAAGATTTACTCTAACTTGCATCTCATCACAAAATAAAACACAAAAAACTTTCCTCTTTGTTTTCCTTGAACCACGACAACAGTAGAAAAGAAAGAGAAGCCCAATTTTCTTTGGTTTACAAAATAGTGGAAGCACAATTGGTTAAGTATTTTGGGTGTTAGAAGCTTACTTGGGTACATTAGTGTTTTCATCTTCACATATTCAGGTTGCGGTTAGAGTTATCGCGTCTCGATTTTCGTGCACACATTTGATTGCATTGTATTACTCTGTTTGAGGTGAGTTCTCGTAGCCCCACTTTTAACATGTTTTCCTTGGGGGAAATGGTACTCAAATGATATTTTAAACTGTTTTCATGCTGTGATTTACGGTTTTACTTGTTTTTGGACATATATGTGATATGATGCGATTATATGCGGTAACAATATCTTGCTTGTGTGTACATAACTGCGTAACTGTTAACTCTCTGCGGAGGGCCTACGTGATGATAGATCTATCGGGGTAGCTCCCCACATGGTTTTGGATATATGGACATATTGGGCTCAGTTGACGCGATACTGGTTGTTTTGTGACTAAGTGCATGTATATTGTCATCATTTTCACTATTGTCCTACATTATATTATTCACAGCTTCGTGGTTTAACTCTCAAACCTACGAGCTCACCAACTTTATGTTGACGTTTTCGAGTAACCATTTCAGGTGTTATGAAGGAAGTTCCATTAGGAGGTTAAGTATTGGCCTGGCTTAGAAAGACTTAAATAAAGACCTTCCCGGGTTGTATCCGTGGAGTTGGATTAGGTTATTTTCTTGGGATGTAGTTCGGCTTTGAAGACTTATGTATGGATTATCGGACTTAGTACTTATCCGGTTGTGGGAGTTTCATGACTATTATCTTTAATGTATTACATTCAGTACTTCTCTATTAGACACCTTGTGTTCTTTACTTTGAAGTCATACCCCGTAAATGCTATTCCGCTGCGCCATTTTTGGGGTGTGACAGATTGGTATCAGAGCCAGGTTATAGAGAATTAGGTGGTTTAACCTAGACTATAACCTAGGAACCCATATAGTTGGCATGATAGGACTTACGTATGCGGTTATGTGTTTATTTGCCTTGTAGGTAGTAGTGCCTAGTATTAGACCTTAGGAACCCCCTGAATTGAGTCAATTTATTTTCAAGCCCTTAAGTTTCTTAATTAACTTGCAGTTTAATTTCAAGACTGTTCTTGTTTGATTGGGTTGCGAAATTTATATGGCTGCAAGTTGATTAAATAACTTAAAGGATTGAAGGAATTGACTCAAGGATGGATTAGGTTAGAATGGCGCGAAGTGATGATGATAAGAAAATGTGGCATGATGCTATCCTAAAAACGCCTCGCCAACGTTTTTACAATAACATGATGCGACATAGACTTATCAAATTCATGGAATCGCCGACTTAGGACCTGCGACATAGAACTAGGACGCGACTACAACGTAGAATTAGGACGCCACAACCGATCGTCTCTACATAAACCCTCATATCTAGCGTTCACCAAATGTCCTCCATTGAGGAAATCACGCCTCAAGAAGATCGACTCGAGTTGACCAAGGTGGTGCAACCCGTAGGGATGGAAGGACTAGGAGACATTGAGGAAGGAGTGGTAACGCGACAATGGGAATGACAACAATAACGACGCAAACCCCGACTTCTCCACGACCGCCGCCCAACATGACTGAGAACTTGCTTCCCACTATCGACGCTTCGGTAGGAGATCGCATCAAGCAACCTCGAAACAACGGTGAGTCTGAACGACAATGTGGAGAACGATAACACCAATGACAATGATGGAAATGGAAGTAACAACAGCGGTGGGAAAAGGGTGTTCGTACAAGGAGTTTATGGCATGAAAGTCGGTGGATTTTGACGGCAAGGAGGAGCGTTGGTGTATACCAGGTGGATCGAGAAGCTGGAAGCAACGGTACCAACAATGAGAATCCTTACCTTGCCACTGTTATCGCTCAACAACTATAGGAATTTCTACCCACTATTGTCACTCATGTTGACGATCACATTAGTAACCAAGGAAACGTGGTAGGAATTATCATGCGGACAACGTCGATGGAAGTAATCACGTCAATGATGGAAACCACAACAACAATAACAAAGGCTGCACGTACAAGGAATTTCTGACTTGCAAACCGATGGACTTGATGGTGGCGAAGAGTGTTGTCTTTTACTCGATGGGTCGAGAAGATGGAGTCGATGATTGACATAAGTGAGTGCGTGAACCACTAGATGGTGAAGTATGTTGCATGTTCATTGGTCGGAAAGGCGTTGACTGGTGGAACACATGATCCAAGCCGAGGTAGAGAAAGCGCCATAGGCATGACTTGGAATGATTTTAAGGCATTTTTCAAGGAGGAATATTGTCCAAACAATGAGATGCGAAGATAGAGCATGAGTTATACAACCACACTAAGGTAGAAGTCGGTCACGCTACTTATACGGATCGGTTCCATGAGTTTGCTAAACTAGTACCTCATGTGGTCACTCCCGAATCCAATAGAATTGAGAGGTGCGTCTCTGATTTGGTCCCTGCGATTCGCGGGATGGTGAGAGAACCGAGCCTCCTACAATCGTAATGCAATCTTGAAATATGCAACCTTAATGGATGAGATGGTTAGGAATGAGTCATTATCCAAGAGCGGTGATAAGAGGAAGATCGTGAGTGAGCCAAGTAAGCAAGGAGGTGCAAATAGTGATAATAAGAAGTTGAAATGGGGTAAAGGATTTGTAGTAACGAGCTTGGGGTGTAAGGGATATAAGGGTGATTACCTAAGTGTGCCAAACGTAACTACCATTCTTGGAAACTAAACCATGTCTAGTGTGTTTCAACTGCAATCACCTGGTCATATTGCAAGGGATTGTCGAGTAGTAGTCATGCATGTGACTCGATTAATGTCATTTATCCAATGACATGTTATAAGTCGAAGCCAGTTATTTTCAAACAGTGTCATAAGTTGAATAGGCGCGAGGACAAGTGCAAAATAACCCGAATTAGGCCTTAGTGACTAGTGGAACAAACTCAAACCATAGAAACGACCCTAACCTCGGTAACAATAGCAACCAAGCCCGTGGTCGAGCATTTGTTATAGGAGCGGAAGAAGCCCGCCAGATCCAAACATCGTGGCGAGTACGTTGCCCTTAAGAGATCATTAAGCTATCATATTGTTTGATTTCGGCATTGATTATAGATTTTTTCTACCAAATTCAAGCTTCTATTAAGGGTGAAACCTAGAGTCCGATACCTTAGTTATGCAATGGATATAGTATATGACCAAAGAGTAGAAACCAATAAGATGGATCAATTTCCGCTATCGAGTAACAAGACTCATGGGTCTTGAGACGCCATTCATTGTTTTGAGCAAGTTTCTACTTAGCTTAAAATTTCGAATAATTTTGGCTCAAGAATGAACGAGGCATTTCATGAAACCTAATCATTTGATAGTTACTACTAAATTTCCTATTTCATTGTGCATAGTAGAACGAGCAGAAAAACCAAAAATACCTCATGTAGATTGTCCAAGTACTTGTGAAGACCTAATAGGATTTACTCATTGTTGACGAATCGAGATTCACATAGGCTTTACCTTAGAACGACACCAATTATACGATCGCGATGCTTCTCCATGATGATCTTCATTCCTCTTTTCATCGGTAGAGAGTGCACAAGGCCGATATCCTTAAAACTATGTTCGAACAAGAGGCGGAGATCACGAGTTTCTGTGTTAAGTCCTTTGGATTGACCAATGCTCCTGTGGTATTCATAGAATAGATAAACCGCATATTCAAGTCGTAACTAGATAAGTTTGACATTTTCCATTGACAATATTCTAATTTGTTCAAAGCCCAAAGGAGAACATGAGATACAACTAAGGTAAATTCTAGAGCTACTTAGGAAAGAAAAGTTGTACGCCAAGTTTCGAAATGTAAATTTTGGGACTCAAGAAGTAACTTTTACTCGGGCACATGATTAACATAGATGGTGTTCATATGGATCCTAGAAAGATCGAAGCCGTGAAGAACTGAAAACCACCAAAGACGCTGATAGAGATCCGTTCGTTCTTAGGATTAGTCACATAATGATTTATTGAGAACTTTAAAAGATTGCATAACCTCTCACCTTGCTGGCCCAGTTAGGTTAAGAGATTCAATTAGGGTGATGAACTAGAGGAGCGTATGTATCTATCATGACAGACGGTTCTCACCGCGATTTTGGTAGACATTATGGGATGCATTTGGAACACAATTAGGTTTGAGTGCGACTTACCATTCCTAGACAGATGATCAGAGTAGGCATGCTATCCGACTTTAGGAGATATACTTAGGGCGCGCACTATAGATTTTGGAGGAAACATGAATACGCATCCCCTTTAGTTGAATCTCCTCAACTCATATGTATCTAAGCTTTGGACACCAATTTATTTGTCTTTTTTTTAAGTGATCCCAAAATTGAGCCAACTCATCAAAAGCGTTAAGTATCTTAACTTAATTTCAAGGCTGTTCTTGTTTGATTGGGTCGCGAAATTAAGTTGGATTCAAGTTGTTATGTAGCTTAAGGCGAGGCTCAACTTATTGCATAGCTTAATCTCATGATTCTTGTTTGATGAGTTGTGGGTTTAAGCTTAAATTCAAGTTGAGGCTCAACTTAAGCTACCTAACAAATTGCTTAAGGTTTTTGATGGCTTATCTCAAGGACGGGAAGCTTGCCTTACTATGTGATTATTGTGTGGTTATCATTTATTGGATTCATTTTGTTTGGTTGCAAGAGGTTAGGATTGTATTGATAGTACCATTTGGGAAGCAGCACCCGGTACTATTTGGGTTGACACCCACACCTTTTTTAAAGGTGAGTACACTCTGAGCAAGTAACGAAGTTAGGATGTATTGGTAGAAATACTTGGGTTGACACCCACACCCTCAAAAGGGTGAATACTATCCGAGCAAGCTATATGTATATGCCTTCAATTGTTTCAATTATTGCAATTCTGTGGTCTTACTAAGTGATCTATATGTGATGAGAACTTTTTGTACTATTGTGTGTTATACTAAGTGTTTACATATGCATATCTTACTCCCTAATGCCCATTTAGAGTTAACCGCGACGAATTGAATTTCGGGACAAAATTCTCCTTAACCAGGGAAGACTATAACAACCCGCAAATTTTCAAGTCCTTACTCAACCTCAAACTCAAAATCTATTATATTTTGGAAGATTTCACATTCACCATTACGTGTAATTGTTTAGTTGAATCGCGTAAACATGTAGCACCCTCTTGCGCACTGTGACTTTGGACTAAGCATTAGTCTGCATATTTTTAGTACATTGCCACTTCTTTATTTCATAAATTAATCTCTAGGACAATTGCATTTTTATTTACGTATGATTTATTAAATTAATAAATGTTTTTCACAATTTAAATGAACACCCAACGTGCCCAAAACTCCCAACGATTATTTTGAATACATTCTCACATTCCCTAAATTACTACAAAAGTGCCAAAAAAAAATAATTTTCTTACACCCTTATAATTCATCTACTAAGCCCACTAAATTATCGTATTTAACTTTAACATAAAAACTATTACCCAATATATATATTTTAATACCTAATACATTCACAACATACATTTTTCTAAAAATAACACATACCTTTTCTTCTTTTCCTACTACAAGCCATCCCTATGTGTAATAGTAAAGCTAATTCAATATTAAATCCCATTACATCATACTTATTCAAACTTGACCCTTTGACTTCTTAATTCACTAGGCAATCCTTAAACCCAACACATAATAAATCTAAATGGGAGACATGATGTAAACTACTCTTTTCCTTTTCTTTTGTCTCGACAGTAACAAACCACACGCCACCCTCATGATATTTAATTACTAATGTAGCATGTATAGGACAATAAACTAATGTAAACACACTACTCCCTACACCTTATTATTTTATAACTTATTACATGGTTACTTTGACTAGACTTTAAAAACCTTTGAACCAACATAAGACACATTAGACAACAAAATGAATAAAGTGACCAAGCATGTTAGTCCTTTTCCTATGCCAACTTTCGGCAGTAATAAGCAAACAAGTCACATTTTAGCTCATTACTAGATAATTGTTTACAATAAAGTCCATGCTTTCCTTTTTATAATATTTGACTTTGACTCCTTATAATAAGTTTTGTAAAGAGACAAGACTTGATATTTCATCATAGTTTCTTTTCTTTTTTTTTTTGGTCAACAAGTAGCTAGCAAACCCATTCCCCATGAATTGTTTTTTTTATTCAAATAGCACTCACTAGAGTCTTATTAAATGTGTTTAGACCATTACTTGTGTCCTTTCTTTTTGCAACTCTCGACACACATCACACCATCCCAAATTTTCCATGCATTTTCATATTGAACTAGATTGGCTATAGATTATTATTTAATACATTATGGCCATGCTTGATTTTATTATATAAGAAGATTTACTCTAACTTGCATCTCATCACAAAATAAAACACAAAAAAACTTTCCTCTTTGTTTTCCTTGAACCACGACAACAGTAGAAAAGAAAAAGAAGCCCAATTTTTCTTTGGTTTACAAAATAGTGGAAGCACAATTGGTTAAGTATTTTGGGTGTTAGAAGCTTACTTGGGTACATTAGTGTTTTCATCTTCACATATTCAGGTTGCGGTTAGAGTTATCGCGTCTCGATTTTCGTGCACACATTTGATTGCATTGTATTACTCTGTTTGAGGTGAGTTCGTAGCCCCACTTTTAACATGTTTTCCTTGGGGGAAATGGTACTCAAATGATATTTTAAACTGTTTTCATGCTGTGATTTACGGTTTTACTTGTTTTTGGACATATATGTGATATGATGCGATTATATGCGGTAACAATATCTTGCTTGTGTGTACATAACTGCGTAACTGTTAACTCTCTGCGGAGGGCCTACGTGATGATAGATCTATCGGGGTAGCTCCCCACATGGTTTTGGATATATGGACATATTGGGCTCAGTTGACGCGATACTGGTTGTTTTGTGACTAAGTGCATGTATATTGTCATCATTTTCACTATTGTCCTACATTATATTATTCACAGCTTCGTGGTTTAACTCTCAAACCTACGAGCTCACCAACTTTATGTTGACGTTTTGAGTAACCATTTCGGTGTTATGAAGGAAGTTCCATTAGGAGGTTAAGTATTGGCGGCTTAGAAAGACTTAAATAAAGACCTTCCGGGTTGTATCCGTGGAGTTGGATTAGGTTATTTTCTTGGGATGTAGTTCGGCTTTGAAGACTTATGTATGGATTATCGGACTTAGTACTTATCCCGGTTGTGGGAGTTTCATGACTATTATCTTTAATGTATTACATTCAGTACTTCTCTATTAGACACCTTGTGTTCTTTACTTTGAAGTCATACCCCGTAAATGCTATTCCGCTGCGCCATTTTTGGGGTGTGACAATAATTATCTCATCTTTATTGGTTTCTTAAACAAGATTATTCTAGGCTTTCGTCAATCAACATTAGGTTCTTTAAAAGTAAACAATGTAACCCGAATAAGGTTCTTTAAAAGTAAACCATGTAACCCAAATAAGGTTCTTTAAATAGTGTAGCAACATCGGGTCTTAAATATAAATCCTATAAACGAACAAAGTAAATTTTAGAACAGAAGATCAAGTTACAAAGCTCAAGTAAGAAAGTTCATAATTAAGTTATATAAAATGATCTTATCGGCTTTTCAATTATTCAATAAGCTCATAAGCCCATTCGATAAGCAAAAAGAAACACCCCATAGTGAATTTGTCCAACTTAAGGAGTGTTTGTTTAAGCTTATATTTTAAACTTATATTTTATAAGCTCAATTTTCCGACTTATTATGAGACTTGTGGGATTATATAAGTTTATCATGTCATAACAAACTTGTACTAGTATAAGTTTGTTATACTATAATAATCTTATACATGCCCACAAGCCTCGAATAAGCAAGAAAATTAAAGCCTACAAAATTTAAGCGAAACCAAATAAGCTAAATAAGCCCACATGTAAGCTTAAACAAACACCAAAGTCTCGAATCCAAGTTCATACTTGAAAAGTTTATAAAAATTGAGCTCAAGCGACAAGCGGACAAAAAAACATAATAAAATAAAAATAAAAAAGTTTAGACCTTGAACATCACCATTGATTATGCATTACATACAGGCATATGCATGACACTCAAACTCTTTAATATTAACCTACACAAAATGATTGTAAATAAAAGGTTCTAGCCATGAATATGAGGTACTTATAAAAGGCGAGATAATACCTTAGTGATAATTTCGAGACCACTTATTTCAATGAGATAATCGTCGTCTTTATCTATTCACGGTTTACGAAATGAAACAAATAAAGTGAAAAAAAATATCTATAAACACACCCTACATTCTAAGTGGAAAAAATTCATCATATGTTATCTCGTTAGTATTGTTAGACTTGATAACACATGAAATGAGCAATGTATATATAGCAATTAGCGAGTTATAATCTACTTACAAATACATGATTTTCAATTTGGTGATATCATGGCTAAGTATTGAAGCAATGTGATGAAACTAGGTAGAAAGAACACTTGATTGAGTGAGAATATATGGTGATAAATAGAACTTGAATTAATGAGACACAAATTAAAGGAGGTGGGTGGGTAGTTGTGTGGTTGTTTAATAAGGTATTTAAGATACAAGCGATGAACTCAACCAACAATAAATTGAAACACTTGAATCTTGATCTTCTTGATTTCCTCTACATGAAATAAGAACTTTGATTAATTTTAGAGACTTCTATATATCGTATTTTGACACTAAATGGGTAGCGTGTTGGTGTTGACATAAATGTGTAGGGTCATTCATGTACCTAGCTAGGGTGGTGTTAAGAGCTATATTCAATTCATTCACCTACTTGGTGAGTTCATCATAAACAACGTTCAATTACACCTTCTTCTCTCTTGCAATTTGAATTTCAAATTTCAAAGTTTACGTACCTAGTGGCGGATCCGAAATTTGTGAAAGGCGCATTATGTTTGAAACGACAATGGTAGGCATTTAATGAGGAAAAAAAAAAAAAAACGCTAGGATGGTCTTTGAAAGGGTATGTATGCGTGTATACCATTAACCGCCTCAAGTATGTCCGCTTTTGTACTCACCCTTGTCTATTACTTTCCACTTTTTAATTTAAGTACTATACTATTTTACACAATGAACTAATAAATTAGTTACTGTAGTTTACACTACTTGTTAAAACCTAGCTTCCTCAAGATGTCTTTTTGTCACCGTTTAGGAGTGCAACTAATCTCCTATGACCGTTTTTTACTTTGTGCGTTCAATGGGAAAATGGGTGAATAGATTGCAACGGCCCAAAACTATAGTATATGATATAAAACATAAAATCTTGAAAACGAACCAAACATCGGATTAAGATTTGGGCGCAAAAAGTGAAGTTGTAGAGCTTGTCAAGATGAACAAGGTTAATTTTATGAGTGACATATTGTGGTCCATTGTCTAAGAATTCAAGACGTGTCTAAAATGAGTGAAGATATGTAGTTATGTAGGGTCATATCTCATTTAATTCCACAAGGTCCTTTGGCAAGTGTATTTATGATTTTAGTTTCTTGGTAGGTTTTTGACCAAATTTAAATTGTTATTGATGTGTTTGGAAGCATAGGAGACACATATAAACCTCACACGTTGCAGTGGTATTCATATAATCTAGCTCATAATTCGTAATTAAAATGAGAATTAAACTCTAAATGTGCGGGGGTTAGCGGTACATTAAACCAGTGAACCAACTCACCTTTTGACTAATGCTTAATGTTCTTAGCTATCAAATACGGAGTACATGCTATAACATTTGCAGAAAATGACAAGTGATACTATTAATTGAGTAGTAACATTTTATAGAAATTGATCGGGAACCCTTAGGTGATGGTTTGCAAGTAGTGTAGCTAATGTCTTGTATACCCTGTGGAGAAAACCGGCCACCACTCTCCCCCAAAATTCCGGCCAACAATTGCCTAATCGTCCTCTCTATCTCTTTCTTAGGGATATGCAATACGATTTAGGTCAATTATATTCATGGGAGGGTGGTTGGTATCCTTTAATTCTTATTCCTAATCGGTTTTCTCCTTGTTTTATTTTCCAAATCCCTAACTTTTTCATTCTTAATTAATATCGATGTTGTTAAGGTTTTGGAACGAGTTGGGTTTTCTGGATCGCATCTATCATTCCTGTGAAGTCGGTGTCATTCACCAATATATATATCATGGGTGTGATCTGGTTCTGTGAATTTAATCCTCTGCGCTTGCTTTTGCAATCGGTTTTGAGGGTTTTATTTGTTTGTTTGATCGTCTATTGCTATATGATTATTATTCAACGATCGTTATTGGGGTGTTATGGCCGATCAAAACCTCACTCTAACTGCCTTCTATCTGTTTTGGATCGAATGGTTTGTTAGGGATATCTCATGAACGAAACCCTAATTTTAGGGTTTTGTATTTATTGGTTTTGATTGATGGGTTGCTGCAAGTTGGACTGATGTCCATTATATCTTTTAGGTCGATCTGTTCATCGTGTTTATCTATTGGTTTTGTGATGTTATTCGAGGAAGTGGGTTGAGAGAGGGAAGGTGATGGTGTTCGTTGAGGTGCTGCTCCTTATACAAAGACATGTTGCTTATCGTTATTTTAATGGTCTTTTGATTGATGGTGCTGCATGTTATGGAAGTTAAGTTTTAGGGTTCTTATTCAAAAACTTTAGTGTTCGTTTGGGGCGACTTGATCTTGCTTGTGTTCACATTGTTTATGGTTTTAGATCTGGTCGTTACTTGTACACATTCGGGCTACATATAAGGGTTTTTACCCTTGGATTGTTGCATGGTGTCCTTGTTCATGCTGTATTTGATTTACGTGGATGTGTTTCACGAGGTTACCATGGCATGTACATTGCAGGTTTGTTGCATGGATGTTAGGGTTTTCTGGAACCTTATGTGTTTGTTACACTATCTCTTGCTACTATTGGGTTCACATGTATTCACATATTCGGGTAGTAGCTTATCATCTTTGCTATTGTCGGGTGTAGCTTATGGATTTAGTGTATGATGGGATTATTGGAAGTTTTGTTTGTGGTGTTCATTGATACTACACAAAGATTATATGTTGAAGATCGCCTGGATGTTTCTACGTGGATTCTTCATGGAAGTTAAGTTGGACCGCCATAGTGATATAGAAGGCTCAAGTGCTTTCCTTGAGTAGTATTGTCAATTCTTATGTACTTTGTCATTATTGGTAGGTTCATTTTATTGTAAGTTATAAGAATGGTGTGTCATTCTTATATTCGAGTCTGTAAGTGTCCTAAGGGACTGAGGTGAGGGATCTCACCCTCATCCTATGTACTTCAACGTTTTTTGGTGTAATACATTTTGCCGGGGTGAATTAACCCTTTTACCCAAAAAAAAATGTCTTGTATACCCGACCTGACACATAAAGGCATAAGCCGAAAGTCATAAAAGGATACTCATACTCAGTTGCAGCTTGAAGCCAAAGTTATAGTAAGAGTAAACATTAAGGCGAAACTTGTTAAAGATACTCATACTCATACACGACTAACGCAAAACAGACACTTAAGAGTTGTGTGAACAAATATATGACATCTTCAGTGCTCCCAAGCTTCAACTGCAAATAAAAATATTATTTACTACGTATTATCTTAATTAAATGTTGATGACATTAACCTTATTATGTAGTAGTCACTTGCTACCTTTTAATTGCTTTCTAGTTATTCTCAGTTTCTCACCCTTCTTCCTCACACTCTTAGGATCCAACAAGAACTCATCCTGTATATCAGCATATAGTATTGAAAATAATCAATCAGCTTTTCAACTCCGCTTCTTTACTATGTACCCCTATGACTATAGTTTTCGCTATAGTCATCCCTCTATCAAGCACACCTAATAATATAGTACTGCAGCAATATAAGCTTTCCAACAGAGCGGTTTATGCGTATAGGATACACTAGAGAATACTGTTGTTCCAATTGCGTCTATTTAATTTCACTCAAGCCATGAATATAAACTAGATCCAAGACAACATAATACCAAACATGTATAATGGGATGTTTGTGTTAGCTTATTTACCAGGCTTATGAGCTAATGTAAAGATGAAAAAGCTCATAAGCCCACTTTTTTCGTCTTATGAGCTTATGAAGGTGATCTTATGGCCGTAAATAAGCCATAAGTTCATAAGCCGAAAAAATTGGGCTTATGAGCTTTTCTAAATTAACATAAGCTCATAAACCTGATATCTAACACAAACACCCCTAACAGAGTTCTATCAAAAATAGCAACCCGTATGCCAGTTTCACATCAAAATGCAAGAAAGCCACTAATCTATGGCGTAACAACACACGCCTAACATAATAAGCTAATCTATAAATACATACTCGTATTAGCAAAACAAATGGTCAGTCACGGTTCACGAACCTGGAACCACTTTAGGCGCCTCTTCAAAGATTATAGTCAAGCAACCGACTCATTTATAATTCTCGCACAATCTATACCTATAAATGTTGCTATAATCTATATTTAAAACAACAATACAATATGAAATACAAAACAGACATGATATACATGATCAATCAAACAGATTATTAGCTAACGAACATCAAAAGTTAATCAAACAATGTTAAAAAAACGAATCAATATAGGCTTATTGAGGACTTATGATACAGGTTGACAAGTATATCCCGAACCGAGTCTATGAAGAATGGGTCAACATTGCAGTTTATTTAGTAGTATAGTGCGTTCCTTTATTTTAGCTAAGCCATGCATGCACGTTCTCTTTTACATTCACATTTCCCTTTTCATAGTATTATTGGGTACTAGTAGTTATTAGGATATGGCAGTTATGTTTTTGGCTATTTATATGTAATCTGGGAACCGAGTTAACATATGAAAGAAGAAGAATATTAAAGTTTAGTTCCACTCTAGTTTCTTGAGTCTTGCCGCCCTAAGGGCCTTATCAATCCATCTCTTTAATCTACTTCTTGGGAGATTGACCATCTCAAATCGGTCTCTTAACAATGGTGCTTTCATTGCTTCAATCGGTCTCTTAACAATGGTGCTTTCATTGCTTCGAAATATACCTCCAAAACGTAACATACCATCAATCGAAGAGTCCATGGCATCCATAGCTGACTCGTTATCCAAACTTGTTGCATCTCAAGCAGCATAAATCGAAAAACAACAACAACCCTTAGTCCTCATCTCAACAATCGCTCAAATTCACCATCAGAACACTAGTAAGTCTATCACTACCAATAACGCTAAAACCGAGAAAACAATAGCTCAAGTTCTCACCGCATCTGCTTCACATACCGCGCAGATTGGAGCCATCTCGAAAGACCTCGCCACCATAACCACGACTACACCAAATCGTGTTACAACAATTATCAAAACCGACACAAAAGTCACCGCCCAAACTTCCCATTCACCTTCAAACACCACTCGCAATTTGTCAAACATGCTAACAAAGAATTTCAGCGTCCATCCATCAGCACTTGCACAAACATCTGACGATGTCTTGCTCATCATGGACAAGTTAGCAGCCAAAGGAGTCTCGTTGTCGCTCTCAATCTTTATTAAGCTTTGCTTTTGCTGGCCGAAGACATTTCCTCCGGACTTCCAATGTCCTACGCCAAAGTTTGTTTTTCTTGAATCCAAATACAAGCCACCTTGGAAGCCATTCACCGTGGACTATGGCAACCTCGGCCTTGAGGACAAGGCCGTTTTTCAAGGATGGGAGTATTGATACGGGTTGACAAGTATATCCCGAACCGAGTCTATAAAGAATGGGTCAACACTGCAGTTTATTTAGTAGTATAGTGCGTTCCTTTATTTTAGCCAAGCCATGCGTACACGTTCTCTTTTACATTCATATTTCCCTTTTCATAGTATTAGTGGGAACTAGTAGTTATTAGGATATGACAGTTATGTTTTTGGCTATTTATACGTAATCTCGGAACCGATTTAACATATGAATGAAGAAGAATATTAAAGTCTAGTTCTTCTCTAGTTTCTTGGAGTCTTGCCCGCTCTAAGGGCCTTATCAATCCGTCTCTTTCATCTACTTCTTGGGAAATTGATCATCTCGAATCGGTCTCTTAACAACTTACTTAGAATTGTGTGCCGATTTGTATTGATTTTGATCACCAAACTACCGATTAACTAACTCCGATTGGAAACGAACTACCGACCAACTAACTTGGACTCAAAACCCTAACTGATGATTCAAAACCCTAACTATCGATTAACGGTTTGAAGTTTTGATTAACTAACCTTGATTCGAAACTGTAATTATCGATTCGAAACCCTATCTACCGCTTAACTAACTCCGGATTGTGAAACCCTAAGTAACGCTACAAACCCTAGCATTAGCAATTCGTATATGTGAAAATGATTCATTTGAAATTTTCAAAGAGATCGATCAGTTTTGAAGTTATTATTAGTGTGAAGATTTTGATGCGGAGCGAATATGATTATTTAGGAGGGGATAGAATATATGAATTAAAGGCCCGTTTGGTTTGAGGGTGTGATTGGGATTTGAATGAAAGATTCGGTCAATCCATTGGTTAACAATCTTTGGACTTACACATTCCCTTTATTTAAAAGTTGATTCCTCACTTATTTGGCAGGTTTCATCGAATCAAATAATAAATGGTACTATTATTTTATTTTATAAATTCTTTGAACAACATACTTATCATTATTTTATCTCTTTTAAAATTTTAATTATATATTAATGTATTTTTTTATTTACTTATAAAAAAATAATTTTTTTACGTAATAATTAATTTTTCTCTTTCCTACTTTTTTTTAAACCCATCTTAATCCAACACCTATTCATTCTTAGTGAATAAGGAGTAGTCACTCTTACTCTTCTTGAATCCATTCTCAAGTAGAGCATTAGTAAGCTTAGCATTTCGCTGTCTGTGGTGCTTTTTTTAACCCCTGCAAACTCTATTATCATTCACATCAAAGAAACTATTTGATAATGTCATATAAACATTTCCTCAAGATCCCCATACAAGAAGGCATTATTAATATCAAGTTGAAAAATAGGCTAAGACTATTGAACTGCCAAATTAATGACACACATAACAGTCACAAGTTTAACTACATGTGAGATAGTTTCATCAAAATCCACACCTTCTTTATGATTAAACCCTTTAGCAACAAGTCTAGCCTTATACCTATCAACTTCACCACTAGACTTGTACTTAATTTTGAAAATCCATTTTGAACCAATAGCCTTTCTACCAGTATTCATCTCCGAAGTATATGATATAACATTTGCAGAAAATGACAAGTGATACTGTTAATTGAGTTGTAACATTTTCAACAAAATTGATTGGGCCAGCAACCCTTAGAGCATTAGGTATAATGGAATTGGTGCCTCGCCAAGGTGACGTGGAGGGACTTTCGGTGACACCGAATGGCGCCACCACACCATCAACCCTTCGCTACCGGTTTTAGCGGTTCTTCAACACATAAAAAGACAAACCCACTTTATAATTAATATTCTTTTAATATTGTGTGTGTCTTGTGTATGTGATTAAAAGAGGATAAGGAAGATGACTAGATGACTTATTCGTTTTTTTTTTTTCTTTTTTTTTTTGGGTAGTGGGCTAAGTTTTAATTGTGAGTTAGTTTTTTTAATTGAGCTGTTGGATTAAAAAATCTTAACAAGTTTATCTTTTTTTTTTCTTATTTATTTATTTATTTTTAAGTTTTGCAGTTTTTTTTTATAAAAATGTTATTTATATATTTATTTGAATAAAATGAATTTAGTTTATTTGAAAAAAATAGGAAAAAAATAAAATTAAGGATGTCTGGGCAAATGGTTGTGTTGAAGTTAGTTATAATAATAAGGTATTTTGAGGTTGAAATGTTGAAATGAGATGGCACCCGGTAGGGCCCAAATGGCTAGAAAAACTTATCCACCATACCTTATGCTCTTAGGTGATGGTTTGCAAGTACTGTAGTGTGTTTTATACCGGCTACTAACACATAAAGGCAAAAGTCGAAAGTGGTAAAAAGATACTCATACTCAGTTGTAGCTTAAAGCCAAAGTTATAGTAAGAGTAAACATAAAGGCGAAAGTTGTTAAAGATACTCATACTTGACTAACGCATAATAGACACTTAACAGTTGTGTGAATTAAGATAAATATGTGACATCTTACTCGAGCCATGCAAACAAAATTAAACTTGTATATGAATAACTTGTAGCAAGTAAAAAATATTATATTAAAAAGAAAAAGAAAAAAGATTGTTAGGACTAGTTTGATTTGGAAATCAAAATTTTGATTATTAGCTACCTATTAATATTTACAGTAATTTAAATTCTTTCAAACATTTAGCCCTTGGTCGCATTGCGATCCTGCTTCCTAATCTTGCTCCCATCTACGTTACAGTAAAATAACATTGTCGAAGCATTTTTCTGCTTGGTTGGTCTTGACGGCTCCCACGTACCGGTCATCCTTGTCCCGAGCTTTGAAGTGTGCTACAAACATGAAAGAACCCGTTAGAAGGAGCCCCGAGACTGAAGCCCCGAGAACCACCCTCCGACGGTCAAGTCAGAACCTCGTAAGTAGAGGATTTATCATATAGGTATAAGCATGTTATGTATGCATTATGATGTGTTAATATGTATAAGATGTGTATATAGAGATGTAGTGTTATATGTGTGTATATAGAGATGTAGTGTTATATGTGTGAGAGATGAGATATCAGTATCATGTGTGTATGGTATCATATCCTAACAATGATAAGAGTGACACATATATATAGAGAGAGTGACATAGATAGTGACACATTTAGGCGGGAAATATTTAGGCGGGAAATAACTAGGCGGGAAACATTTAGGCGGGAAACAGTCATTTGGCTACGGCATTCGGCATAGGCCGTTCGGCCATATACGTCGACATGTCCCCCCAATATTGTACTATTGGTTGAAGACCAATGGTGTAATACTTAGAGAATGTCTTTACGCCTTTCGGCACATGTCATTCGGACAAGTGTTGTATCTGCCTCTCGGCCCGTGTCCTTCGGACACATACATTAACATACCCCCCAGTATTGCATTATTAGTAAAATACTCATGATGTAATACTTCTTAAAGTATACCTTATGGCCTTTCGGCCTGTTTCATTCGGTCTTGGCCTTATTGACCATCTTAGAGTGGTTTATCAAGTGGCCCATAAGCCGGTGCTTCCTAAGGCGAGTTGGGTCTTATTAGACCACATACGCCATCATATCCCCCCAGTATAGTATTATTGACCAATGGTCAATGATGCTATACTTAAACTTTGTCTTGCCTTCATATATACATTTTTCATGATTCTTTCCAAATGGCTGTGGACCACCAGCAAAGTGCATTGTTGGCCGGAGGCTGAAAGCCATACATGTCTTTTCCCTCATCCCTTTGTTTATAATTGTGCGAGATATCATGTATCCCATTTTGAGTTGTTAATTAATGACGTACCTGGTATGCTGCGCCTTTCGGGGTAGAGCAATGATGTCCATGGTACCCCACATCTTCGGGGTACAATTATGCCCGTAAGTAAATATACCCCGGCCTTCCCTAGTGACTTAGCACTTTTGGGGGTAATGTTTCGCCTGTCGGTAAATATACCTCGGCTCATTCCTAGTGACTTAGCACTTTTGGGGGTAATGTTTCGCCTGTTGGTAAATATACATCGACTCATCCCTAGTGACTTAGCACTTTTGGGGGTCATGTTTCGCCTGTTGGTAAATATACCTCGGCTCATCCCTAGCGTCGCCACGCTTTCGGGGTACAATACGCCTTTTGGGTGAATACACCTAGGCTCATCCCTAATGGCTTAACATTTTCGGGGGGAAAGTTATGCCTTTCGGTTGGTGTACCTCGGCCTTCCCTAGTGACTTGGCACTTCCGGGGGTAAATTATGTCTTATTGACAAGACATTGATTACATGGATCGGCCAGAGGTAGCTAATCTCTGCCGGAGTCATTATGATGTTATGTCTTATTTCTTGTAATTGTTATGCATGTGGAACCTCATACAATTATCCCTGCAAGGTGTAACATGAAAGCTCTTTCGTTTTTTTTGGTTAGATATGATAAACACAACATTTCGTTTTCATCAGAACAATAATTAGGCCACAGCAGGACCGTAACAACCTATGAACGTATTATATCATTATACTCTCCCCAGTTCAACGGTGCTAATGCTTATTAGTATCATTGAACTTAAATAAAACAAAGTATTTGATAACATAATCAACAATTAATAACGACGCTATTCAACAGTGCTAATGATTTTTTATTTTTATTTTATTTTATTTTATTTTTAATATTTGATGGTCGGATGTCATCTATCATAAATTCGATATTATGTCCCAATATACATCTGGTCACATATATACATTTTTCTTATTGGTAATGGTAAATAATAGTGGCTCGAGACATTATTCTTTTTATTGATTTCCCTGCAGCTGAAAGTACCAACGATGAGAGATCGATAATAGGTTACTAAGTTCTTAACATTTTCGTTCCAAGATCGTATTTCATGTGATGACCAGAAATTACTGACTTGTTGCCTTGGTTTTCAAAAGAGTTGTTGATTTTGAACGAATAAGATCATTTTAGTTTTAAGCTCCCTTACCGGATTACTATAATATCTAACTTAAAGATAATTTAAAAATTAGAGTATGTCCGAAGTTATAATGTAAAATTGTAATGTCTTTGTGTAAGGTTCATTCGATTTTGTTAGTACCGTCTCTGTCGCATACTTTGTTGGTCGTCAAGACATCCATGTCTCTTGATGTGTCGGTCCCTAGGAAGGCTAAGAAGATGAGAGGTTATGAAGCGGGACGCTTTAGTACTTTGGTTAAAAAGACATCCGCATTATTCATGTACACAAATCTTATAGTTTTTAAAAGATTTAGCAAATTTTTCACAAACTTCAAAGCTTTTAAAATAATCATTCGTCATCGCTACTTTTAGGTTCAACATAATGTAAAACTTGTATATGTGAAGTGTTGTAAAGCGTATTTTAGACTAAAGAGTGGCCCCTATTCATTGTTGTAAACAAAATATTTATTTCTTCATTGCTCAACATAAACTACAAGCGTAACCTTTTATGTCTCTTCCATTTCCCGAGGATGATTTAAATACACAAATCACGATTTGTCGTGCCTGGTGATATAGGAAATTCAAAGCACAAATCATAGTCATGGTAAATTTGGATTCGAAGATAGTTTTTTTTAGGAAAATGATTTGCATGCCTAATAAACATGCCTAAAGATATGCCTAATGGTAAGATTGTGACACTTGCCAAAATGAATGGTGAAGATAATGAGAGAGAAAATGGATATGACATGTGTCAAATGATGAATTGATTAGGTATGTTTTTAGGCATATATATTAGTCATCTATATCAATACTCTTTTTTTTATTCGATTCTTTGTTTAGTTAAAAAGGTCAACGATGGGTTAAGTTCAGATTCTCAAGTTCTTTAAGGATCATCAGACGCAACTCATGACCCCGTCCGGTCTCGTTGTTGTTTTGATGTTGTTTAGGATTTGACTGTAATTTGTTGATTTTCGATGGCGGTTATCGCTCTAGAGACGCTACGTAAGGAACGAACCATACGTAGAGAGGCGGAACGGATCAAAGCGTCTGGCACGGGGGTTATCCGGACTGTCACACCCCAAAAATGGCGCAGCGGAAAGGCATTTACGGGGTATGACTTCATGATCAAGAACACATGGTGTCTAAATAGAGAAATACTAAAATGCATAACATACGATGGATCATAGTCGCAAATTCCCACAACCGGGAAAGTACAAAATCTAGAATCCAAACATCAGTCTCAAAGTCAAACTACTTCATAAGGAACAGTCAAACTGCAACTCCTCGGGATACAATCTCGGGAGGGTCTTGTCTAGGTCTTGCTAAGTCATGACAATACTCAACCTTCTAGGCAACTTCAATAACACCTGAAAATGGATACTCGAAAACGTCAACATAAAGTTGGTGAGCTCGTAGGTTTAAGAGATAAACCACGAGGCTGTGAGTAGTTTAGAGTAGGACAATAGCGAGCATGATATACAAATATAAGCACTAACTGAAACCACGATGCATGCAACAACTGAACCTCACAAATGCCACGTGTACACGATTTCCAATAATCCCGATAGTACTATCAATGCTTGGCTCAAACGGAGTTAAACATTCTGCACAAATGAACACACAACAAGATCACACGTAAAGCACATATTGCAATCAAAGCACATAATTGTCCAAAACACAAAAGTAGTAGATCACAAAGATAAAACAGTTTAAAATATAATTTGAGTACCATTTTCCCAAGGAAAAATATTAGAAAAAGAGACTACGAAAACTCACCTTAGTAGATAGCAATGATTAGTAACTCGTGCGTAAATAAATGTCAAGAAGCAAGGCACAACGGTACGAACGGCACAACCTAATAATCATTGTTTGTTTCAGAATATATCTCAAAATAGCATAATGTACAATGGTTTCAAGAACTAACGTATTTTAGTTTTCGTGGATGACTTGAGTAGTTATTTGTAAAAAGCTTAGTATCGAAGCTCGTGTGGTTTTTAGGAAAATATAGACTCAAAATAACTCACGCCAAAATAATGAACTCAAGGAGTAACGAAAGGACGACAAGAAGAAATAATGAAAAGGAAAGAATAAGAGACAACGAAATGACCCGTCGATAACATGTTTCGGTGTTTTACCCCATAACCCAAATAGTTTGTAAAACGTTAAGTTTTTAGAAAGAATCATACATTTGATGAAAGATGTATCATGTTAAAAATTTAGAAACTAGAAAAGTTTATAACGTTTACAAATTGTAATGGTTTAAGTTGTAAAAATGGTTTTTTATAAAAATTTGGACATGATACATCCGTTTATAAAACATTTCCAAGTCGTTACGACTTTTGAATAAAAAGTTCTATTTATTACGTTTCACTAATTTGATAAAATTTATACAAGTTTTATTCAATTTTTACAAGTTCTATTATTTTTTACAAGTTTTATTATTAATTCGTCGTTATCATTCGCGTATATATTAGTGTCGGGTTTATCGACTATTTTGTGTCCAAAATCGTCCATAAGTCCTTGGCTAATACCGTAAATCCAATAACGAGCATCCATATTAGACAAGCATAGGTTTTGTTACAATATCCGTATCCAAATCCATATCATATCCCAAGTAAACCCGAATAGCATCCGAAACATCATCGACAAAACCAAGAATATAAATTAAGTTAGTGTACGCGAAATGAATTATTACGACAAGCATAAACATATAAACACACGCTATTGGGCTTTCCGGGCCAATGTGGATACTCTAAACTCAAACTTGACACTAGAACCTTATGGGCTCTTTAGCCCATATGACAAAACGGATCCAAATCTGTAACACAAACACAAACACTAGACGCAAAATACACCTTAGTTTAGTTTGACGAATATACATTTTTGACGATAACGCGACTAATGCGTCAAGACTTGAGAACATATCCACCCATTTCGACCACATCGAGCTCACACCATTTGGGTGAGTCTCGTCAACCTTGCTACTACTCGACCAAGACCATAAGGAAGTTCCCACCTTGTTAAACGACTCAATACTCAAATTCAACCAATCAAATTTACAACCCAAATCCCCACAACACTACATGTGCCGTGGTACACATCACGACATACCCTTGTATGCCATTTCCAACCCAACCAAAAGCGTCATGCTCAAGCTGAATTCCACTATACGATTATCATATATTGACTACGAAAATCAACTCAAACCACGACTACAATCAGACTCAAACTCAAAGCAACAACAAGACTCGACTAACCAACCATATCAAGGTCGTGACTCCCTTGAGTCACGACTCGCCCTTATGCGACTAACTGACCAATCGGCTAACAAAACAAATAAGCAAGCGATAATCAAAACAGCTTAAACTCCATACAACAACCATTATAACGTGAAACAGTAATGATAAACACGAGTCAAACATCACCCAGATTACCACACGACTCCAAGAGACTATATAAACTCGTCAAAACAATTTCCCAAGAACGAATATCAGTTCAAAATATAAATAGTATCGTAATTAAACACGAAAGGGGTGTCCGAGTCAACTCAACTCAGCGAGTTGACTCGGTCGAGTTAACTCAACTCACTGAGTTGAGTCGACTCGCCCACGAGTCAAACGATTCTCAGTTTAAAAACAAAGGATCCACACGAGTTTGAGTTAGAAACATAAGTTTTATAACTTTTTATATCCAAAATCGTTTAGCTTATTTAAAACTGATTATGGTTTAGAAAAAAAATAAGAAAATAAAGAAATAGGGTGCGTGCGTCTTACCAAACGAAAGGAAAGGGATGAGGAAGATGGGGATGGGCGGCGGCGGTGTGGTGGTGAAATGGTGGTAGTGGCGGTGAGCTTCAAACACAAATCAAACGAGTTCCTTTTGGTCTCAAAATTTCCAGAATTACTCTCTTCGACTTGATCTATCTCGTACCAAACTAAAATGGTTCGCCGGAATTTGGCCGGAAAAGTATAGCGGCGCCGGAATTTGGGAACCCGGTGAGTGTGTGTGTGATAAGTGAGGGGAAACCCTAAAATTTTCTCTTATATGCCAGGAGGGACCGGTTTTGCCAAAAAGAAAAAGTAAGGGGCGGCTGAGAACATGAGTGCAAAGGAGGTTTGTGAAATTTTTGAAATCTTATATAATAACGTGTGGGGCCCGTTAAGGCTCGGTAATGATCGGTTTCGGACCCGGGATTAGAACCATTACGTTTAAAATAGTTTTTCCACGAAAAATGAGTGTAAACTCGACTAGTATTCCATAAAATTTTAAAGAAGCCTTAATAAAACATTTATCAGACTTTGGTTGTGCCGGAACGCGATGTGTGCCGTTTTTCTCGTTTTGCAAGAACGCTTCTCGTTTTCAAATCCAATAAGTTTAGAAAAGTTTGAAAACAGGAAAATAGGTATAATTTATTGTAAAACCAAGTCTGAAAAATTACGGGTTGTTATATTCTACCCCCGTTAGAAAGAATTTTGTCCTCAAAATTCAACTGACTAAGGACCTGAGCTTGATCGGATAGTATTCACCCTTCGTTTACGTTGTACATAGAAGGCTCGGGTGTGGGTGTCAACCCAAATAGTACCGTGTGCTACTTCCCAAGTGGTACTATCAATACCTCCTAACATCTTGCAATCACACAAATGAAGCCACATAATAACCACACAATAAGGCAAGCTTCCCATCCTTGAGTAAGGCCATCAAAAGCCTTAAGCAAATTATTAGGTAGCTTAAGTTGAGCCTCAACTTGAATTTAAGCTTAAACTCACAACTCATCAAACAAGAACTGTTATGAGGTTAAGCTGTGCAACAAGTTGAGCCTGCCCTTAAGCTACGTAACAACTTGAATTCCAACTTAACTTCGCAACCCAATCAAACAAGAACAGCCTTGAAATTAAGTTAAGAAACTCAATGCTTTTGATGAATTGGCTCAATTTTGGGATCACTTTACAAATAAACAAATCAGTAGGTATCTAAAGCTTAGGTTCGCATAGGTTAAGGAGATTCAACTAGGGGGGATGCGTACTCCTGATTTCCTTCAAATCAATAGTGTGCGCCCTAAGTACATCTCCTGAAGTCGGATAGCATGCCTACTCTATTCGTCTATCTAGAAATGGTAAGTCGTACTCAAACCTAATTGTGTTCCCAATGCATCCTATAGGGCCTGCCAAAAATAGTGGTGTGAACCGTCTGTCACGATCCGATGTAATATATACGGGCGATCCTCTTATGCGTCCCTCTTAATTGGATATCCTTGAATACTACGAAAGCGTTGATCAAACCAAAGGACTTAACAGGTCAACTCGATCTGTTCGCATATAGTTCTAAACGCGGCTATAGGTTGTCGATCTCGTGCACTCTTAATTGAGGATATTCGGCTCAGGAATCTTTCTTCGAGAAGTATCACGCATTATGTAATTGGTACCGTTTCGAGAATTAAGTGTACGTGAAGCTCAATACATCAAGGAGGGGTAAATCGTGTTAGGTATTTACGAAGCACTTCTGGGAAGTCTCAAGCACGCGAGGTATCTTTGGGTTTCTGATCGTTCTACTAGGCGCGATGATATAGAGAATTCAAAGGTAACTATCGAGCGATTAGGTTTTATGAAATGCCTTGTCCATTTTTTTTAGCCAAAATTTTTCAAAAATTTTAAGCTAAGTAGCAACTTTTAACTTGATTTTCACATCTCATCAAACAAGAACTGACATGAAAATTAAGTTAAGAGTTGCTAAAAAGCTTTTATTTTTATTTATTTTTTTTTTTTTGGAAAGGAAAATTTTAGCTAATGTTTGGGGTTGCTAAAAAATGAACGAATGATATCTCAAAGACCCAAGAGTCTTGCTACCAGATGGTGGAAATCCGAGGCATCTTATTGGTCTCTATTATTTGGTCATACACTATATCTATTCCATGACTAAGGTATGAACACTAGGTTTCAAACTTAATATAAGCATGAATTCGGTAGACCAAGTCTATAATCAACGCCGATTCAAACAAGTATATGGCTTAATGATCGTTTAAGGAGGACATACCCTGACGGTATTCGGTCCTGGCGTCCTTCGTCAGCTTTCATCACAAATGCTTGCCCACGAGCTGGGTTGCCATTGCTTCCACGGTTTGAGTTTTTTCCATTAGTCACTAAGGCTTGATTCGGGTTATTCTACACTTTTTGTCCTCGTGCCTATTCAGCTTAGGACACGTGTTTCGGAAATGATCCGGGCTCCCGCACTCATAACAGGTCCTTGGGTAAATGACGTTGATTGGAGTCACCTGCATAGCCACTGCTCGACAATCCTTCGCAATATGACCAGGGCGGTTGCAGTTAAAACACACACGACAAGGCGTGGTCTCTGGATGATGGTAGTCACATTTGACGCATTGTGGGTGAGGTCCTGCATATCCCTTTCTACCCGAGTTTGTTGTCACAAATCCTTTTCCCCATTTCGCCTTCTTAGTGTTACTGTTTGCACCTTCTTGCTTACTTGGCTCATTCACGGCCTTCCTCTTGTCACCACTCTCGGATAATGACCCATTCCTAACCATCTCATCTGTTAAGGTTGCAGATTTCAGTATCGCACTTTGAATAGTAGCAGGCTCAGTCGCTTTCACCATCCCGCGAATCTCAGGGACCAAACCATAGATGTACCTTTCAATTCTCTTAGATTCAGGAGTGACCATGTGAGGTACTAGTTTAGCAAGCTCATGAAATCGATCTGTATATGCTGCGTGACCAGCTCCGACCATAGTGTGGTTGTAAAACTCATGCTCGATCTTCTGCATTTCATTGTTTGGGCATTATTCCTCCTTCAGCAATGCCTTAAAATCATCCCAAGTCATGCCCATGGCAGCTTCTCTTCCCCTGGCTTGGATATGTGTGTTCCACCAGGTCAACGCCTTTCCAGCCAAGGAACATGTAGCATACTTTACCTTCTGGTGGTTCGCACACTCACTTATGTCAATCACTAACTCCATCTTCTCGACCCATCGAGTATAAGAAAACACTCCTCCGTTACCATCGAAGTCCATTGGTTTGCAAGCCGTGAATTCCTTGTACGAGCATCCTCTGATAGTGTTGTTGTTATTTCCATTTCCGTCGTTGTCATTGGTGTTATCATTCTCCACATTGTCGTTCCTACTACCGTTATTCCCGGGGTTGCTGATGTGGTCACCTACCTGAGCAATGATAGTGGGAAGTAAGTTCTGCAACTGCTGAGCGATGATAGTGGAAAGGTCAGGATTTGCGTCGTTGTTGTCGTTGTTCCCAGATCTACGACCTCCTCCCCTACCTCCCCGTCCACCAGTCCTTCCACCCCTCTGGGCTGGAACACCTCGGTTAGCTCGTGCCGATCTTCTTGGAGGCATGATTCTACATGGAAGGACATTGGTGAATGTTAGATAGGAGATAGGTGGGCTTGGTCGGAAAACGCGTCGTAACCCTAGGCTCAACTACCTATTTGACAATCCATGAATTGGATAAGTCCATGTCGCATCATGTTATTGTAAAAACGTTGGCCATGCGTTTTTAGAATAGCACCATGCCACATTTTCCTATCATCATCACTTCACGCCATCTAGCCTATATTCCATCCTTGAGTCAATCCCCCAAATCCATTAAGTTAATTAACAACTTGCACCCATATAAATTTCGCAACCCAATCAAACAAGAACAGTCTTGAAATTTAGGTGCAAGTTGTTTAAGAAACTTAAGAGGTTTGAAAACAAATTGACTCAATTCAGGAGGAAAGGTTTCCTAAGGTCTTATACTAGGCACTAATACATACAAGGTAAATAAACACACGATCACACACGTAGGTCCTATTATGCCAACTATATAAAGGTTCCTAGGTTATAGTCTAGGTTAAACCACCTAATTCTCTATAACCAAGTCTCTGATACCAATCTGTCACACCCCAAAAATGGCGCAGCGGAAAGGCATTTACGGGGTATGACTTCATGATCAAGAACACATGGTGTCTAAATAGAGAAATACTAAAATTCATAACATACGATGGATCATAGTCGCAAATTCCCACAACCGGAAAAGTACAAAATCTAGAATCCAAACATCAGTCTCAAAGTCAAACTACTTCATAAGGAACAGTCAAACTGCAACTCCTCGGGATACAATCTCGGGAGGGTCTTGTCTAGGTCTTGCTAAGTCATGCCAATACTCAACCTTCTAGGCAACTTCAATAACACCTGAAAATGGATACTCGAAAACGTCAACATAAAGTTGGTGAGCTCGTAGGTTTAAGAGTTAAACCACGAAGCTGTGTGTAAAACCCTAAAATTGTAAATGCATTAAAAGACTATAATACCCCTCAAATAATAATTCGCGACATATAAAAAGATCGTTAAATCGTTGGACACGTAATAATAATTGATTTACACAAGACTTTCGATTAAAACTTATACTTATAATAATAAAGGATTATAACACATTTAAAAGTTACTTGTACCATATACTACATGAAATAAATAGAATGTACAAAACTAAATTTGGAAGTTGAATAAAGGTGTGAATTAGTCTCTTGAATCCCATTTTATTCGGCTAGTGAAAACGCCAAGGTCCCCAAAATAAATTCTGATTTATCTCATACCTATCACAATATATGCCTATGATCTCATTCCAAAGAAACCACTAAAAACCTTAATCTCCCAAGTGCAAGTATACGGCACAAATACTCCCTCTCCATCCTCTTTTCTGTCAACACCAACAGCAGCCCAAGGAAGCAAGAAGGGTGCCTTGGTTTGGTTTATTTTACCCATTGTTGGTCTCCTTTGGTTCTCGTTACAAGGTACCAGTCATATCTCATCTCGCTCCTTTGTTTTTGCTCCTGGTCGTGCGATATGGTAACACTAGGCGCATGAATTTTAACCACAATAATGTGCTACATAAATGAGTAAAACCAACCTAATATAGTGCTACGTAAAAATCATGAAGAAACTTGTATATATATCGATCTAATGCACCCGTATTTTCTGTTGTGAATCTGGTCCTGGTCGTGGGCATAAGGTTCACTTTGCATCTGATTTTACACCCTAAAACCATGGCTCGTTTAATGATTAAATCGATATATGGTATACCTAATGTTAAGTGCATAAAATCATGAAACAAGGATCATGGAGAGATCTCTATACATGTCGTCATACACATTTACAAACCTGGTTTTGATTTACTTTCTGGTCGTGGATTTTGGGTACCATGCGCACCATTTTTGAGCTTTGAAACATGCTATAAGTAATGTTAAACCTAGGCTTATTATAAACTAATGATTATCACATAAAACCATGGATTAGAACCCTTATGTATATGGCGTTTAAAGAGTATGAAACCTGGTCCTATATATATACGTTTTGTAAAACCCTCGCACACAACAGGTGACCCTCAATTTTACTTCTTTTGTTTCCTTTTTTTTTCTGTCGTGAGGAGTAATGTCCCCATAAGAATGCATGCATAAAAAGATAATCATCACATAAAAGTATTAGTAACCATTGACACTTAAACTTTAACCTGTATATGTATATATATAACTACGTACTTGAACCATTACTTGAATCTGATTTCTTACATCTTGGTATGCATGCTCCTTTTATTAGTGTCAAGCCCAAATGAATTTAAGAATTTTCTATACATTTAGTGATAAGAGGGTCAAATGGTACAAGGGTTAAAGAGTCGGATATGGTTCGGTTGAAGAAAAGAGTTATACTTGGTCTTATGGGGTAACTTTGAGGGCGATCGCGGGAAAAAAACTGTCGAGTCATTTTGTATTTTGAAAGCATGTCGGGATAGTCAAGCCGGAGGTTAATCATAATATATTTGTGCTTGGTCGTAAATGTTAATCATACGGACCGCGAGCGAGCTTAAAGATGGTCGATCACAATGATAAAACATGGTTCTTTCAATTCATATTTAACGTGCATGAAAATTCTTGCTTTGTAAAATATAGCATTTATAGTCTAGTTACAAATAAACCCTATGCTTTGAGTTAATGACCATGTAAACCTTAAACTTTGAGAAAATTACCATGCGAACCCTATATTTTAAAGTATTATCTAATAAAGCCTTAAAATAGGATTTTTGTCATATTAAACATTTAATTTTGCCATTTGCCATTTGTACCCTTCAAGTTTGGCTAATTAATGATCATAACCTTAAAGTATTTTCATTCTTTCCATTACTAAAAATGAGAACACGCTTATAACTCTAAAAATATTAATATGATTAATCATTATGACTTAAATGAGCTAATAAGTATTATACGAATCGTAATCCGTGTAGATTCGTTGGAGGAGACGTGACGTTGTGTCTTCGTTCATTCATTCGTTTGCTTTCCTTTCATTGGCGTTAAGGTACAGATATTCTGACCTTACCTCTTAAGGTTTCTCATGATTCGTTTACATCTTTCGATATTAGCTTTGAACCGTTATACTTTGCTCTGAGCCTTCTTATTAGGGCTTCTCTATAACTTTGCTATGCTCCCTTTGATTGATTCTCCTATGTGAACTGTTTGATTATGAACCTTTGATATGAACCACTTATATGAACTTATGATATGAACTTTGATACGAATCTTTATAATGAACCTTTGATATTGAACTTTTGATATTGGACCTTGATATTGAACTATTGCTATGAACCTCTGAATCGTGAACCATTGATATTGAACCTTTGATTGTGAAGACCTATATATTGCTACACTTGGAACCTTTGTTTGACCTTGATTGATACCGAGCCATTAACTAGGCATGGGGTTCCATGTCCGTGTCATTGATGCACCAATGGCATGACTTTAGTGTGGTTGAGTGATGTTCCACACCGTCCCTATTTTGTATTGATTATGCGCTTCGGATATATTGTATGGCCACTATTGTTTTGCGGGCGTATGGATGCATCCTAGATTTGTATTGTATTGTATTGATATTGATATATTGTTTTGGTGATGTGGTGCGTGTGTGCAATACACCCCTCACATTTTGGGAGCTAGCTACTCCATTGGTTCCGAGGTCTCCTCCTATTGGTTTGGTATTCCGAGGTCACCCTCGAATACAATGGCTACTATTGGTTACCATTTGCTTTTGCCACTATTGATATGGTTTGTTTTGTTGGCTCGGGATAGATTTCGACAACCCTTACACTTTTGATAAACCTATATTGTACCTTCGGATTCCCCACCGCACCATATTCTAAATTGACCGTCCTTTACCCAATACCCTTATATGACTCACTCTACTACCAAGATATATATGTTCCATTGCTTTGATCCGTTACACTCTCATTCGTTACTTCATACTATCGTTCCATTCACGCATCGGGTTATTATATGTTTATTAGATTTGATTATGCTATTCATGTCTTATGTGACTATTGATTTCCTACTACCATATGACTAATATGCGGTTATCCGATTTACTGTTTTCATCCGATGATATGTGATCTCATTGTTGTGTGACCTCTGAATTGTCATTGACCATGCTAGTGTGTAATCGATAGTTTTGTCTATTTATCATGTATACTTCGTTCAGTTAATTTTGTGGACTATGACTATCCGTTGTATCCGTATCTGCGTGTTGTTGACCTGCCATGTTTGTATTTCGGTTTATGCTACTGTTTGATTGGGTAAATGGTTCAACTTATGACATCTAGCTTGTTAACTTGTTTAATTGCCCTGCTATGTATTTAATTCATTTAATTATAGTGTTCATACCGTATTCCTACTTGTTACGTGTGACTGCCATGTTTTGACTACCGTTATGATACTGATCATGTCTTCAATTAAGAGTTTTGACCTGTGTGAATTGCCATGCTCACTTATTAATTAATTGCTCCCGCTTTCCTGTAGACACCTGTTTGGCTTGTATGTCTTCTGATTTCCTAAATTGATTGTATGACATATATGTTGTGTGGATGTTACGCCTGCTATGTTTGCTTATGTTTCAGTTCTTGTATGTTTGGTTTGTATGTGCTTGTTTATATGTTATCGATGCTTTGCTTTGCTTCGCCCTCCTTGTTATCTATTCGTTTTGGATATCTGTATAATTGTGTTCTGCAGGATCCTCTTTGACTCATTATTCTCATTTCGCTGCGACTTTGTTATCCGTTTCCTTTGTTTCATTTCGCATTTGATTTTATTTAGCTTTCATTTTGTTATATCATTCACTTTGGGCTTTTTAAGCTCGGTAGCATTTCTTTTCTGCGGCGGTTTTAGGTTTGAAGATGGGCTTTGTTTGGGTGAGAGTTGGATCATTTGAGTGGACTAACCATAGATACCTTTCTGTTGGACTTATTTTGGCGGGCTATTGTTTTGAAATTTAGATTTATATTAGACATTTTGGATTTTGTAATTTCCCTTGTAAATCTTTTGTTATTATGACTTGGTATGTTTTTACTTAAAGACTTCCGCTTGAAAATTTTACTTGTATGTTCTGATATGACACCAGACTGTGACACTTCTACCCTTGTCGGGTTGGGGTGTTACACTGTGAGTAGTTTAGAGTAGGACAATAGCGAGCATGATATACAAATATAAGCACTAACTAAAACCACGATGCATGCAACAATTGAACCTCACAAATGCCACGTGTACACGATTTCCAATAATCCCGATAGTACTATCAATGCTTCGGCTCCAAACGGAGTTAAACGATTCTTGCACAAATGAACACACAACAAGATCACATGAAAGCACATATTGCAATCAAACGCACATAATTGTCCAAAACACAAAAGTAGTAGATCACAGCATAAAAACAGTTTAAAATATAATTTGAGTACCATTTTCCCCCAAGGAAAAATATTAGAAAAAGGGGCTACGAAAACTCACCTTAGTAGATAGCAATGATTAGTAACTCGGTAACGTAAACAGTGTCAAGAAGCAAGGCACAACGGTACACGAATGGCACAACCTAATAATCATTGTTTGTTTCAGAATATATCTCAAAGTAGCATAATGTACAATGGTTTCAAGAACTAACGTATTTTAGTTTTCGTGGATAACTTGAGTAGTTATTTGTAAAAAGATTAGTATCGAAGCTCGTGTGGTTTTTAGGAAAATATAGACTCAAAATAACTCACGCCAAAATAATGAACTCAAGGAGTAACGAAAGGACGACAAGAAGAAATAATGAAAAGGAAAGAATAAGAGACAACGAAATGACCCGTCGATAACATGTTTGGTGTTTTACCCCATAACCCAAATAGTTTGTAAACGTTAAGTTTTAGAAAGAATCATACATTTGATGAAAGATGTATCATGTTAAAATTTAGAAACTAGAAAAGTTTATAACGTTTACAAATTGTAATGGTTTAAGTTGTAAAATGGTTTTTATAAAATTTGGACATGATACATCCGTTTATAAAACATTTCCAAGTCGTTACGACTTTTGAATAAAAGTTCTATTTATTACGTTTCACTAATTTGATAAAATTTATACAAGTTTTATTCAATTTTTACAAGTTCTATTATTTTTTACAAGTTTTATTATTAATTCGTCGTTATCATTCGCGTATATATTAGTGTCGGGTTTATCGACTATTTTGTGTCCAAAATCGTCCATAAGTCCTTCGGCTAATACCGTAAATCCAATAACGAGCATCCATATTAGACAAGCATAGGTTTTGTTACAATATCCGTATCCAAATCCATATCATATCCCAAGTAAACCCGAATAGCATCCGAAACATCATCGACAAAACCAAGAATATAAATTAAGTTAGTGTACGCGAAATGAATTATTACGACAAGCATAAACATATAAACACACGCTATTGGGCTTTCCGGGCCAATGTGGATACTCTAAACTCAAACTTGACACTAGAACCTTATGGGCTCTTTAGCCCATATGACAAAACGGATCCAAATCTGTAACACAAACACAAACACTAGACGCAAAATACACCTTAGTTTAGTTTGACGAATATACATTTTTGACGATAACGCGACTAATGCGTCAAGACTTGAGAACATATCCAGCCATTTCGACCACATCGAGCTCACACCATTTGGGTGAGTCTCGTCAACCTTGCTACTACTCGACCAAGACCATAAGGAAGTTCCCACCTTGTTAAACGACTCAATACTCAAATTCAACCAATCAAATTTAAAACCCAAATCCCCACAACACGACATGTGCCGTGGTACACATCACGACATACCCTTGTACACATCACTACATGTGCCGTGGAACCCGGTGAGTGTGTGTGTGTGATAAGTGAGGGGAAACCCTAAAATTTTCTCTTATATGCCAGGAGGGACCAGTTTTGCCAAAAAGAAAAAGTAGGGGGCGGCTGAGAACTTGAGTGCAAGGGAGGTTTGTGAATATAATCTCGTTGTTGTTTTGATGTTGTTTAGGATTTGTTGTAATTTGTTGCTTTTGATGGCGGTTGTCGCTCGAGAGACGCTACGTAAGGGACGAACCATACGAGAGGCGGAGCGGATCAAAGCGTCCGCACGGGATTATCCGGATGCCGAAGGTCATGGACGCCAAGTTCTAGATCTCGCTTTAGATGATGAGTTGGGGTATGGATCCCGACGGCGAGCTTTGACATCCGGTATTTGCGAGAACCGGCGCTCATGAAGATTACTATCAATCACCCATCGGAGACAAAGGTTCGATTACACCATTTGGAGCATTTAAGCGTGACAAGTCAAGTACCGGAATCGATGTCGAGCTCAAAGGTCAACAATCATATCATAGCTTTAGAAGATGAAGTTAGTATTTAGATCGATGCTTGTTAAGAACCGGACTTGCTTACAACCGCATGACCGAATGAGAACATGTAAAAATGCTTCATAGGCTCTTGGTATTTCCGCCACTAAGGTACAAATATCCGAATAATCAAAACTTGTCGAGGCATAAGAAAATATTAGTGTACATAAAGTCGTTCGGGTGGACACTTAAAATAGATAAAATGGTTAGATGAAGTTCAAAATAGGCGAAATGGGGTCGAAAGTCGTTGTTCAATGATTAACATTGGAATCGGCCGAATGAACAATATGTGTCTTTAGTCTTTCTCTTACCGACGCATGAAATTTTATATTCAATATCGAAGAAGTAGTAGATGGACAACACATGGCCAAAACATCAAAGGACCTCGTTATTTACTTAGTGGTGTCAAAAGCACTTGTAGAACGTTCCACACGGTAAGTGGCCGAAGGTAAACACTGCACTTCAAAGACCGACGGGTTTTAGAGTTATTACACAAAATCTGATAAATTAAACGTGGAGAGTCCCAACTCAAGCGTATTTCTATCGTAACCAAGATGAAATTCCCGTTGTTCCTTTGGATGTGGAGTTTTGAGGACGAAATGCTCTACAAGCATATTTCAAAAGATGTTCCGGAGGTGTTTGTGGTAGTTTCCCGAGAGGTGGCGACTATCGGCTCATACGGATTCGAGCGTAATAATTGGGCATGCAAGAGATTTTGGTTCTCCAAAACTGGCCACGCGATCTCTCGTGAGCATTTAACACAACTTGCGTTGTTTGCAATAAACACTTGGTTGATAATGGCTTATGATTGCATATTTTATATGTATATAATTTAATAGCCAAAGGTCTATCTATGAAATTATGGGCGTTAGAGAGGGTGTGGTACTCAAATATCATCTAATACAACCAACGCCCCTATCAAGGTAGAAGTTGTGACAAGAGTTCGATATGACAAATGTCGGAGCTTGTAAAGATTGGAGCTTATATCATTATCGGTTCCACAGCTCATGCGATAATCCCGTCCGGAGTTTGATGATTAAAAAAGTTTGAACTTATAAAGCTTGGACCAAAAATGGTCGACGCCCAGAGCTTGGTCTTGACGGTATAGATATAAAGTATGCATGCTTTTGAAAGAAAGTAGACACTTTTTTTTTTACTTAAATAATGTCATTGGATATTATGTAGCCTACTAGTTTCATAAAGTAAACATGTGTGCACAAAACTAGTATTAGGCAATAGATCGGATTCTTTTAATATTTCCATTAGATCTAGCATTATTGCGTATTTAAAAAGACTATATATTTCCACATATTGTATATTTATCTTTGTGTCAGGTAATAAGAAAAGTGAGACAGCACTAGAGAGTATACAAAGGCCTACATCTAGAGCTTGGACCACGTGCAATAATGTAGAGTAGTGTGAACTAATAAAAAGCAAATTACCAAAGTGAACCATATAAACACTCATATTACTAAACTGAACTTTTTTTTTTATAGTTTTCCAAAATGACCGAAACATGTCACTTTTCATTGCCTCACATACCAAGATTAACACTTATATAAACAAATATGAGATGTCACAATCATAGGCAACACTTTTTATTTTCTTATACCTTAAACACATTATTTATGACATATTTTGTCCTTTTTAGATTTACTATGTCATATACGTAGTATTTTTTATAAAACTAAACTAAAAGAAGTGAAAAAAAATGTGATTGAATTTCAAGAAACAGTGTCATTCTTGTCCTTATTCTAGCTAGGTACCACCCCACATGACCATACATTTAAACACTATTTTCTCTTTCTTCTTCAATTACTTCACTCAATGTTCATCTTCCCCATCTCAAGGTAAAACATGCTAAATCTGATACCTTCAAAAACTGATATGGACTATCTTTTCATGAAAGGCAAACAACGCTTTCGCCTAGACCCTCGCCTAGACTCTCACCCAGTTCACTCTCGCCTAGTTCCAAGCTTCCTCGCCCATACCAAGTTTACTCGCTCAGATTCTCGCCGGACCCAAGCTTACTCGCCCAGACCTTGCTCGCCCAGATTCTCGCCCAGAACTTGACCCCCTCGACCAGCCTCATATCCCTAGCTTCAATACTCGCCCATGACTCGCCCAACACTCTTTTTATACACGTTTATGGTTATAAACTAATCTAGTACTAGATCTAACAAATAATATTAAAAAGTTCATTTTGGAAAATTTGACGTGCGAGGTTCAAATTCGTAAACACCTACTGTAAAAAGGTCATTTAAGAAATTTTCTCATTAATAAATGTTATTGACCATTTACCTACAATCCTATAGTGGTGAGTTATGCATATAAAGTTGTAAACAGTGTACTTAGCAAAGAATGATTCCAGGTTTTTGCTTGTACCTTAGGCATTGTAGTATGCAAGTTCCTCCATTAAAGCATAAACCATTTGAGTTTTGCTACCGATCGGTTTTGGAGTAGCACAACTTTACCAATGTAATTTTTCTTTTGGGGTAGCATAGCTACAAACCCGAGCTTGAGGCAATAAACCCGCCACCATACTCTTCTTACCCTCTTGTTCTTAATAAAGAAGCATGAGGTACCTTATGTTTTATTTCCACGTTTTGAAGTGAAATGGAAGAGCGGATCTCGCCCAACAAACTTGTCACCCCTTTGCTTTTCACGACCAGCAGTTGGAGCCCGTCACAAGTATAACCGAACGAGGCGGTACCTCCGAACAACACAAGATGCTCAGACGATCCGGCATCTCCAAACGAGAGAACGTGGTTGAACGTCTAAACCGATGGAACACATATCGGATGGTCCTTGTCTCGTCTGCATCGTCCGTGGTGCCCACACGGACATTTATATTGAACACCCTTGTCGGATGTCTATACCGAACACCTTCACCGAATGTCCACATAGGATGGATCTAGAGAAAGCGGACTGAAAGTGTGACCCGTCATTCTTAGCTATTGGTAGATTGAATAACGGGTCCCACGAATGGCGCCAAATGTCGAAGCATTTTTCTGCTGGGTTCGTCTTGACGGCTCCCACGTACCGGTCATCCTTGTCCCGAGCTTTGAAGTGTGCTGCAAACATGAAAGAACCCGTTAGAAGGAGCCCCGAGGCCGAAGCCCCGGGAACCACCCTCCGACGGTCAAGTCAGAACCTCGTAGGTAGAGGATTTATCATATAGGTATAAGCATGTTATGTATGCATTATGATGTGTTAATATGTATGAGATGTGTATATAGAGATGTAGTGTTATATGTGTGAGAGATGAGATATCAGTATCATGTGTGTATGGTATCATATCCTAACAATGATAAGAGTGACACATATATATATATATAGAGAGTGACATAGATAGTGACACATTTAGGCGGGAAATAACTAGGCGGGAAACATTTAGGCGGGAAATATTTTGGCGGGAAACATTTAGGCGGGAAATAGTCATTTGGCTACGGCATTCGGCATAGGCCGTTCGGCCATATACGTCGACAAACATAAAAAAAAACCATAAGGCAGATAAAAGAGAATGTGTTCAAATACAAAACAGTCAACACTATAACTTTTTAGGGCTACCCATATCTTGCAGGCATTATTTATCTCAAATTAGGGTATGTTCCGGAGCAATACACACATAGGACTAATCCAAACATAAGCATAAACACTGGTGTTCGGACTTCTACTACATGCATTCTAAGTAAACCCACTACGTTGGAGTTACAAAAAACACTTCCAAGGAAGTTAAAATCACCACAATAGCTTACATGAGTTTACTCGACAGATAACTGAGAAAATTTATCCAATTTATGATATAACCTTGCATATAAGAAGCAAAAAGTAGCACTAGTAACACTACTTGTTCCAACTAAACTTGTGACAACACTTGTATAACAAAACCATAAAATTTCAAACCCATGTCATTCTTTTTAAGTTCAAACTTTACCAACGTCAAAATACAAACCTATTTGATTCTCATTTTAAACACATTAAAACAACACGGCACTCCAAAAACTTAACCATGCATTTTGATAACTCAAATAAATATCTAACAAAATTTATACAAAATCTGAGCTACTTCAAAGTGAAAAACATGGACAAAGTAAAAGAAGGCACATCCTTTATCGCATTATTAAGGCTGCATTACTCAAAATGCATAGAACTAATATAGACAAACATTATAATGTGTTCCACCACAGCACACACAACACTAATCCTAACATACGCATAACACCTAGTAATAAAACCTTCCTGGAAATGAAGTGCAAAATGTTCTTTCTTTTTAGATAAAAAAAGCTTATGTGTGCTCTACTAACGGGGTGTTTGTCTAAGCTTATTTGTCGGGGCTTATGTCATGATTGAAAAGCCAATTAGCTCATATTTTTAAACCTTATGAGCTTATCAATTAATATTAGAGTAAATTGCATTTTTTGTACCTAAGATATGGCTAAATTGCATGTTTCGTCCCTAACGTTTTGAAAGTGCAGCATTAGTCCCCATTTTGAATGTTTTGTTGCATGTTTGGTCCCTAAATTGCAGATTTAGTCCCTAAAACTTTGAAGTTTCCGTTGCATGTTTGGTCCCTAACTCCGTCACCTCGAAGTTAGAAGGAATTTATTTCTGTTCCAACGCGTGGGTATCATATATCTTGTCAATTTAAATCCTCGAAACTGAAAATAATTATCTCGTCTTTATTGGTTTCTTAAACAAGATTATTCTAGGCTCTCGTCAATCAACAATAGGTTCTTTAAAAGTAAACCATGTAACCCAAATAAGGTTCTTTAAATATTGTAACAACATTGGGTCTTAAATATAAATATAAACGAACAAAGTAAAATTTTAGAACAGAAGATCAAGACTTTTGTGTAAAAAAATAAATTTAAGCTCAATGAGCACGTACACATTGAGACCCTAAACAAATAAGCCCTCCTTTCAAATAACATACATAAACTAAATCTTGTAGACCTTTTAAATAACTCTTTTTCAATCAATAACATACATAAACCGAATCTTGTAGACCTTTTAAATAACTCTTTTTGAATTTGTATTAGTGATTATAGCTAACAAGATATAGATATCAATAAGGTAGAAAAGATAGTGAGATTATACCTTATATTTCCAAGATCACCTATTTTAATAAAAATGAAAAAAGAAAAAAAAAGGTTGTTTGCTTTGTATCGTAAAATAAAAGCACATGGTTTTGATCAACACTTGGAGCAAACATCGCTCCGTAACTTTCATTGATCAATGTTGGGAACTTTTGCTCCACGAAGCTATGAAACTCTTTGCCAAGCATGTCTTTCATATCTTTGGTTTTGTACTCCGCTAATTGATTTTTAATTCTCTCTTCGTGGGATAAATAATTTCTCATAAGCTGGAAAAGAGAACAAATGAGTTCTTTTCTGTTCTTCCTTGCGCATAACATACATGCTCCATTTAAGTATTTATTCTTTTTTGCTCATAACTTTCTTTCTCCATTACTTTGAGAAAGTCCGAAGGAAATTCTGATCCCCATTTACCACTGTCCCCAAGAAAACTCGGACATATCTTTTCAAGCTGGCTTCGGAAGTTACCTTTTCCGTCTTCGAGGTACTCAATAAGTACCCCGATGAAGTCAAGAACCTTCCATCCGGGCCAAAATATGGGTTGTGAACTTGCCGCTTCCGCGGTTGCTCTATAGACAAAATCAACAAAGTTCATATAAATATGTCAAATACAAGAATGTTAGCTGCTTATTTTTTTAATTTGCCTTATTTTTTAATTTTCCTGTGTTTATTTCATATGAAGTACATTCTTCATAGTCTAATGTGTATTGTTTGTTAGCTCCTAATTAAGGTGTTTTGCAACTAATAAGTTCTGGGGCTAAATAATAAATCTTTATCTTAGGAAAGAAGACTCACCCTTTCAAGATGATTTGTTGCAAAAGATACAAACCATCCAAAGTTATTGCAGAGTTGGTGCAGTATATCGTCTTGATATATCTTCCCCGTGTAGCAAAAGAATATAATATGCCGCACTTCAATCATGTCCTTTGCATAACCAAAAAAATATTTATAATTGAAATCCCCCCACCAAAAAAAAGAAAAAAAAAAAGAGGGTATCGTATATCTTGTCAATAAAAATAAGTGTCTCGTCTTCATTGGTTTCTTAAACAAGATTATTTTAGGCTCTCGTCAATCAACAATAGGTTCTTTAAAACTAAACCATGTAACCCGAATAAGGTTCTTTAAATAGTGTAGCAACATTGAGTCTTATGTATAAATCCTATAAATGAACAAAGTAAACTTTTAGAACAGATGATGAAGACATTTGTGTAAAAAAATAAAGAATAGGGATCCTCTAATGTTCATTTGAACATTAGAGGTGATGTTATGCTTCTTGTGATTGTACCGTTAAATTAAAATAAAATAAATGTGTTGCAATAATGACAATGTACAATCACAAGAAGCATAACATCACCTCTAATGTTCAAATGAACATTAGAGGATCTCTATCCAAAAATAAATTTAAGCTCAATGAGCACGTATACATTACAAACCCTAAACAAATAAGCTCTACTTTCAAATAACTACATAAACTGAATCTTGTAGACCTTTTAAATAGCTCTTTTTTTATATGTATTAGTGATTATAGCTAACAAGATATAGACATCAATAAGGTAGAAAAGATAGTGAAATTATACCATCTATTTCCGAGATCACCTATTTCTATAACAAAAAAAATTTCGTTTGTTCTTGTATCGTAAAATAAAAGCACATGGTTTTGATCAACACTTAGAGCAAACATTGTTGGTTGTTTGGAGAATCTTAGAATGGTGTGTGTGCGTGTTTAAACACTAGCACCCAAAGAGTATATTATATAGACTTGAATATGGGTAGATGGAGACATAAATATTGGTAGGTGGATGGTTGAAATGATTTGAAGTAAAGTTGGTGACATTAAGAAGCCAAAATGTTGGAGCGGGAAAAAACGAGTTGGTTTTGGGCGGAAACTAAAAGAAGTTGGTGAATGCTCCGAGTTGATGAGTAGTTGTGGTCCATGAATATATTTTGGATGAGTGAGAGAGAGTAAAGAGATGGAGAAAGTGAATGGGAATTTTATATATGGATTTTGTTTCTATACTACTACTATACTACTACTCAATAAATTTATAAAATTGGTGTATTTATAAGGAATGTTATTAGATACTTTCTGTCAAACATTTTTCCGATTTAATGTTTATCGTGACTAGCTTGTGAGCGATAATTAAAGCTGTTACAAGAAATATTCGATTTGGATTGATTATTAATCCTATTTGAGAAGTAAAGATGTCGTTTTGTCACCGTTCAGGAGTGCAACTAATCTCCTATGACCGTTTTTACTTTGTGCGTTCGATGGGAAAATAGGGGAATAGTATGCAACGGCCCAAAACTATAGTATGATATAAAGCCGAAAATCTTAAAAACGATCGAACCAAACATGGGATTAAGATTTGGGTGCAAAAAGTAAAGTTGTAGAGCTTGTCGAGATGAACAAGTTTAATTTTACAAGTGACATATTGTGTTCCTTGTACAAAGAATTCAAGACGTGTCTAAAAGAGTGAAGATGTGTAGTTATGTAAGGTCATATCTTATTTAATTCTCTCGAGGTCCTTTGGCAAGCGCATTTAAGATTTCAGTTGCTGGTAGGTTTTGACCAAATTTAAATTGTAAGTTTCTCTTTATAAGTCATTGATGTGTTCGGAAGCATAGGAGACATGTATAAACCTCACACGTTGCAGCGGTATTCATATAATCTAGCTCATAATTCAGAACTAAAATGAGAATTAAACTCTAAATGTGCAGGGGTTAGCGGTACATAAACCGCCAGTGAACCAACTCACCATTTGGCTAATGCTTAATGTTCTTAATTAGCTATCAAATATGGAGTACATGATATGACATTTGCAGAAAATGACAAGTGATACTGTTAATTGAATTGTAACATTTTCAAGAAATTGATCGGCCGGGAACCCTTAGGTGATGTTTTGCAAGTAGTGTAGTGTGTTGTATACCGACTAACACATAAAGGCAAAAGTCAAAAGTGCTAAAAGATACTCATATTCATATTCATACTCAGTTGCAGCTTAAAGCCAAAGTTATAGTAAGAGTAAACATAATGGCGAAAGTTGTTAAAGATACTCATACTCGACTAACGACAAGAGACACTTAAGAGTTGTGTGAATTAAGACAAATATATGACATCTTACAAAACTTGTATATGAAATAGCTGGTAGCACGTAAGAAAGATTATATTAAAAAGAAAAAAGAAAAAAGAATCTTGGGACTAGTTTGATTTGGAAAACAAAATTTGATTATTAGCTACCTATTAATATTTAAAGTAATTTAAATTTTTTAAACATTTAGCCTTGGTCGCATTGTGATCCTGCTTCCTAATCTTGCTCCATATAAGTTACAGTAAAATAACATAAAAAAACCATAAGGCAGATAAAAGAGAATGTGTTCTAATACAAAACAGTCAACACTCTAACTTGAAGGGCTACCCATATCTTGCAGGCATTATCTATACTACTTTATAATGCATTTAGGCCTTCTAAAATTAGAAGGCTTATAAATTCAGACTTTTTTACTTGCTTATTATGGAAAGAGTTTTTCTAACCAAAAATTAAGATAAGGAGCTTCAATCATGAGATGACATGTGTCACTTCTTAACAAACTCCAAGCCTAACTTCTAACCACTAAAAATTAAGATAAAGAGCTCCAATTATAAAATGACATGTGTCATTTCTCAACTAAAAATTCATCTTTATTTTTAAATTAAAATATCTTTTTATCTACTTATTTTTTTTATAATCTAATTTCACCATATTTTCTAAAATATTATCTTTAATTCAACATCCATTTTGATATATTTTTATGAGTTTTTAGTTTTTATATTTTTAATGGGGTTATTTTATTTTAATTCAAATTTTTACAACTTTAACCTTTATTTCATTTATTTCAATCAATATAATCTTGATTCGTCAAAATCATATACTTTTGGGGTAGTGTTTGACGCGTAAGAGATGCGAGGGTATTTCTATATGCGGGAATAATGATGTCGCGGAAAGCTACGGAAAGTTACGGGTAACCCAAACAAACACTTACAACTAACACATATACATTCAAGTGTTGTGAAACGAATTCACTAAACGGTAAGCAAACACATATAACTATACTTATCGCCGCCATGTGCTGGTACCGCTAGTTTATCTCAAATTAGGTATGTTCAGGAGGAATACACACATAGGACTAATCCAAACATAAGCATAAACACTCGTGTTGGGACTTCTACTACATGCATTCTAAGTAAACCTCTACGTTGGAGTTACAAAAACACTTCTAAGGAAGTTAAAATCACCACAATAGCTTACATGAGTTGTACTGACAGAAATTTAACCTAATTGAGAAAATTTATCCAATTTATGATATAACCTTGCATAAAAGAAGCAAAAGTAGCACTAGTAACACCACTTGTTCCAACTAAACTAGTGACAACACTTGTATAATAAAACCATAAAATTTCAAACCCATGTTAGTCTTTTAAAGTTCAAAACTTTACCAACGTCAAAGTACAAACTGTTATATATTAGTAGTAAACTTAAACATATATTAGGGACTTAAGTGTACTTTGTAATTAGATTAGGTGTTAGACATAAACTAGGATTAGTTATCTTGGAGTGCAAGGCAAGTTAAGGTTTCTACCCCCTCATCTCTATAAATAGAGGTGAGGGGGATGCTAGTTATTCATTCTTCTTCCTCGTTGTAATAGCTTTATTAGGGTTTATAATAAAGGTTTGGTACGAGGTATAACGTGTGCAATATTCTTGTCGTTTCTTTGTAGTATATCGTGTCTCTCGTGTTTGCTACATGTGCTCAATACAACTCGCGATCTAGCGTTCTGCGATCGAGCTTCGGGTTGTTGGCGGTTTTGTCCAACAAGTGGTATCAAGAGCCAGGTTTGTTTGTGGTCACTGAAGATCGTTGCTAGAACAAGGAGTGTCGTGAAGAAAACTGGTTTTGGTTTTCTTGGAAGTTGCAGGTTTTACATCGAGAGGAAGAAGACGAAGTTTGGCGGTTTTGTTTTTGGTTTAAAAATCTTCACGTGGTATACAAAGTGACGTGGGGTTTTTAATAAAGAAAAAGTAAACAAAGACATGTGATTGGTTTGATTTATCTAACCCACGTGAAGGTGTTTTGGGTTTAGTTTAAAAACCAAACTTTGTCATTTATTTTAATAACGAGTAAAAGAAGATCTTTTGTTGTCTAAAGGTTTTTGTGGTTCAAGTTTATTGTCGAGGTTCTTGGGTTTTCAAGGTGTCGACTTTGGTGCTTGTTCATAATCAAGGGTTCTTTAATGGTTTTGTCAGGAACTATGAAAGAAAATTGTGTGTACTCCTTGGATGGCTGGGCTGAATCAGGTGAAGCTTGTGTCGGTATACAAGAAAAGGAGAGTCTTGCACAGGTGTGGCATAAACGCCTGGGTCACATTAGTGAAGCAGGCTTGCATGAACTGGAAAGAAGAGAGGTGCTGGGGAAGAAAGGTCTAGGTAAGCTCGAATTATGTGAAAATTGTGTTCTTGGAAAATCAACGAGGGTAAGTTTTGGTCGAGGTCAGCACACAACACAGGGAGTTATAGACTATGTCCATGCGGATCTCTGGGAACCTTCTCGGGTGGAATCGATGAGTGGTTGCCGGATTGTTGATGATTATTCGAGGAGGGTTTGGGTTTATTTTCTTAGACACAAGAATGAGGCGTTCAGCAAGTTCAAGGAGTGGAAGCAGTTGGTAGAAATCCAGACAGGTAGAAAACTGAAGAAACTACGAACAGATAATGGTTTGGAGTTTTGTAATCAGGAATTCAATAACTTGTGCAAGGAGAGCGGGATAGCAAGACATTTAACAGTTGCAGGAACTCCGCAACAGAATGGTATGGCTGAACGAATGAACAGGACGCTCTTGAACAAGGTTAGGTGTTTACTGATTCAGTCTGGTTTGCCAGATTCATTATGGGCAGAAGCAACAGTGACGGCAGCATATCTGATCAATAGGTCTCCATCTACAGCATTGGAGAAAAAGACACATATGGATTTATGGTCAGGACATCCTGCGAATTACGAGATGTTGAGGATATTTGGTTGTGTTGCTTATTCACACGTGAATCAGGGGAAGCTCAAGCCTAGAGCTATAAAATGCATATTCCTGGGGTATCCTGATGGTGTGAAGGGATACAGATTATGGAGGTTGGATGATGTTAAACCGAAGATAATCATAAGCAGGGATGTGGCGTTTAATGAGAGCCTTATGTATAAGGATACTCTCAAGGGTGCTGAGTATCGGTTATGTTTAAGTGTTACTCCTAAGGTGGAAATTGTTATATATTAGTAGTAAACTTAAACATATATTAGGGACTTAAGTGTACTTTGTAATTAGATTAGGTGTTAGACATAAACTAGGATTCAAACAACTTGGTCAAAAACAAGTTGGGTTCAAACAACTTGGTCACAAGCAAGTTGGGTTCAAACAACTTGGTCCTGGTGTTAAAACAGGAGTCCATGGAGTACAGGTTAATGAACGTGTTTGGTTTGAGGTGGAACTGCAGGGAGCTCGGGAAAATCGTGAAGGCGAGGTTGTTCGGGATAGTAACGATGATGCTACAGGTGGCTCAAAGAAAGTTGGAGGACAAGCAACTTGAAGAAAGGACAAACACGGGTCGCTTGGTAAAGGAGCGAGGAACAGTACACCTTGATATAAAGGTGGGGCGACATTATGGTAACCGGAGTACCGGTCAAGAGGTGGTGAGAGGATAATGTCATTGAAAAGAAGAAAGTGAAGGAGTCTCACGAAGCTAATCTTGGAAAATTATCAAGTACAATGCCCGGTCGACAAGGTGGTCCACGATCCGAGGTTCCAGACAAGGAAAATGTCTTGAGTATCGGTTATGTTTAAGTGTTACTCCTAAGGTGGAAATTGTTATATATTAGTAGTAAACTTAAACATATATTAGGGACTTAAGTGTACTATGTAATTAGATTAGGTGTTAGACATAAACTAGGATTAGTTAGCTTGGAGTGCAAGGCAAGTTAAGGTTTCTACCCCCTCATCTCTATAAATAGAGATGAGGGGGGATGCTAGTTATTCATTCTTCTTCCTCGTTGTAATAGCTTTATTAGGGTTTATAATAAAGGTTTGGTACGAGGGTATAACGTGTGCAATATTCTTGTCGTTTCTTTGTAGTATATCGTGTCTCTCGTGTTTGCTACATGTGCTCAATACAACTCGCGATCTAGCGTTCCGCGATCGAGCTTCGGGTTGTTGGCGGTTTTGTCCAACACAAACCTATTTGATTCTCATTTTTAAACACATTAAAACAACAACCGGCACTCCAAAAACTTCACCATGCAGCACCCGCATCTTGTAATATTTCCCTTTTGATAACTCAAAGAAATATCTAACAACTTTTTACAAAAATCTGAGCTACTTCAAAGTGAAAAACATGGACAAAGTGAAAAAAAAGGCACATCCTTTATCACATTATTAAGGCTACATTACTCAAAATGCAAAGAACTAATATAGACAAAACATTTTAATGTGTTAAGTTCCACCACATCACACACAACACTAATCCTAACATACGCATAACACCTAGTAATAAAACCTTCCTGGAAATGAAGTGCAAAATGTTCTTTCTTTTCAGACCAAAAAAGCTTTTGTGTGCTCTACTTACGGGGTGTTTGTCTAAGCTTATTTGTTGGGCTTATGCCATGATTTAAAAGGCAATTAGCTCATATTTTTAAACCTTATGAGCTTATCAATTATAGCTTAGTTAAGTTCTAAAGCTCAAGTAAGAAAGTTCATAATTAAGTTATATAAAATGATCTTATCGGCTTTTCAATTATTCAATAAGCTCATAAGCCCATTCGATAAGCAAAAGAAACACCCCATAGTGAATTTGTCCAACTTAAGGAGTGTTTGTTTGCTTATATTTTCGGCTTATATTTTATAAGCTCCAATTTTCCGGCTTATTATGAGACTTATGGGATTATATAAGTTTATCATGTCATAACAAACTTGTACTAGTATAAGTTTGTTATACTATAATAATCTTATACATGCCCACAAGCCTCAAATAAGAAAGAAAATTAAGCCTACAAAATTTAAGCCGAAACCAAATAAGCTCGTAAGCCCACATGTAGCTTAAACAAACACCAAAGTCTCAGAATCCAAGTTCATACTTGAAAAGTTTATAAAAATTGAGCTCAAACAGCAAACAGACAAAAAAACATAATAAAATAAAAATAAAAAGAAGTTTAGACCTTGAACATCACCATTGATTATGCATTACATACAGGCATATGCATGACACTCAAACTCTTTAATATTAACCTACACAAAATGATTGTAATTAAAAGGTTCTAGCTAGCCATGAATATGAGGTACTTATAAAAGAGCGAGATAATACCTTAGTGATAATTTCCGAGACCACTTATTTCAACGAGATAATCGTCGTCTTTATCTATTCCTGGTTTCTGAAATGAAACAAATAAAGTGAAAAAATATCTATAAACACACCCTACATTCTAAGTGGAAAAAATTCATCATATGTTATCTCGTTAGTATTGTTAGACTTGATAACACATGAAATGAGCAATGTATATATAGCAATTAGCGGTTATAATCTACTTACAAATACATGATTTTCAGCTGGTGATATCATGGCTAAGTATTGAAGCAATGTGATGAAACTAGGTAGAAAGAGCACTTGATTGAGTGAGAATATATGGTGATAAATAGAACTTGAATTAATGAGACACAAATTAAAGGAGGTGGGTGGGTAGTTGTGTGGTTGTTTAATAAGGTATTTAAGATACAATGATGAACTGAACCAACAATAAATTGAAACATGAATCTCGATCTTGCTGATTTCCTCTACATGAAATAAGAACTTTGATTAATTTTAGAGACTTCTATATATCTGTATTTTGACACTAAATGGGTAACGTGTTGGTGTTGACATAAATGTGTAGGGTCATTCATGTACCTAGCTATGGTGGTGTTAAGAGCTATATTCAATTCATTCACCTACTTGGTGAGTTCATCATAAACAACGTTCAAATACACCCTTCTTCTCTCTTGCAATTTGAATTTCAAATTTCAAAGTTTTGGTACCTAGTGGCGGATCCAGAAATTTGACGAAAGGCGCGCATTATGTTTGAAACGACAATAGTAGGCATTTAATGTTAAAAAAAAAAAAAAAAATAAAAAAAAAATAAAAACCCACTAGGATGATGCTGAAAGGGTATGCACGTGTATACTATTAGCCGGCCTCAAGTATGTCTGCTTTTGTACTCACCCTCGTCTATTACTTTCCACTTTTTTTAATTTAAGTACTATACTATTTTACACAATAAACTAATAAATTAGTTACTGTAGTTTACACTACTTGTTAAAACCTAGCTTCCTCAAGATGTCTTTTTTCACCGTTTAGGAGTGCAACTAATCTCCTATGACCGTTTTTTACTTTGTGTGTTCAATGGGAAAATGGGTGAATAGAATGCAACATCCCAAAACTATAGTATGATATAAAACATAAAATCTTAAAAACGAACCAAACATGGGATTAAGATTTGGGTGCAAAAAGTGAAGTTGTAGAGCTTGTCAAGATGAAAAAGTTTAATTTTATGAGTGACAAATTGTGTTCCATTGTCTAAGAATTCAAGACGTGTCTAAAATGAGTGAAGATATGTAGTTATGTAGGGTCATATCTCATTTAATTCCACAGAGGTCCTTTGACAAGTGTATTTAAGATTTTAGTTTCTTGGTAGGTTTTTGACCAAATTTAAATTGTTATTGATGTGTTTGAAAGCATAGGAGACACGTATAAACCTCACACGTTGCAGCGGTGTTCATATAATCTAGCTCATAATTCGTAAATAAAATGAGAATTAAACTCTAAATGTGCATGGGTTAGCGGTACATAAAACCAGTGAACCAACTCACCATTTGGCTAATGCTTAATGTTCTTAGCTATCAAATACAGAGTACATGATATAACATTTGCACAAAATGACAAGTGATATCGTTAATTGAGTTGTAACATTTTCAAGAAATTGATTGGGTAAATGGAACCCTTAGGTGATGGTTTGCAAGTAGTGTAGTGTGTTGTATACCCGACTAACGCATGAAGGCAAAAGTCGAAAGTCGTAAAAGATACTCATACCGAGTTGCGTTTAAAGCCAAAGTTACAATAAGAGTAAACATAAAGGCGAAAGTTGTTAAAGATACTCACACTCTACTAACGTCATAACAGACACTTAAGAGTTGTGTGAATTAAGACAAATAATTGAAAAGTGCATTAGTCATTTTTGACTTTTACCCTATTTTAAATTGTGATTTTGTTGAAGTTATTAACTCAACCTGGAATAATAAAGTATAGGGACTAATGTTGCCTTTTCTAATTTTGCAGTTATAGCTTAAGAATAAGTTTTCAGCTAAAGTTGACAGGTTGTTGGAACTTTGAGGATTGAAGTTGGCTCAAGCTGGAAGTTCTATTTGGAGGCTATATAAGCTCATATTCAGATTTGGGTTTCATTATTCTTCTACATATTATTCACACAGATAAAAAGTATCCGATTATCAACCAAGTTAGATTGTTCTCTGATCATTGTGTTCTGATCATTCTTGTTATATTTCATTGTGAGTTGAGTGTTTGTATTGATACTATTGGCAAGATAGTCAATAGATCTGCACCTGAGTAGCAGTGGCAGATTTGTGAAGTGTTCTTGATTGTTGGTTGTATACTGATTAAGATCAGTATCTTTCTGATCTTGGAGTTGGTTTGGTTGATAATAAAAGTAACTTGAATTGAGATTCAAGTTGTGTTTACAGTTTTGTTATAAAATTTTACATGGTATCAGAGACAAGTTCTTCGCCTTGCTCTGATTAAATTGATTTCGGGAAAATTAGGGTTTCAAAAATTTGGGGGAAATTAGTTTGAATTAACCTAATTAATTGTGATTAATTAGTGTTTTTTGGCTCTAATTGATCGAGTCTAAAATATTTTACAAAACGCCTAATTTTTGAGAAAATTAGGGTTTCGGTATTTTTGGGGGTTTAATTTCTTGGTCCGATTGGTGGTTTGTTCTTGGTGTTCTTGATTCTTTCTGGTGATTCTTGGTGGTTCTGGTTTGATTGAGATCGTGTGGGTTGTGATTCTTGTCTCAAGAATTATAATCAGGGTTCTTGTTCCGCTGTTTTATGTATTTGCGCGCACTGTAACACCTCTCGCACCCTTTATATTTCTCTTTTTTATTTCCTGTTTAGATTGACGGGGAGTAGGAGTTGAGTATTGTTGGAGGTTTGTGATTGTTGTTGGAGTGTGGTTTATCTGTATTAGTTGTAGATCTTGATTTAGAGTGATCTGCCCTTGACCTACCACCTTGAGTGGCAAGGAAGCCTGGGAACTACTTTATTGTTTTTTTTTCTTGTGTGTTTGTGGTTCTTGCTTATTTTCCAGTATGTCTGTTCATGGTTATACTGATGATGAATATGAGGCTGATGAGCCTGTTACTTTGATTAGCAGATTGGATCTTAGTAATCCATTGCATTTACATCCTAATGACTCTGCCACTCTTACTGTTGTTTCTATCAAATTAAAAGGGACTGAAAATTATAATGTGTGGTCTTGTGCTATGTTGTTAGCATTAGAAGGCAAAAATAAAATTGGTTTTGTTGATGGGTCTTGTAGAAGATCTAATGCTGATGAAGTTCTAGGTAGACAATGGGATAGGGTGAATGCTGTTGTTTTGGGATGGATTTTAAATTCTATTTCAGAAGAATTGTTTTGGGACAAATTTTTCTAAAAGAGCTTCTGATGTGTGGAATGAATTAAAAGAAATGTTTGATAGAGTTGATGGTTCTGTTACTTTTAACTTGCATCATAAGATCAACTCCTTGTCTCAAAATGGTAGTACTATTGCTGAATATTTTAATAAGTTGTCTACTCTGTGGAAACAATTTGATGCCTTGGTTCAGTTGCCTAGGTGTACTTGTCATGCTGCTGATGATTTTAAAAAACATAATCAATTGATGAAATTAATGCAATTCTTAATGGGATTAGATGAGTGTTATATGCAAATAAGAAGTAATATTTTGTCTAGAGACCCTCTCCCTGATGTTAAAGGGGCTTTTGTTGTCATTTCTAGTGAGGAATCTCACAGGTCTGTGGTCACTGGTTCAGATGGTGGGACTTCTCAAAAGTCTCATTCATCTGTGTTCAACTCCAGTGTTCCAAATAGAGGGAACACCCAGAGGTCTTCTACCTCTGGCAGTTCTTTCAGACCTAACAATGGCCCTAGAAATAATGATACTAGAAGGATTGCTGGTGGTCCTGTCTTAGTTTGTGAACATTGTCGATTTAATGGTCACACTGTGGATAGATGTTTTAAGATCATTGGGTACCCTACTGATTTTGGGAAAAATAGAAAGAATAATAATAATCGTGGTGCTCTTAATTTTGATAAGAGATTTGTGAACAATAATAATTCGTTGGATCTAGTTCTATCTCGCCTTTTCGATGAATGATATCTAAACTCATTTCTTTGATTAAGGAGAACTCGTTAATACTAATGGAAATGGGAAGACTGTGCATGCCAATATGGCAGGTATTGTCTTCAATAAAAGTAAATTTTTTAATCAAAATTTTAAAAGGTTTTTTTGTCATAATAGTAAAATGAGGGCTGCATTGGTTGCAGCAGGTATTATTGTTGATTCTGGTGCAAATCAACATCTTACATATACTGATAAATATTTAGTGAATGTCATTGATATTTCTAAGCTTGGTGTTAAGGTGTCTCATCCCAATGGGACTGAAGCCTTAATTACTAAGGTTGGAAATATGGTTCTCACTAAACATTTAACATTATATGATGTGTTGGTTGTTCCTGAATATTGTGTCAGTTTAATGTCTGTTCATAAGGTAGCTAGAGATAGTAAGTTTGTTGTTGCCTTTGATGAGAACAAATGTTATGTTTTACCTCGTGATTTGAGGGAATGAATGTTCGGGATTGGTAGATGATGGATGGTTTATATTACTTTGATGGAGATCAAGGTATTGACCTAGGAGTTCAAAATTTTAAGTCCACTGTTATTTGACTAAGAAAACTTGGCATTGCGACTTGGTCATCCTCCGACCAAGTATTAACAAAGGTTGAAGGGTGAAATCATTTTCAAAATAAAGATGACATTGAGCCTTGTGACATTTGTCAACAAAGCTAAACAAACCGAGAGCCTTTTCCTCTAAGTGACCATAAAACTTTGCCTTTAGGTGACTTAGTTCACCTAGATCTTTGGGGTCCTTATAAAATAAAAAGTAAAGAAGGTCATGATTCTTTTTAACTATTGTTGATGATTTCACCAGGGCAGTTTGGGTTTACTTACTTAAGAGTAAGCAAGAGGTGTTTGATTATATTCAAATCTTTTATAATCTTGTTAAAACACGTTTGAAAATGTGTTAAAATTTTTAGAAGTGATAATGGTATCGAATTTGTTAATACTCATTTTAATGGATTTTGTGAGAAAATGGTATTATTCATCAAACATCTTGTACTTACACACCTCAATGAATGGGGTTGTTGAGAGGAAACATAGGCATCTCTTAAATGTTGCGGATCCCTTATGTTTCGTGGGGATTGCCTTTATATTTGTGGTCCGAATGCATTCTAACCGCCACTTACTTGATTAATGATTGCCTTCTTGGTCTTGAATGGATTATCTCCTTTTAATCTTGTTTTAATAAAAACCGAACTAAATCATTTAAGAACTTTTGGTTGTCTTTGCTTTGCTACTATTCTTACTAATAATGATAAGTTTAGTAGTAGAGTGAAAATGTGTTTTAGTTGGGTATTCCAATTTTCAAAAGGTTATAAACTTTATAGTCTTGAAAGGAAACAATTTATATTCTCTAGAGATGTAAGATTTTTGAAAATGTTTTTCCTTTCAAGATTAAAACCTCTTCACGCTGCTCCCGACCCCTCTCAATCAGAGTTTGAATCATGTTAACTTCTTTGATGAAGTAGCTTGTGAAAATTCTGACACAACCAATGATGATAGTACTCATAGTGATCATCATGAGAGTGAGGGCAGCCCCTCCTTGCATCTAGGCAGCCCAACTATTGACCATGAATGTGGTGATTTGGGGCACTGATGGTTCCAATGAGGTTACCAAGACAAGTGAGTTGGCTGCAACTCCTCTTGGTGTGAGCAGTTCTGAGGGTGTAAATAGTCCCTTAACTGATCAAGCAGAAGAGGTAGTTTTGGAAAGTAATAGTCAGCCTTCTTTAAGAAGGTCTGATAGAACTTCTGTTTTTCCAAATAGATATAATGATTTTGTGGTTGAGTCTAAAGTTAAGTATGGACTTGAAAAATTTGTTAATTACTCAAAACTAAGTTCTGAAAACTTCTGTTTTATTGTTGAATTAAATAAAGCTGTTGAACCAAAATCTTTTAAAGAAGCTTCTAAACATCAGCACTAGAGAGATGCTATGGATAAAGAAATGCATGCTCTTTATAGTAATGATACTTTTGAAATATGTGAGTTGCCTGTTGGTAGAAAAGCCATAGGAAATAGATGGGTGTATAAGATTAAGTATAAATCCACAGGAGAGATTGAGAGGTATAAGGGTAGATTAGTTGTCAAAGGGTATAGTCAGAAGGAAGGTGTTGACTTTGATGAAACCTTCTCTCCTGTGGTCAAAATTGTTACTATTAGATGTGTTGTTAATCTTGTTGTTCAAATGTGTTGGCCTATTTTTCAGCTTGATGTTAATAATGCTTTTCTTTATGGCGATCTTAATGAAACTGTGTATATGACATTACCTGAGGGATATTTTAATGATAATGATAAAAGAGTATGTAGACTTAAAAAATCATTGTATGGGTTGAAACAAGCACCCAGGCAATGGAATGCTAAGCTGACTAGTACTTTGCTTGAGAATGGTTTTAAACAGAGTAAAAGTGATTATTCTTTGTTCACCAAAAGTGACTCGGGTAACTTTGTTGCTTTACTGGTTTATGTGGATGATATAATAATTACTGGGAACAATTTGAAGGAAATTGAAAGTTTTAAAGTTTTTTTGAAATCTAAGTTTCAAATTAAGGATTTGGGAAAACTTAAATACTTTCTTGGCATTGAAGTTGTTGATGCTGAAAAGGGTGTTTGTTTAACTCAAAGAAAATACTGTTTGGATTTGTTAACTGAATTTGGGTTATTGGCTTGTAAGGCTTCTGCCTTTCCTCTTGAACAAAACTTGTTCTTAACTAGTGAACCTACTGTTAGTGATCCAGTAATAGATAACTTAACTGAATATCAAAAGTTGATTGGAAAATCTATTTACCTAACTCATACTAGACCTGATATTGCTTATTCTGTTCACTGTTTAAGTCAGTTTATGCGTAAGCCTCTTAGGTCTCATTTGAAAATTGCACTAAAAGTCTTGAGGTATTTAAAAGGTTCTCCTGGGAAAGGTATTCATATTACCAAATGCCCAGATGTTTCTCTTGAAGCATTTGTTGATGCAGATTGGGCTAAATGTCTTACAACTAGAAAATCTGTTACTGGTTACTGCTTATTTTTAAATGGTTCACTAGTATCATGGAAAAGCAAAAAACAAAATACCATTTCTAAGTCATCAGCAGAGGCTGAGTATAGAGCTATGGCCTCTGCTACTTCTGAAGTTGTTTGGGTTCTCAAAATTTTAAATGACTTGAACTGGGAACATTTTTTACCTGTTAAGCTCTTTTGTGATAGTCAAGCTGCTATCAAGATAGCAGCTAATCCTGTCTTTCATGAGAGAACTAAACATTTAGAAATTGATTTACATTTTGTGAGGGAAAAAATTTTGGCAGGGGTGATTAAGACTGAAAAGATTAATACAGCAGATCAAACTGCTGATATTTTAACTAAGGGGTTAAGCAGGCTTCAACATGAAAAGCTTGTTGGTAAACTGAGTATGATTGATTTATTCCAGGTTGGAGTTAAGGGGGGATGTTGAAGTTATTAACTCAACCTGGAATAATAAAGTATAGGGACTAATGTTGCCTTTTCTAATTTTGCAGTTATACTTAAGAATAAGTTTTCAGCTAAAGTTGACAGTTTGTTGGAACTTTGAGGATTGAAGTTGGCTCAAGCTGGAAGTTCTATTTGGAGGCTATATAAGCTCATATTCAGATTAGGGTTTCATTATTCTTCTACATATTATTCACACAGATAAAAAGTATCCGATTATCAACCAAGTTAGATTGTTCTCTGATCATTGTGTTCTTATCATTCTTGTTATATTTCATTGTGAGTTGAGTGTTTGTATTGATACTATTGGCAAGATAGTCAATAGATCTGCACCTGAGTAGCAGTGGCAGATTTGTGAAGTGTTCTTGATTGTTGGTTGTATACTAATTAAGATCAGTATCTTTCTGATCTTGGAGTTGGTTTGGTTGATAATAAAAGTAACTTGAATTGAGATTCAAGTTGTGTTTACAGTTTTGTTATAAAATTTTACAGATTTGTTCATTCATTTACAGGATCATGGTTTTGAAAATTGCTTCCCAATTTGAACTTGACTGTTTTTGCCGCACAACTGATGCTGTTGCACTTGTAAGCGTGGTGTAGTAAATCTTGGTTTCTATACACATATAATCATTTGGATGACTACATTTTTGTCCAAGTACATGTTGGAAACACTCCAATAGTACTAACATAAAAAAGCTGATTGAAATAATCAATTTCATATCTCAAATTCAAACACCCCTTTATTAGTGCTAAAGTTAACGAGTAACACCAAAAGCTTGTAGAAAAATAACGGAAATAATTTGTAACATTGATGAATGCTGCATACTTATCTTTTCTGTGAAAAGTAAATGACAATGCTAAATCCTTAGTTTCTGGTCTAAAGCTGTCTTACATTTTTAATTGTTGGTATCACCCGCTCCAGTATGCTGCTGATGCAGTTTGTAATGTTTTGCGTGTTGATCAGGTACGACGTTAACCTATTATTACTGCGATTTTTGTGTGCTTTTTAATTCTTAAATCAGAGTATCTATACTTGTTTATTTGGTTATTACCTTGTTCGGGTTGAGTGTATACATGTGAAATCGATCGGCTTGAGTTGGAATTGTTAATCATCCCCAATATTGGGCATATTATAGTCATAAATGAAAATATCATTAAATTCTTTGAGTAGTTAATATCTTATCCTATTATTCTTTTTTGAAGGGAAGTGATCTTTCATTCCATTATTTAAAGAGTTGCAGCATATCTTATATATAAAACCATCATTTAAGTCATTCTCTTGTATAAAAAACATTTTAGTTAGATGATACTACTACTGGTAAATGTATGAAAGATATTCATAATCATTTAAGTCATTCTCTTGCCTTTATGCGTTAGTTGGGTATATAACATATTCATAATCTGGGAACTGCACATATATGATGGGCTAAGTAGGAGGTCCAATACAGTAAGAATGTACCATAATGAAGGGTTCTTTATTGTGAAGGGTAAATGGTCTTGGAGGATGGTGTATGATGGGAGGAATAGAGAGGAGTGAAAGATGATCCTTCTTGGTCCTCTCAATACATCATCACAGGATGGGTATGGGTTCCTAGTGAAGCCACACACCATTTCTGTCCTTGCTATTGTGGTTGTAGGTTGAATGGCTTGGATGGAAGGGTGATGTGGAAATGTAGCTAGATGGGTGGTGCAAAAATGGTGAACTAAAAGAAGATAATTGGCATGGCATACATCACAGTGCAGTTGTCTTCTTCATTGTAATGGAAACTGGTGTATGTTTCTTATCCTATTTGGTGCACTAGTTTGTGCTTTATGAAGTTTTAGATATAGTTCTGTTGTATCTGGATGGATATGTCCATTCCAGTTTTGTATTTTCCTTGTAATTTGTTACTGATTCTAATATAATTCACCATTTGCACCAAAAAAACATATTCATAATCTTTATTTTTATTTTAAGGGGGTGTTTGTTTAAGATTATATGTGTCAACCCAAACTTGTTAACTTCCGTGTCAGTTGGGTTTCCTGTCGGGTCACAAATTGACACCCATAATTGATAGTAAAGTACTTGAATTGGGAATTGAAAAAATTCAATGTAATTGTGTCGATTTCTGTTTAGAATAAGATTACATGCAACTAAATTTATGGTACCAAAACATACACATATACATATATGTTTAATTGTAACTCTTACTTGATGCTTGTCCTTGTCCTTGGTCTTAATTTGAAGGAAATTTCTTGTTATGGTGAGGGAATCTAATATGCATTTCATATACGTTTTGAAACACTTTCTTTGCAAATGCAGAGGCATCGTTAATGGTGTTAGAGGGCTGCATGCTAAAGGAATTACAATTGGTGACTCAGGTATAGATGACATTTTAGTCAACGAAGATATGATTGTCAAAGTTTCACCCATCAACCATAACAAGAAATTTCCTTCAAATTAAGACCAAGGACAAGGACACAAAACTGAAGTTGATTCCCTCACCTAACCCCATGTTAGCTTTGGTCTTAACATGGGGTTAGGTGAGCGAATCAACTTCAGTTTTGTGTCCTTGTCTTTGGTCTTAATTTGAAGGAAATTTCTTCTTATGGTTGATGGGTGAAACTCTGACAATCATATCTTCGTTGACTAAAATGTCATCTATACCTAAGTCACCAATGGTAATTCCTTTAACATGCAGCCCTCTAACAGCATTAACGATGCCTCTGCATTTGCAAAGAAAGTGTTTCAAAACATATATGAAATGCATATTAGATTTACCCCCATGTCATGTTGTACTTGTGTTTTCGTCTGATCCTTCTTCGTTACTATACAACGCCACTTTACATCGGTATAAATTCCTGGTGGAACATCATATTCCTCCGGCTTACGACTATCAATTTCCTTCATCCTTTTACCTTCTGGCTTCCGATGTTACCTTTAAAATTAGTTAGTTCTTGATAAACTTTAGTTATACATAACTTCACACATAATTACTATACATGTATAATAAATGTTACCAATAAAACAAATTCAATAAATGAAACTCGAAGTAATAAGGAATTTCTTTGAGTTCCAACGCAGGGTATCATATATCTTGTCAATTTAAATCCTCGAAATTGAAGATAATTATCTCATCTTTATTGGTTTCTTAAATAAGATTATTCTAGGTTCTCGTCAATCAACATTAGGTTCTTTAAAAGTAAACAATGTAACCCGAATAAGGTTCTTTAAAAGTAAACCATGTAACCCAAATAAGGTTCTTTAAATAGTGTAGCAACATCGGGTCTTAAATATAAATCCTATAAACGAACAAAGTAAATTTTAGAACAGAAGATCAAGGCTTTTGTGTAAAACTATAAATTTAAGCTCAGTGAGCACCTACACATTACAGACCTTTTACAAAGCTCTTTTCTATATGTATTAGTGATAATAGCTAACAAGATATAGATATCAATAAGGTAGAAAATATAGTGAGATTATACCTTTATTTCCAAGACCACCTATTTCAATAACAAGAAAAAGGTCGTTTGCTCTTGTATCGTAAAATAAAAGCACAGGGTTTTGATCAACACTTGGAGCAAACATTGTTAGTTGCTTGGAGAATCTTAGAATGGTGTGTGTGCGTGTAAAAAACCAGCACCCAAAGAGTATATTATATAGACTTGAATATGGGTAGATGGAGACATAAATATTGGTAGGTGGGTGGTTGAAATGAATTGAAGTCAAGTTGGTGACATAAAGAAGCCAAAGTGTTCGAGCGGGAAAAAACGAGTTGGTTTTGGGCGGGAAACTAAATGAAGTTGGTGAATGCTTTGAGTTAATGAGTAGTTGTGGTCCTCTGAATATATTTGGTGAGTGAGAGAGAAAGAGTAAAGAGATGGAGAAAGTGAATGGATTTTGTTTCTATACTACTACTATAATATTTAGGGTACTGGCAACCATGATCCCATACCTCACCACTCATCAATAATATCATTCTACCTCATCTCATACCCAGTGGCGGACCCAGCCACAAAACCAAAGTGGTTCCTTCATATAGCAAAGGCGAAAAAATCAATGAGTTAACCGATTACACGGATGACACGTTAGATAAGGTCGCGTCGGTACAAGTCTAGTTTAATGCAACCACGTCATTAAAATGAAAAATCATGATTAACTTTTGTAACATAATCATAGCTACAACATTTATTAATTTCCAAAACAATATCTCGTATGTCAAAAAGTTTAAAAATAGTAAGAGGCTGCTAAAGTAAATATTTTAACTATAAGTAGGGATGAGCATGAGTACCATAAAAACGGTACGGTACCGGAACCGTACCGGTACCGACTTGTACCGGTACCGGTTATCACTACCCGGTACGGTACCGGTACCATGAAATTCGCTCAAAAAAAATCCGGTACCACTAAAAATCGGCACGGTACCAAGACGGGAAATCCCGATTTTAGTACCGGAATAAAAAGAGGCTTAATTTTTTTTACTAAACTCATGATTTAAGCACTCATAACTTAGTAGTAGCTTGTATATTTTCACTGATTCTTGTAATCATCTTATTTGTTGTCGTTGGTGTTGTCAGCAAGTGGCAATAATGTATACCTGTATAAATAATTCTATAACATAATACTTATGCTATTTCTAATATTATCAGTTTCATAAATTGTAAAGCCAATGTTAACTAGCCACTTGGTAACCTGCTTAAGTTGAAGATATTTCAAAGTATGTAACCATTCGTTATCTCATATATTTTAGACCTTCACCAATTGCACTTCATGAATGGTCAATTTGAGTTGTGTCTCTATATCATCATAGTGGGTCAAATTGGTACAATTTAAGATTATTTTATTCTAAACGGTACTCAATTCGGTATAGTACCGGTTTCCCGAACCCGGTACCGGTACCGATATACCTCTCGTTTCCGGGATCGGGACTATATATTTTGGCCGGGAAAAAATACGGTACCTCGGAAACGGTGCCGGTACGGTACCAAAATGGTACCGTGCTCATCCCTACGTCTATAAGGGTTAAAACAACACCCTAAATAAGAATAAAGGTGAGAGTAGTACATTATAAATAAGAATTAGGCTATAAGAATAAAATAAATAAACTTTGATATCTGAGTCATCTTCTCTACCAAATACATAAAACCACAAAATCTCCATTGACGTACGACTTGAAGATATATTTTCAGTTACTTCCTTATCTTTTTTTGTCACCTCTTTATCTTTTCAAGATGTAAGGTGGTTCCTAAGCTAAACATAAGGTAGGTCCCAAATTTTATGTATATATACCTTATAACGGGTGTTGATTTCTAAGGTGGTTCCCGGAGACCACCTTAGCATGTATAGGTCTGCCTCTCTGCTCATACCTCATCATACTTTTCTAGTGGCAACCATGATTTTATACCTCACCTAATTTTATTTTTTTATTTTTTATCCAAAAACTTTTCTCATCCTCCTTTGCATGGTAAGAAACCTGTTGGCTTGCTATTGGCCACCTTATGATGACTAATGCACATGTAAAAATCCAAAAACTTCAATTACGAGCTGCTATATAAATATCCCCTTCATATATTCCATATCACAACATACCAATTCAGGCCACAACGTATTCCATAACAGTAACACAAACCAAGTCGTTACACATTCTTACTTTTGTACAAGATGACTTCTACAAGCCGTGAATGGATGGCTACTGGTGTTGCCATTGTTAATGGACATACAGAACAAGGTTACAAGCTTAGATCACTTTACAAGGTTTCTTGCTTCACCTCACCATGCCGATTCGGCAATCTTTGTCGCTCTCCATCCAAACCGCACCCAGTGGCGGATCCAGGAAATTTAAACATGTGTGGCACAAAAAATATTTTTTACCTCAAGTTCTAACTTATATAGGATAACAAGTACGATAGTTACACAACTTATATATAAGTTAACAAAGTTACCTCGATCACCCTAAATTAATTTACCCTTTCGATCGCTCATAGATTGGAAGCGCTTCATCACATCTTCATTTTTGACATTGATGAATACTTCTTTCTCTATGCTACAAACTAGAGCATGGTTCAAAAATCTATTACCCATTCGATTACGGAGATCCGACTTTATCAACTTCATTGTAGAAAAACATCTTTCAACTATTGCAGTAGCCACGGGCAAAACCAAAGCGAGCTTCAATAACTTATATATCAAAGGAAAAGACTTATGTTTATCTAATCTCACCATCTCCGTAGCAAGCTCTGTAATAGTATTCACCTTTGAAAAATCTTCATTTTGAACCACATTCACACGATATAGGTCAAGCTCACGCATAAGATGAAACCTATCTGAATCCGTAAAATCATCCGGATATAAAGTAGTCAAGGTAATGAGCTTTGAGGCGTCAAACATAGAAAATGAAGCACTCGGACTCAAAGCTGACATATTACTAAGTAAGTCTGTGCTTATCTCACTGAAGCGATCACCAAACTCTGGGATTTGCATATCCAAAACTGTGTTAAATATGTCAATCTCAAAATAATGTCGATTCGTTATGCCAACTGTTCTATTTCTTTTAGCCGCACATGCTTCATCCATCTTCAACACTTCAATACCATACTTTGTACAAAACATGTTCACTTTCTTCAAAATTGTTTCAAACCCATCTACTCTAAGTGTCATCAATGTCTCTTTTGTTCCATTAATCACTGAAACCGCGTCCAATATATTTTGATCTTTTCTTTGAAGAGCCTTCGAAAATAAATTTGTGGCCCCTAAAATGTGCTCCATTAAGTGCAAGTAAAACACAAACTCGTACTTTTTAAAGTATGATAAAATGCCTTGTGCCTGGACTCGGTTTCGAGCATCATTACCTTCTTTTTCAACAAACTTTAGTACTTTAATAACTTCAGGAAACAAATTAAACAAACTCACAATTGTTTTGTAATGGGAACCCCAACGTGTATCTCGTGGTCTTATAATGGTTATTTCTTGGTTTAACCTTCGTCCAGTTTCCTTTGCACCCGCGCTTATTTCTGCTTCTACTCTTACTTTGTAATGTGGGAAACTGTGTACACTTTATTTATAAAATCATATTATAACGACAATAAATAAATTAATGAAAGTAAAACAAGAAATTAAATGCATGAATGGAGTAGAAGGAGAAGATGACACTATTCAATGTAATTAAAATGAAAGCAAGAAAAGAATTGCACGAGGCTAGTATTGAATACGATTCCCTTAAAACAGATTCGTCGTCTGCTTCCTGTGGTACAACGACGCAATTGTCTACACCGGACTAGACCACTTGCTCGAAAGATCGCCGAAAGACTCGTGTGTTTCGAGCAAAGAATTGCGGAACTCGTCTCGTGGTAATGAGTGCGTTTTTTCGTGTGTAAAACCGAATGAGATGTGTTCAATAGATAGGCTAAACCTATCTTGGTCACCAAGAAAAGATATTCGTCAGATATACACAGATTACGCAAATCTGTTAATTATTAAACACGGTTTCTAAATCTTCTATTTATTTAAACCGATTCTGCCTAACTTGTGTACAAAGTTTAAATCGGCCCAAAATAAATAGACACAACTGAAATAATGATACCGAAATCAGAGCAAAAAGATACGCAGTATGCGAGATTTTGAGTCGATTCGTGTCCCAGGTCGCTGGCTCGCATGAGTTCGAAGCTTCAACTCATTTTGGCCCGAAATCTCGAATCAGACCCCCCGCGCAGCACGTAGGTGTTGGAGTAAAACCAACAAATCAATTTGAAGGTTCATATCAAGATTTCTATATAAACAAGGTTTCACTTCTTGTTTTGGGCGATGTGGGATACTCCCATTTTTCCAAATTTTGTGTTTCAAGTGCCTCACTTTGAGACACGATATCTCATTCATTTCAACTCCATTTTGGACATACTTTAGCTCGTTGCGAAGCTCTCGTCGAGGAGAATGCAAAGCTACCAAGAAACATAAACATATATAACATATATCATATATTAAAAGGTGTCCAAAATTTGCAAAACTCATTTTGCAAAACCACTTTTCCAACAATCCCCCACATGAATGGAAATTGGTCGAAAACACACGAAAGTTTCGGTGAAATTTCTGCGGTTAAGTCTTGCATAGGATAGGTAGGTGTAACCCTTTGAACCTTCCCTTGTGAGATGCACTTAGTCTCCTAGATCTAAGTAGACGCGATGTCCTTGAACTCATTATCCATTTACGTAGACGACATTACACTTCACACAAGACTCTCCCGACATTGTCAAGTCCTCATAGTCGTGTTCGTTATGGTCATGAACACTAGCCCGGTTCTCGCAAGAGCTCTTAGGAATTGCGCCCACATTTCCCTTGAGCGACCCCACTTTCTCTCACATAGGTGATTTCATCTTGAATCATTAAAACATATGTTTTGTGATTTCATCTTGAATCATTATGCTTTATGATTTCATCCGAATCATTAAAGCCATATGTTTAACCTCTCAACAAGTCACATTTGTTATAGGAATGGACTAGGAAAGTTACAATATTTAGTAACTCCCCACATTGACGTGACTTCCCCACATTTCTATGATTAGGTTGTCCTATTGAACCCAGATCTTGGGATCTCCAAACAATCGGGTTAGGTTTTCCTTCATAGAAACTCATTCCTTCAAGGGCTTTAGTCTCATTCCTCTAGACGACTTACTTACTAACTCTCCGCTTAAGCCTTTCGTAGCGGATCCGCGATGTTATCCTTTGACTTCACATAGTCAATCGAGATAACTCTGCTGAGAGTAGTTGTCGATCGAATTATGTCGACGACGGATATGTCCGGACTTTCCATTATACATTATGCTATGAGCTCGCCAATTGCCGATTGACTATCACAATGTATACTAATGGTCGTTACCGGTTTAGGCCACCTTGGTATGTCCTCTACGAATTGACGTAGCTATTCCGCCTCTTGTCCGCATTTATCTAACGCGATAAATTTCGATTCCATCGTGGACTTAGCTATAACAGTTTGCTTGGAAGACTTCCAAGATATAGTCGCTCCGCCTAGTGTAAACACATATCCACTAGTTGATCTAGAATCTTTAAGTCGATATCCAATTTGCATCATCGTATCCTTCGATAACAAACCGGATATCGATCATAATGCATCCATAATCGCGATCGATCTCAAATAGTGAAGTACCCTAGTCATAGCCGCCCAATGTGCATAGCTTGGGTTACTAGTATACCTACTTAGCTCGCTAACAAGATATGCTAAGTCGCCTGCACCGCTATTAGTACATTAACATGCCAATAATTCTTGAATACTCTAATTGGGCAACACCTAAGCCTCTATTTTTAGATAGATGCTTATCGGTGTCAATTGGAGTTCTAGCTAGGCCGGAATCCCCGCATTATGAGTATTAAGAATTTTATCCACATAATGTGCTTGACTTAACACAAGTCCATTCTCGAGTTCGTATGATCTTTATTCCAAGGATCACATCACCAAACCCATATCCTTCATGTCAAACTTTGATTTCAACATGTCTTTAGTAGATTTGATCATCTTGTCGTTATCGCCAACGATAAGCATATCATCAACATATAAACACAAGATTACATATCCACTATTTGTGTCTTTGACATAAACACATTTGTCGATTCATTAATTTTGAAACCACTCTCTAGCATGGCGTGGTCAAATTTTTGATGCCATTGTTTGGGAGCTTGCTTTAAGCCATATAATGACTTAACAAGCCTACAAACTTTGTTCTCTTGTCCAGAGCCATGAAACCCTCAGTTGATTCATGTAGATTTCTTCTTCTAAATCTCCGCTTAGAAATGCCGCTTTCACATCCATTTGGTGAACTTCCAAATTTCTTAAAGCGCAATAGCAAGTATCATCCTAATCGATGTTATTCGCGAATAAGTGAATATGTATCAAAGTAATCAAGACCTTCTCGTTGTCTAAACTTTGATTACTAATCTTGCTTTATACTTGTCAATGGTGCCATCGGCTTTCATCTTCTTCTTGAAGATCCATTTATAGCCTAGTGGTTTACAACCGTGAGGTAAATCCACGAGCTCCCAAGTATGATTTTGTAAAATAGAATCTATTTCACTTTTAATGGCTTCTTTCCATTGAGGCCCTTTCGAGGAAGTAACCGCTTCTCGGTATGAAGTAGGTTCATTTTCAACCATAAAAGAAACAAAATCGGGTCCAAACGATTTCTGTTCTTGCCCTTTGCTTCTTCTAGGTTCAACCTCTTCTTCCTCGCTTGATCTTGTCTCTCATCTTGGAGATCATTATCATCTCGTTGTCTCTTATCTTGACAACTTCTTCATCTATTCTAGATGAACTTCCGCTTCCTTCGTTAAACAAGGAAAAATAGTTTCAAAGAATGAAGCATTCCTTGATTCCATTAAAGTACCTTTTGTATATCCGGATTTTCAATTCATGTACTATGAAGCGATAAGCACCGCTATTCTTAGCATATCCGATGAATATACAATCCATGATTTAGGTCCAATCTTTGGGCCTTGGGAGTCGATATAGCGACCTTTGCTAGACACCCCACACTGTAGTACCGATATGATGGCTTTCACCCATCCATAATTCATAAGGGTCTCTTCTTTTCCTTACGAGGTATCTTATTTAAAAGATAAGAGCCGTTAAAATGGCTTCCCCACATGTCCCGGCTTAGACCGAACTTATCAACATGGCATTAACCATTTCTTTCAAGGTACGGTTCTTCCTTTCGGCAATACTGCTCATTGAGGTGAATAGGAGCAAAGTGAACTCGTGTCTAATTCCATGTTTCGCATAGGTCGTCGAATGGAGACACATATTCACCTCCTCTATCACTTCGGACCACCTTGATTTTCTTACTAAGTTGATTCTCAACTTCGCTTTTGTATAGAACAAAGTTGTCTATAGCTTCATCTTTACTTTTCGAAGTAAACATAGCAATACTTTGTACAATCATCAATAAACATGATAAAGTACTTATTGCCACCTTTTGTGGGTAGTGATTTCAAATCACATATGTCGTGTGTATCATATCAAGTGGTTCGGTTTTCGCTCAACCGATTTGAAAGATGCTCTTGTAAGTTTGGCTTCAACACAAGTTTCACATTTATATTTTGAGTCAATATGGAAATTAGGTATGCAATTAAATTTAATCAAACGACGATCGAATTAAAATTTACATGTCCAAGACGGCCATGCCACATATTAGAAGACTCAATCAAGTAAGCGTAAGAATTCATTTTATTGATATCATTCTTAACAACCATTACATTGAGCTTAAACATACCATTCGTGGCATATCCCCTACCAACATAAACTTGATTCTTAGAAAGAACAAACTTATCGACTCAAAAACAAGACGAAAACCAAACTTGTTCAATTGTTAACTGTGACACAAGATTCTTGCGAATCTCGAACATACAAGACATTAGTCAACTTGAGCTCTTTCTGATGTCATCTTCAAGATTACATCTCCTTCACCCTTGATTTCAAGTATTGCAGAGTTGCCCATGTACGCCTTCTCTCCACTATCAACCGCCTCCGAAAGAGTGAAACATACTCTTATCAAGACACACACGACGGGTAGCCCCAAGATCCACCCACCATTCCTCGTTGTTGGAACCTACCAGTTAACTTCAGAGATCATGGCAATGACATCGACACCATAGCAATCATGTCCACATCTTCATTCACCATATTAGCCTGGAGTGGAGTCACCCGCTTCAGCATCTTACAATTAGCAAAGACGGTGACTGGTCGGTCACAGCTTGAAACACACCCTTGGAACTTCGTTTCACAATTGCGACTTTAGGAGCAAGGTACTCGACTTCCTTTGTCCTTCTTGTCATTCTTTCCTTTTCCTTTAGCTTTGACATTGGACTTTGAAGATGACGAAACATGCTCAACCATATTTGCCTTTGCGTAATCAGCGATACGTGTTTTTCTCGAGCCACTTGTTGTCCTCTTCAATACGAAGACGAACAACCAAGTCTTCAACACTCATCTCCTTTCGCTTATGCTTCGTGTAGTTCTTGAATTCTACCCACTGAGGTAACTTTTCAATAATAACAAAGAACTTGAAAAGTTTCACTCAAAGTCATTCCTCAAAGATGAATATCGTGTAGCGTAACCGCAGATCTTGAACCCGACTTATCACATTCTTTGAATCAACCATCTTGTAATCCAAAAACGAGCTACCACGAACTTCTTTGTACCAAGATCCTCGCTTTGTACTTATGCTCCAATGACTCCCATAATTCTTTGGCGCCTTGGTCTTGCAAGACACGTTGTACAAAGAATCAACCAAACCATTCGTAACATAATTGTGACACAAAAATCAATGTTTCCATGCTTCCAAGGCTTGAATACTGCTGATTAGAGGATTGACCTTCGCAGGAGGTTCCACGTTAGGTGGGTTTTCTTTAAGAACCGCGCAAGGTTCAAAGTAGTCGATAGAAAACATCTTTTGTTGCCACCTCTTGAAATTCGCCCATTGAATTTCTCCGGTTTCTCAAAGATGATTAGCAATCGTGTTGGTAATCGCGCACTGTGCACGCTCACAAGAGTAGTCACAGAGGGTAGTCGTGTTTGTCATCCTGGAAATCAAACACAAACAGTTAAACAAACTGTTTTAAAAAGTATCTACTTGTACCAGATCTGATTCAACAAAACTCTAGCTTGGTTTTGATGGATCGAATAAATCAGTTTAATAGAAACTCTATCTTGGTTTCGTTAAAACTGATAATAAACTGCTTAAAAAAAACGTTATAGATCTGTTAATCCAAATCTGTATGTTAAAACTGTTTAAAAGAAACTGATATCCAAAGAAACTCAACAAGGTTTCGACAGAAACAGTTATAAAAATTCAGTAATAATTAATCCGATTTCTTAACAAAGTGTAATAAATTCGGTTAAACCGAACTGCTTTTAAGACGTGGAAACGTGTACAATTTATTTATAAAATCGATTATAACGACAATAAATAAATTAATGTAAAGTAAAAACAAGAAATTAAATGTATGTAATGGAGTAGAAGCGTAAGATGACACTATTCAATGTAATTAAACGAAAGCAAGAAAAGAATTGCACGAGGCTCGATTGAATACGATTCCCTTAAAACAGATTCGCCGTCTGCTTCCTGTGGTACAACGACGCAATTGCTGTCTGCCACCGGACTAGACCACTTGCCCGAAAGATCGCCGAAAGACTCGTGTGTTTTCGAGCAAAGAACCGCTGAACTCGTCTGTGGTAATGAGTCGTTTTTTTCGTGTGTAAAACCGAATGAGATGTGTTTAATATATAGGCTAAACCTATCTTGGTCACCAAGAAAAGATATTCGTCAGATATACACAGATTACGCAAATCATAATTATTAAACACGGTTTCTAAATCTTCTATTTATTTAAACCGATTCGCCTAACTTGTGTACAAAGTTTAAATCGGCCCAAAATAAATAGACACAACTGGAAATAATGATACCAAATCTGTAGCAAAAGATACGCAGTATGCGAGATTTTGAGTCGATTCGTGTCCGCAGGTCGCTGGCTCGCATGAGTTCGAAGCTTCAACTCATTTTGGCCCGTAAATCTCGAAAATGTGCACCCCTGCCACAACACGTAGGTGTTGGAGTAAAACCAACAAATCAATTTGAAGGTTCATATCAAGATTTCTATATAAACAAGGTTTCACTTCTTGTTTTGGGCGATGGGATACTCCCATTTTCCAAATTTTGTGTTTCAAGTGCCTCACTTTGAGACACGATATCTCATTCATTTCAACTCCATTTTGGACATACTTTAGCTCGCTATAAGCTCTCGTCGAGGAGAACGCAGCTACCAAGAAACATAAACATATATAACATATATCATATATTAAAATCCAAAATTTGCAAAACTCATTTTGCAAAACCACTTTTCCAACATGTAATTATCTTGAATCATATCTTTTCTTTTACAAGAAGATGAGACCACATTTAACTCATAAAAGAATTTGACAAGACCCATGTTTTCCTATAATAACTATCTGCACTGTGAGCGAAACAATGTACGTAATACACTGAGCTATTATCTTTCAATATCAAAGCTTTCAAACCATTGAACTCGCCACGCATATTACTTGCTCCATCATAGCCTTGACCTCTTACCTGTTGAAAGATTTGATATATTATATAAGATATAAATTATATAAACATTATAACTAAAGAAACAATCATGATACACATAAAACATGTAGACTAACCTGCTTCAAACTCAATTTATGTTGTGCAAATAAAGTATCGGTTGAAGCTTTAAGAGTTGCCGAAGACGTGTCATCTACATGAACAACACCAGCAAATCTCTCCTTAACAATTCCAAGTCTATCAACATATCGCAAAACGAGTGCCATTTGTTCCTTTTTGGATACATCACTAGACTCATCAACTAACAAAGAAAACACGTCACCTCCAATTTCTCTAATAATGTAATCAAGAACCTCTTCTGAAAAACATTCACATATTTGTTTTTGAATATCCGGAGATTTTAGTGTACAATTTAAAGGAGTTCGTGCGACCACCTGACTTGTTTCCACAATTTGATTTGCAAGTAAGTCATATAACTCTAAGAAAAGTCCTCTGTTCAAAGAATCTTTCTTCTCATCATGACCACGAAATGGTAACGAAGCCTTAAGTAAGAATCTGCACGTCTCAACCGAAAGATTCAAACGAATTCCATAATCTTTTGCCTCGCTTTCACTTTTCTTTTTAAAGGCAACATGAATAGATTGTTTTTGCTTTAACAATTTCACATTTCAAGTGCTTTGTTGTGATAACTATTAACCTCACCCACATGGTTGCTCGAGAGAATACTTTTACTCCAACTATTAAAACCATCCGTCACAAATGCATCATTTCCACTTGTTTTCCAACAGTAGTCTCTAAACAAATAACAACACAAACAATAGGCCTTGTCCGCCTTTACACTATACTCTAACCAAGGGAACTCATCAAACCAACTTGCAATGAAACTTACTTTAGTCCCTATTGTTTTTTTTGATAACTTATGGCCACGTGGTTGACAAGCTCCATTGCCCAAATACTTTCGCCTTATTTCATCTCTTATATTAGCGTCATAACTGAAAATGCTTGGCCTCTCAGAAGGATCCCATGGAAGAGTACCCAAATCAATACCATCTGATGATGAAGGAAACGGTCTAGGTTTCGGTATCGGTTCAGGTATAACTTCTGGAATCTGTTTTGGTAAAGTTTCTTCAACATCACTACACTTATCGATTGAAACTTTCTTTTATAATGTCTCTCCATAGAGATTAAATCCTATTAAGATACACAACACAAATAAGCTAATGAATGTGACATGTGTTTGTTTTATATAATAGAGTCACTAAGTAAGTAAGCATTAAAAAAGTTAACAGCTAAACAAATATAAGCTTATCACATTACAATTTATAATTTATAAATTATAAACCCTAAGAATCTTCAATGATTCAATCCAAAACCTTAAAGACAAAACAAAGATCAAAATCATGTTCTTACCAAACAAGCTTGAATAATCGTAGTTCACAAAAAGATCATTAATTTTTGCTAGTTCGTCACGTCAATAATCTTCATACTTTAATCTTCCTTTTTTCTGGCCACATATAGCTGATCTATCAATCGTCAAATACTAAAGTTTTATTAAAAGAAGACTAAAGGTCTAAAGTCAATAACTAGTAAATAACCATTGTGCTTTTTCTAAACTAAATGGGCTTTAAGGATTTTTTTTGTTATTGGGTTCAAGAAAATATGATCATATATGCGTATCTTATATTCTGTCATATGTAGCACTGATTTAAAAACCAAATGATACAAAAATAATGCGGAAAAACTCACTACCATGGCCTACCCATGTGTGGCACGTGCCACAGGTAGCTGTTGGGTTGTACTAATCATAACAATTATAGAAAAACACATAAACATCATCAAAGCATGCAGCGAAAGTAATAGGAAAAATACTTGTAAATTAATTAACCGAATTAAAAGTATATGCGTACCTTTTTGGAATCAATGCAATTAGGGTTTATGAAACCCCCAATTAAGATCAACAACCAAGAAACCTTAAACCCTAATAAATTAGGGTTTATATAATTCGACCACATCTAAAGTCGAACACCCAAGATATGCAAACACAAGTGTATTTGCTCTTCGTTCTTGTACACACGTATTAGTAACGAATCAATGAGAAAAGCTAGGTTCTTGATCACAATAGATTAACCAAACACCTTTGTTATGCTCAAGGTCACCGCAAATCCCTTACATGGGGTTTTGTCGTCGACCTAAGAACAAGAGGGAAGAAAGAAGAAGTTTGGCCTTCTATTGAAATCTAGTGTACCAAAGGATGAATACATGGGGATGTATTTATAGCCTTATGGTAGATGTCAAGATTACTATGGTTTCCGATGTGGGATTCCATAATTTCGGCCAAAGACAAGCCCAAAAAAGGGTTCCTAAAACCTTCTCTTGGCTTGTTAACTTTTCTTCATATCCTGTTGACATTTAACGACCGATAATCAAAACTCGTTAAATATTAACTATCGTTAAGTATTTATTTGTGATCAATAATTAAATATTACATTTAATATATTAATTATTATTTACATTGATTCTCATACGTAATGTGTGCAACCCCAAGTCTCGAAGTTCGAATCCGGTCATACTAATATTAATTTATATCCATAACCTTTCGGCTCCAGGTTGGATATATCTTAATATAGTAATGACATTTGTTAGTCTAGCTTTAACACGCCAATGCCCCGGATCGAATCGAGTATGGTCTCCTGGAAAAAACCATTTAATGATTCATCATTTTTACTTATCCTTTTGTTACTAATACTACATTAACTATGAATATGGATCAAGTCATTTCATAAGTTAATATTTTTGTTTCTCGTTATATCTGATTGAACAAGATTACCAAATCATCTGAACGTATTCCAGATAGATCTTGGGTAAGGCCTTACAAACATCTTGCGAATCCTACGAGGGGCCCAAATATAGTATTATGCTTTGAAACGAATTCAAAGGAACAAATTCTCTTGACTACAAACATAACTCATGAACTTTGTAACACTTCCGAAAATAGCCCTTATAACTACCAGTTACTGATAGCGTTAGACTATCTTACACAAGTGCACTACATTCATAATAGTTATTTGGTATCTCAAGTCCGAGAATAAACACTTCATGATATACTAAATGACAAAGATCCATAAAGTATCATCATGTAAAGTTGGGATCATCCTATATTCAATTCATTGAATATCATGTAATTGGCATGTCCCACGATCAATATACATTAAGTATATTCTACTAAAACTCGATTTGTCTTAATTCAATGACATTCCCACATCATTGATCGACAACAGACTTTTAGAATAACATAAGTTATTCACGGATTAAACATGCAAATATAAGATATAATATTAAGAAAATGAAAAATAAACATAACCAATATTTTATTTCATTTAAATAATATTTGTTCAAAACATCCCTTATCCAAATACTAAATAGATCAATGCATGATGAAACTTGTTAATGAATTATGCCTCAAGTAATGACAATCATACTTGTTGATAAGGCATAATTTCAACTAACTTTGATCTATTGGAATTTTGAGAATACTTATTTCAATAATTCAACTAGTGAAATTATTGTATGTGTGCATTCAAAATATCTTGATATTGCCACATAATATTTCATAAAGTGTGTGACATCCTCAACCACTAATTTATGACAATCAAAATTTCAAACATTTTAAGGTTTAAAGTATTCTTATTCTTTAATGTATAATGCAACTATGCTCTTAGTTGAGCACAACTAGCTCGCATGGCCATCAACAAGGATGAAATCCTCCCATGACTAGTATTGAGTGTCATCTCAATTAAACCAGCATCATTGTATACAAACAACAATATGCTCTTTAAAAATTTCGTAAACTTCAATATCTACAGTGTACTGTTTGATGCCTTCAAACTTTCAAGTTTTGTCAGCTATGACAATTTCACAACATTGTTGTATTGCTCATCCATAGAATTTTGAGAGCAAATCCAGGCTGAGGAATGTAATTCTAGATTCAAACATATTCTATTAGAATATTCATTACACTAACTATCTAATAACTTCATTAGATATCAACGTTGTCAAATCATCTTGCATTCAAGCATGATACAACAATAACATGATGTACATGAAAAATCCTTGTGTCAAACTAAGATTTCATTCATGTTCTACATATCCATTTTCCAAATGATATATCATGTTCTATTAGACTCATTTATTTAATGTCGTCATGTTTACTAACAATAAACATATACTCCAAGGTTGTATGTCTTATTTTCTAAATCTTTCAAGTGAAGTTCCATTCTAAACTAAAACTTAACATCTAGCTTAGATGAAATGTTACTACCCACAACATATAAGATTTAAAGAAAATAAACATAATACTCCCACTAGCTTTCAGGAATACTTAGAAATTATCTTATTTTAATTTAAAACCAAAACTTGGATTTAATAGTTAAACATAAGAATCATCTCCTAGATGCATGCATATATCCATTCATGGATTCTTGCAGTTTGTACATTTCCAAAAATTATGTGAATTCATAAAACTCCTTTGTATTACTTATCGTCCTCGCAAAAGTAATCACACAAGAAAGAGTTTTAATATTCCATTGTCATTTTTCATATTAATGAAAATAAGTATGACAATTATCATCTTTATATATTTAATGTGTCTAGGAAAGAATATTCAATCACAGTTAATTGCTTAAGTGTGATTAATAATCTTGTCACAAGTCATGCATTAAACATTATAAGGTTTTAAAAGGTACCATTTTGAGGGATCGTTTTAGCCCTTATTTGATCACTTTTGTATCCGTTATTGCTTAATATCGTTCCTTTTCACTTTTTAGGTCTCTTGAAGGCAAAATGCTGGAATGGCACTTATTTGGACGAAAAGGCGCGAATATACGAAGAAAATGGCCAAAGTCGAATCGAGACACTCAAAGTGCATTGAAATGTAAGGCACGGCGTCCATTGCTTAATCGCGACGCCGTCGGAGGATTTTACGACGGCTCGGTGAAATTGCATGTTTTCGAGGGACGGCGCCGGGTTATGAAAGAGTAGGCCGTCGCAACTCGGACGGCCTAGATGCGACCCGACGGCGCCGAAGTCAAGAGGACGGCACACAGGCATAAGGTGACGCCGTCGCAAGCATAAGGTGACGTCGTCGCAAGGTTAACGTGGCTAAGACGAAACCCTAATGACGGCGACACGACGATCGCCACAAAACATAAGGTGACGCCGTCGCATATGTAATATTATATATAGAATCAATTTTTCAAGATTGAGAGTAGTCTTTGGAGTAAAACCTAAAACCGAACCAAGGTCGTCTTGTACAAGATTTTAGGGTTCCAAACCCTATTTTACATCAAGATAAGTGTTTACTTCATTAATTCAATTATGTCTTTGATTATTTGTGTGTATGCTTGCATGTTCTCCATGTCCCATTAATTTACTTGTGTGTTTGCTAGGAATATGAAACTTAATTATTGAATATTGATTGGTTGTTTCTTATCTTAGTTGATTAATGATCTAGTAATGCGATAGGTCATTCGTTGTGTACTTAATGCTTGATTCATCTTTGTGAACCTTAGAATATAATTACCTGAGTAGTTGTAGGCTAAACCATCCAAAGAGTGCCTTAGAGTAAGAGTTTATTATCCCTAGTGGGTTTTGTAGTCGAGACCCTTTGGTAAGTTCAAAGAGTTAGGGAGAAACGCATACCCTACAACCTTAGACACACAACGCAACTAAGAATAAGGACGTGACAATTCAACCATCAATAGGAGATAATTAAGGAGTAGTAAAACCTAAGTAAACACATCTTTAAACTATCATACGAGCACACAATAATTAGACATAGACTACCACCACCTTAGTTTAGATAATTAGATAATAGTAGAGTAATCGGTAGAAATACCAAACCACCAAATTCAAACCCCGAGATTCGTACCTTTCAATTTCCTAAAACATAAAAAGATAAAAATAATCTTCCTCAACCCCAACCTTAGCGTAGTAACTTCTCACTAGCATTCCTATTCCCCAGAGAATGATATCAATACCGTGGCTTACCCTAATACTACACTACAACGATTAGGTTCACCGCCTAGGTGTTGAAAAACTTGCTCGATTTAAAAGGAAGTTCCTTTGACCCCGAACGACGCGTGTAGCGTTATCAAGTTTTTGGCGCCACGGGAATAGAATAGCTAGTTAGTAGTCCACCTCGCTTAGGTTTCTTTACTTGATTCCTATCAAGTAAACTTTTTCTCATTTTAGCTTCCTCATAGTCTATCCCCTTCTTCGTGACCTGCTCGTAATCCCATCACTTTTCATCATGGAAGGTGATAACCAACCACCAATCAATAACCCAACACCAAATAAGTCATCGTCACCAAAACCCAAACCAATGACCAACACAACCGTCAAGCCGTTATGTGAGTAGAAACACCGACCTTCGTGATTTGCGTAAAATATTCTATAGTACAATTAGGGAAGTTGTTGAGAAAGTAGTCGCCTTTGTAGTTGGCTCTATGATTAGCGATGAATCGGACAATGGCATGATAAACAAAACGTGAATGTGGAAAATAGTGCTTACTTCAATCTTTACCCCACTAAGGAAGAGATTGCGTACCATCAATACATAATCGATAATCCACGATCACCTATCATTAGGATATGCCCAAAGATTAGGAGAGAAATCACGGAACCTAAAAATCCCTTGTATGATCGGATATAGGAGTGTCGACCACGCTTACATAGATACGGAATCTCCCATTAATGTGATGTCATCTGCCTACAATGACATTATGAATGAGCGACTTAATATTAGGAGAGACCCTAAGTATCCGTGGAGGAGTTTGCAACTTTGTGGGAAGAGTCAAGGACGTGCATGTCTTTATAGGAAATTTCACCTACCTAGTTGATTTTATGGTCCTAGAAGATGTAGGATCGTCATTGACTATAGTTTATCCCAAGTAGTGCTAGGGAAACCGTTTGTTGAAACATCTAGAATGAGCCATAACAAGCATGATGGAACGGTTAGGTTTAAGGAAGGAACCGATGAGATCACCTATAGGATGCCTTGAAAACAAATGAATATGGCCACTTGCCCATTTATGATCGAGACAACATCAAAGCTTTTGAGGACAAGAGCAAGGAAGATGTTGAAAAAGGTTATAAATTCATGTGGGAAAGAAGGAGGCATTATTATAAAGATTGCTTGACCCTAGGGCCTAGGTACAGAGTCGATGAAAATTTTGTCAACATGATAGAATTCTCATTGAGGATGCAAAATGAGGTAACGTAGGAGCACGACTACGAGTCTAGCTACAAGACTCTTAAATAAAGAAAAGCGCTTCGTGGGAGACAACCCATGCTTAACTGTTTGCTTGTTAGTGTCATATATCTTTTATTGATTGTTTATCCTCATGTTTAAATTTGTAAAAATGCTTTATCTTGTTTTTAACCTCGTATTAATTGCATATAAAGGTATTCTACATAAGGGATAAGTGTAGGAGGATTACACGTTTTCAAAAGAAACGTAAACATGGGGATAACAATTAACTAAAAGATATATATGTTTGTTTGTTCGAGTCAAATGCTTGTATCGAGTCATAATGGATGTTTTGCAGAGATTTTTCCATTCTAAAGATGTAAATTTTCCGAATTTTTTCCAAAATCGCAGACCGCTTTTGTCGATAACTCGACAGTCAGATTGCAACTCGACGTCGCGAAAAGGAGTAAAACATCGATTACTTTTTCTCTTTTTCGAGCTACTTATAAATTTTGGAATTTTCGGATCTTAATTTTCTTAGAAATTTCGTAAACATCCATTCCACAAGCATTATATCCTAGTTTAAATCGAGTCTTATATATATTATTACCGCCGATTTTACGAAGGTTTTGTTTGTTTACTTCAAGTGTGCAGTTTAGTTTGTCAAGAAGAAGTTACACAAGATTGGAAGGAGCTTTTCACGCATAAATTCTTCTTGGAAAGGATTTAACCACCACTTTTACGGATCCTACCGAGGTAATCGGGGAGTATTAGTTTCTTTCGTTTTTAATTACCTTCCATTATCATAACTTTGATACTTTCGGGAACATTGGGGACAATGTTCGGTTTAAGTGTATGGAGGGAAAATAAAACGGAACTTTGAAACTATGCTTATCCTTGATTATTTGCTTTGTCCAATTGTAATTGTGTAATAAACCATGAGAAAATGTCGGTTAGGGTAATTTTGGCACCAAATTTAAAATTTTTCATGACATATAGGAGCGGGCCATTAGTTTTAACAAAAGCGTCTCACGGATAGGAAGTTGCATGACTAGCACACAAACCCTTTACCACCTAAATTCCACCCAAAATGTGAGGATCGCCCTTAGATTAGTAGGAATTTAAAGCATTCATCTTTAATGCTTAGAGTGCGAACCGGTAGTATACTAGATTCTAGAACCTGTTTTGTGATGCATTCCGAGATCGCTAGTGAGACTACACTTGTGTAGTTAGGAATAACTAAATGATAAGAGGCATTAGGATAACCCTTGTTTGATACCGTAATATAATTACTTCTTCCACATCGGTTGAGTAATTCCCCACACCCTTTGCGTTGTACTCATCTTTAGTACACGATACCCTAGTTAACCCCTCGAGCCTATCCTTTTCGCGGTTCTCGTGATGTTTCGGTTTTTCCGAATATCAATGAAGAGCATTGTTTACACCCCACCCCAAATATACACCCAAATCGCCTTAGCCTACCCTTTATGCACTCACTTTTAGTGCAAATTTTTGTTATCACCCTAAACCCTTAGTTCAATTATCTGGTTGCTTGCATGAGTTGCTAAGTCGAGTCATATCCTTTGTATACAGTTTTGGGACGATTGGGATTCATGGGAAAAGTTTAAGTGTATGAAATGACGGGAAGGGAACGTTAAATTCAAATTCCCTTTGTTTGCATAATAATGTACCCCAAGTGTTTTGATCTTTTCAATTCGGGTCAAATTAGTGTTAGAGTAATAAAAACTCAAGTGTAGGAATGTGCCTATAAATCCCTATCATTTTGATGTTACCGTAGAGGATGGTAGAGTAAAAGTGTATGTGAAAAAAAAATGCGGGCTACCATCCTACATCTATCCTTTAAATTTATGTTTGTTTATTTCCGTTACCTAGAGTTTCAGAGTGTCGAGTCTTGGCTTAGCAACGCCATTCTTCGTATGCATTTAACATAGAGATTTTTGACTTTCCACCACTACATAGCCTATCCCACCAAACCCTTTATTTCCCTACCGTTAGCCTAACGTTACAACCCTTTAAAAGACCTCTTTGATAGTCTTTCCTAGGTGCTTACGCCAAAGCGACGGAGGTTTGATCTATTCTCAAGCCTATGGTAATCTATGTACTAGGACCGGTTAATGAGTGTTTATCTTCCATTTCCTATTTGTTATATTTCATATATACACCGAGAGAGATGTGAGTATCCAAACACCCCATGTGAGGTGCTAGTATGTAATTTTCGTGCTTGTTATGAATTTTATGGGCTTATATGTGTTGTGGACCGCTTTGAATCAATGCTTCATGACCCCTAACTTATAAATTAATTGGCTAAAGCACATTTGCTTGAGGACAAGCAAATAACAAGTGTAGGGATATTTGATAAGGTTTTAAAAGGTACAATTTTGAGGGTCGTTTAGCCCTTATTTGATCACTTTTGTATCCGTTATTGCTTAATATCGCTCCTTTCCACTTTTAGGTCTCTTGAAGGCAAAATGCTGGAATTGCACTTATTTGGACGAAAAGGCGCGAATATCTGAAGAAAATGGCCAAAGTCGAATCGAGACACTCAAAGTCAAAATGTAGGCGCGACAAGATCATCAAGAATCGCGACGCCGTCGGAGGATTTTGCGACGGCTCAGAAGTGAAATTGCATGTTTTCGAGGGACGGCGTCAGGTTATGGAAGAGTAGGCCGTCGCAACTCAGACGGCCTAGATGCGACCCAGACGGCGTCAGAAGCTGAAGAGGACGGCGTCACAGGCATAAGGTGACGCCGTCGCAAGGTTAACGTGGCCAAGACGAAACCCTAATGACGGCGACACGACGGCGTCACAAAACATAAGGTGACGCCGTCGCATATGTAATATTATATATAGAATCCGAATTTTCAAGATTGAGAGTAGTCTTTTGAGTAAAATCTAAACCGAACCAAGGTGTCTTATACAAGATTTTAGGGTTCCAAACCTTATTTTACATCAAGATAAGTGTTTACTTCATTAATTCAATTATGTCTTTGATTATTTGTGTGTATACTTGCATGTTCTCCATGTCCGGCTAATTTACTTGTGTGTTTGCTTACGGAATATGAAACTTAATTATTGAATATTGATTGGTTGTTTCTTATCTTAGTTGATTAATGATCTAGTAATGCGATAGGTCATTCGTTGTGTACTTAATGCTTGATTCATCTTTGTGAACCTTAGAATATAATTACCTGAGTAGTTGTAGGCTAAACCATCCAAAGAGTGCCTTAGAGTAAGAGTTTATTATCCCTAGTGGTTTTGTAGCGAGACCCTTTGGTAAGTTCAAAGGGTTGGGAGAAACGATACCCTACAACCTTAGACACACAACGCAACTAAGAATAAGGACGTGACAATTCAACCATCAATAGGAGATAATTAAGGAGTAGTAAAACCTAAGTAAACACATCTTTAAACTATCATACGAGCACACAATAATTAGACATAGACTACCACCACCTTAGTTTAGATAATTAGATAATAGTAGAGTAATCGGTAGAAATACCAAACCCCAAATTCAAACCCGAGATTCGTACCTTTCAATTTCCTAAAACATAAAAAGATAAAAATAATCTTCCTCAACCCCAACCTTAGCGTAGTAACTTCTCACTAGCATTCCTATTCCCCAGAGAACGATATCAATACCCGTGGCTTACCCTAATACTACACTACAACGATTAGGTTCATCGCCTAGGGTGTTGAAAAACTTTTCGACGAAAAAGAAGTTCCTTTGACCCCGAACGACGCGTGTAGCGTTATCAAAACACATGTACACATTTGTCCATATGATTTCTACACAAAGATTTAAACCACTAGGGTTTTCTTTCTTTTTGAAGAAACTCATCTTTATTAAGATAAATCAAGTTTCCAAAGTTGATCACCTTTTTGGACAGCATCTTAACATTCATAGTATGAATAATTTACCACAATTCAATATTAGGTAATGTATCATTATGACTACAAAGTTTCTCATCATATCAAATATCTGAGATATCCTTGCGGATCTATGAATGAGAATTCCACCATCTTGAGGTCTATCATATTTGACCTCATCATGATATTTACTAGTGTATTTTAGAAGATTATGTGTTTTGTAATTGTAATTTAATCTCTTCAGGATCTAAACAAATTAACTCCCACTTGCTTTTGTAATTTAAAGACTATCTATAAATACTTTAGCAATTAGAACAACACTAAATTGTTTTCTTTTGGGATATTACAAATCTTATTAATAGTTCATAAATCTTGTTCATTAATAACCTACTCCATAAGTAGTTTTAACAAATTAGAACTTTAATATAAGACTCAATGTGATTCATCACATTCCATACTAAAATGGTGTCTTAATAACCTTCTAGGTTTGAGTTTTATTAAGTATATCCAATCAATACTCAATCTTCTAACCTTGATAACTTTTGGAAGAAAAGAAGATATAGTTATCTTAAATCAAACAATATGACAAAAGTTTGATTCTTCCAACTGAACATACCATATACATACAATATTTCATTAGAATTAATATTGTAAGACAATCTAACAATATATAAGACAAATATATTCCTTTTGGCCTACCTATTTACCAACTAAGTCATCTTAACGGTATAATAGAATATTCAAGCCAATTGCATGTTTTATAACATAATTATTCTTTGACTAAGTCAAAAGACATAACAGTTATAATATCTTACTTTATATTATAAGTCTTTTAAAAGACTTCATGTTTGTGAGTTTATACAGAGCCACATAACCATGTATAATTTAAAGTTATTATGAACACCATGCCATGGTTTCAATTAATTAATTTTCAAGTTAATATACTACTTCATCTATTTATGTCATTCTTCAAATACATAAATATTTAGGATAGCATTAAATTACTTTATTTATTTATGTCATTCCAAGAAGTGTCCAACTTAAGAAACTGCAAAAGCATCCACGCCCGATCCCACGACAAGTGGAGATTTACCTTGAGATTACAATCTAGCCAAGATCTCACTTAAACTAAAATGTAACTTCAAATGTTTCTATATTTTGAATGACATAAGACATAAAAGTAGTCTATGTTATAATCTTGACACATGTTCTAAACAAGTCAATCTTATTAGAATGTTAATCTCTTACGATCAAGAGAATCCATTAATCATATTTGTATGTGTTGTTCCTTTGCACACAATAAATACTTCTCCCACTTGTGCATAGAACAACATCATATAGTAGATAAACACCATGACATTCGTTTGTTTATATAAGCAATATGATAGTGTCATAGATATATAAGCATTACAAGTAGATGTAGGACCACTTAATTATCAAGGAAACGTTCATGACTATCCTTGAGAATATGAATGTCTACATTTTGAACGTAATGTATTATTTCAAGAAAATCTAGAAATAATCGAGTTACTACCAAGATAATAAATCTTGTAACTCCCATCGAATTAGATAACGTTACAATAATGTCTTATTCAGTAATACGCCATACTCCCACTGGATTTGACAACATTGTAAGTGTTTCATTAACCAGTGAGAATAGCATGCTATTACGTTGCTACCCCTTTGTAAGACCATTCGTAACAATTACTTAGATAGTAAAAGAGTGTATTCTACTTTGTAGATGATGAATCATCCATCAATGCTATTAACTTGAAAAATTGAGCTTGCAATTTCTTCCTCAATGGGTCTACCATCGCCATAATGATGTATAGCACCTTCAATTAGTCAAAACAAAACAACTAGATACAATATACTAGTTTGTCTTTTACCAATTTTGTGGTAATTAGTCTAGCTTCTAATTTAATAACTCATAAAACGTCAAACATGTTTTCTAGTTGACCAAAATGTCATATAAGAATTCAATCACCAATAGAGGGTAATGAAATATTTTAAGGAAAACATGGTGTGCCATTTTCTTAACTATTAAAGTTACTATGAGTTATATTAGAACTTAGACAATTCTAATGTTCCTAACATACCTTTCTCAATCATGAAAAGGAATAGGATTGAGTCTCATTCTTCTTCCATGGAAAGAGTCTATGTTTGTCTTTTAGTAAATTTTCTTGATCAAACATTTGTTTGAAAACATAACTAGATCAATTTACCAAAGCCCAAACCACGTTACGGTTTAATGTTGCATTAATACAATAAAAGAATTAACAAAATTCAATTTTAGTATTTTCGATAATTAAATCTTTCAAGAAAATAAAATACCCTTGGTCAATATTCATATTAACCATAGAATTTTCCTTGAATCTAGGACCCTAATTATCATAGTTTCACCACATCAGTTGATCTGCTAGTGATGAAAGTATAGAATAGGTAATTGTCGAAGAACAATAATTGACAAACAAGTTTTCAATTCCTAGAAAATATTGGATTTACAATTTTGCCAAACAATTATGCAAAATGTAAGCATGTTTTATCCCATCTTATGCCTTAAGTTATAGGTCTCACTAACTAACTTAATTAAGTTGTCTAATTTAGAAACTGCAAATCATTTAAGCTGAGGTCTCACACAACATAAAGATTCACCTTTTTATCGTAATCTAGCTCAAGGTCTCACATAACTAAATTACAACTTCAAGTGTTTCATATCATTAGATGACATAAACTTAAATTTTAAAAGGTACAATTTTTGATGTGTAATCAAAACTTATGTATAAAGAAGCATGCATACATCTCTATAACACAAAAAAATTCAAAACATTACTTATAATTTTAAATTTCTAAGATTAAATTCTACAAAGTTTTAATCGATGCGTTGAGAAACTTACAACTTTGCACTAAGATGCTTCGTACATAGAATAGTTATACTAGGTAGCTCCAATCGAACGATAGGGAGGCAGAGGACGTGTAAGTTACCAAGCATAACCTTAGATATCCTTTCGGTGTATTGTGCGCACTTCTTTAAACCCCTTTTGAGTTTGTTCTATGGGGTGAGTCGTTCTAACCATTTAGTACAGTCGCATCAGTCGATTAAAAGTTCAAGATTTAATACTTAGAAAACAAATCAAATTTCTCCATTATTTAGTCCATTTAATTTTCTATTCTCAAAAACCCCTTTTTGCTTACAAACGTGTCATACAATATAAACAAAAAAGCACTTTAATAAAAATTAAAACGAACTCAAATAATATACATATAACTTAACAATTAACATATGTAAAAACAATTAGCCACATGCATAATTATTTCGATAAAACCTAATAAACAATTCTAGGCGTAAAATAATGCATACATCAACTAGGGCTTTCACCTACAAGGTAGATGAACCACATGCATCGACAAGTCGATTGCGTAAGCCAAAGTCAATAATATACCATATAGCACATAACGAATTTTTATTAGATATATTGAGGTCTTCCCCAATTCAATAATTATCAAACAATAAACATGTGTATATCACTTAACAATTAATCAAAAAACAATACTCCATGGCAAAACATGCATGTTCCACCATGGATTCCGCATAACAATTATCACCCAAGATACGCATAATACATGGCACATAACAATTATTCATTAAAACCACATAAAAAATATACATGCAATCCTAGGGTTTCTACAAGTTTTACAAAAAATAAAACCTAATAAAAAAGATAAGAGGGTAATCGACCCTTATAATAAAAATTAGGGTTCCAATTTTCAAAACCCTAGAAACCAATAAAAGCATGTAATAATCACAAAGATTCAATTTTTATGTGTTTCGGTAATTAATTACAACGTATTAACGGCTCTTGATGCCACTGTTGGGTTTTACTAAACATAACAATTATAGAAAAACACATAAACATCATCAAAGCATGCAGCGAAAGTAATAGGAAAAATACTTGTAAATTAATTAACCGAATTAAAAGTATATGCATACCTTTTGCGAATCAATGCAATTAGGGTTTATGAAAACCCCCAATTAAGATCAACAACCAAGAAACCTTAAACCCTAATAAATTAGGGTTTATATAATTCGGCCACATCTAAAGTCGAACACCCAAGATATGCAAACACAAGTGTATTTGCTCTTCGTTCTTGTACACACGTATTAGTAACGAATCAATGAGAAAAGCTAGGTTCTTGATCACAATAGATTAACCAAACACCTTTGTTATGCTCAAGGTCACTCGCAAATCCCTTACATGGGGTTTTGTGTCGACCTAAGAACAAGAGGAAGAAAGAAGAAGTTTGGCCTTCTATTGAAATCTAGTGTACCAAAGGATGAATACATGGGGATGTATTTATAGCCTTATGGTAGATGTCAAGATTACTATGGTTTCCGATGTGGGATTCCATAATTTCAGCCAAAGACAAGCCCAAAAAAGGGTTCCTAAAACCTTCTCTTGGCTTGTTAACTTTTCTTCATATCCTGTTGACATTTAACGACCGATAATCAAAACTCGTTAAATATTAACTATCGTTAAGTATTTATTTGTGATCAATAATTAAATATTACATTTAATATATTAATTATTATTTACATTGATTCTCATACGTAATGTGTGCAACCCCGAAGTCTCGAGTTCGAATCCGGTCATACTAATATTAATTTATATCCATAACCTTTCAACTCCCAGTTGGATATATCTTAATATAGTAATGACATTGGTTAGTCTAGCTTTAACACGCCAATGCCCCCAGATCGAATCGAGTATGGTCTCCTGGAAAAAACCATTTAATGATTCATCATTTTTACTTATCCTTTTGTTACTAATACTACATTAACTATGAATATGGATCAAGTCATTTCAGTAGCCATGGTGTGGCTCCGCCAATGACCGCAACGGTGGCACCGGTGTTGCCGCTCGGTATGAGGGCAAACCGAGCCATACCGTGCCCCATTGCCACTACCTTAAAACATTTTTATCTTATGGATAAAGCCATACATGTTGGAATTCTGAAATTCAAACAAACTCTTCCCAATCTTATAGGAAGACAAATCAGATTTGTCGTGGATGTTGTCCCGATACTGATTCTGAGATCTTATGATTTTACAATACTAAAAAGATCGTGTTACTACATAGGATTTTTTCAAGATAGGGGTTAATAGGATCCGGTCTTAACCATAAGATCTTAAGATCTCCGTTGATCCAATTTACTTTTCTTGAACGACGAGCTTAAAAACTACAATTTTATGTATTAAGCAGAGCCGTATATGATGATAAGCGAGATGTTCTATCGCACAAGACCTCAAATATTTAGGGGCCTCAAAATGTACATCACGTTATATATTCGAGGCCTCAAAATCTACTTCCAACAAAAAATGTTCATGTAATATAATTTAATGCTGTAAAAAACTGTTAAATTTGAAGCTACATCATTAGAATACTGTGATTTTTGTTTTAGTGGTTAGTATAATAAATCTATGATCGTCTTTAGTGATCACATTAAATTTTGCACAAGGTTTTCCTTAGCTTAGCTACAACACTGGTATTAAGTTTTGTAAATTAGAAAAAAAAGAGGCTAATTGCATTAAACACTTCATAATCATAATTTTGACAATTTCACCTACAATAGATTTGCATAATTATACAATGCGTACAAAAAAATAAAACTATAGTAGGATCTTAAGATTGGACTCAATGTTAAATATTTGTATATATTTTTGTTTCTCGTCTTTTAATCTTGGGGTTTCATGATCAATAGAAGGTCTTTTACAAATATTCAAATTCAAACAACTCAGTAAATTATAAAATTGGTGTATTTATAAGAGAATGTTATTAGATACTTTATGCCAAGCATTTTTCTCATGAACGTTTATCGTGACTTGTGAGCGATAATTAAAGATGTTACGAGAAATATTCGATTTGGATTGATTATTAATCCTATTTGAGAAGTAAAGATGTCGTTTGTGACCGTTTTTTACTTTGTGGGTTCGACGGGAAAATGGGTGAATAGAATGCAGCGGCCCAAAACTATAGTATGATATAAAACATAAAATTTTAAAAACGAACCAAACATGGGGTTAAGATTTGGGTGCAAAAAGTGAAGTTGTAGAGCTTGTAGAGATGAACAATGTTTAGTTTTACGAGTGACATATTGTGTTCCATTGTCTAAGAATTCAAGACGTGTCTAAAATGAGTGAAGATGTGTAGTTATGTAGGGTATTTAAGATTTTAGTTTGTTGGTAGGATTTTGACCAAATTTAAATTGTTATTGATGTGTTTGGAAGCATAGGAGACACGTATAAACCTCACACGTTGCAGCGGTATTCATATAATCTAGCTCACAATTCGTAACTAAAATGAGAATTAAACTCTAAGGTTGTGTTTGTTTTTTTCGCCTCTTAATAGCAGTCGAGCGGGCAAAATGTCCGAATCGGTCGACATTTTGCCGCTCGTACGCTCGTTTTTTTTTTCGTTCGGACGCCCGAGCGGAAAAAATGTCTGAATCTGTCAAGACACGAGAGGGTGTCTTAACGCGTCGAATGCTTCTTGTAGACACAAAATAACCAAAATAAAAATAAAAAATCCCGTTCAAACATGCGTTTTTTCTTCGTTCGGATGCGTTGATTCGAGACATTTACGCATCGATTCGATTCAGACGTGCGATTGATTGATTCGCACCCTCTTAAAAACAAACACCACCTAAATGTCTTTGGGGTTAGCGGTACATAAAACCAGTGAACCAACTCACCATTTGGCTAATGCTTAATGTTCTTAGCTATCAAATACGGAGTACATGATATAACATTTGCAGAAAATGACAAGTGATACTGTTAATTGAGTTGTAACATTTTCAACAAAATTGATTGGGCCAACAACCCTTAGAGCATTGGGTATAATGGAATTGGTGACTCGCCAAGGTGATGTGGACGGACTTTCGGCGGCACCGAATGGCAGCCACCACACCATCAACCCTTCGTCACTTCGGTTTTAGCCGGTTCTTCAACACATAAAAAGACAAACCCACTTTATAATTAATATTCTTTTAATATTATGTGTGTGTGTGTGTTGTGTATCTGATTAAAAGAGGATGAGGAAGATGACTAGATGACGTGTTTGTTTTTTTTCTTTTTTGTTTGTTAGTGGGCTAAGTTTTAAGTTGAGTTAGTTTTTTTAATTGAGCTGTTGGATTAAAAAATCTTAACAAGTTTAACTTTTTTTTTTCTTTTTTATTTATTTATTATTATTTTTTTCAACTTTTGCAATTTTTTTATAAAAATGTTATTTATATATTTATTTGAATAAAATGAATTTAGTTTATTTGAAAAAAATGGGAAAAAAATAAAATTAGGGATGTCTGGGCCAAATGGTTGTGTTGAAGTTAGTTATAATAATAGGGTATTTTGAGGTTGAAGTGTTGAAATGAGATGGCAACCGGTAGGGCCCAAATGGCTAGAAAAACTTAGCCACCATAACTTATGCTCTTAGGTGATGGTTTGCAAGTACTATAGTGTGTTTTATACCCAACTAACAAATAAAAGCAAAAGTCGAAAGTCATAAAAAGATACTCATACTCATACTCAGTTGCCGCTTAAAGCCAAAGTTATAGTAAGAGTAAACATAAAGGCGAAAGTTGTTAAAAATACTCATACCGACTAACGACAATGTACACTTAACAATGAGTGTGAATTAAGATAAATATGTGACATCTTACTCGAGCCAAGCAAACAAAATTAAACTTGTATATGAAATAAGTGGTAGCAAGTAAAAAGATTATATTAAAAAAAAAAAAAAAAAAAAAAAAAAAAAAAAAGATTGTTAGGACTAGTTTGATTTGGAAATCAAAATTTTGATTATTAGCTACCTATTAATACTAGGCGAAAATGCCGGCGCGGCGGCGTGATCCTAGCGGCAGACAATTAACGATATGCAATATTGAGGTAACAGTTTCGTATAACGTTTAAATTTAAAATAGAACGTGAAAAGATCAAAATATAATTGCAAACTGTTGTAACATGTGAAAATTCAACTGTAGCAAAAAAATTTAACATGTATCAAACGACATACAAAATATTTAGTGAGACTAAAAAAGAAAACTATAAACCCTTTTCCGACCAATTACTCAAGTCGCAATAGTTGGCGTCGGAATTTCTTCCTCTTCTTCATTATCATCGTCATCACTTGAGATGATAATGACGTCATCCCAATTCCAGTTTATCAAGTTAGGATTGTAAAACGAAGGATGTGGACGATTAACCGCATAAATAGATCTCGATGAGACATGATTCATCGGTTTGTATCGGTTTCAAAGGGTCCTCTCTTGTTCATTTTCGGATGGCTTTAATTGGTTAGCCGAACCAGTGGCGACACCGGTTCCCGGTTGAACACGTTGGTCCGGTCCGGTCTGGTTTTCAAAACTATATGTAATATCAACTTGTTAGCTTGTATGAAGTTTTGTGTGTTTTATTAATTTGTATAATGTGTATAATAACATGTACATTTCATTTTAGGGTGTTTTAAAAATATCATTAATTAGTGTGTTTAATTATTGTATATTTTGGATTATGTTGTAGCTTTTTTAAATTGTACGTTATGAAAATTTTATTGTACTTTTTAATAAAGGGTGTTTTAATTAGTTGTTTTTAATTTGGTAGATGTGCTTTTAATTGGTTGTACTATGTGAATAAATTATTGTACTTTTAAGTAATGTGGTGTTTTAATAAGAGTATTAATTACACTATGCGTTTCTCTCTCATTTGACCATTTTCAACTTTCAACTTTCAACTTTTCACCTTTGACCGTTTTTCTATTATATGTAGTATAGATATAGATTTAAAGTAATTTAAATTCTTTCAAACATTTAGCCCTCGGTCGCATTGCGATCCTGCTTCCTAATCTTGCTCCCATCTAAGTTACAGTAAAATAACATAAAAAAAACCATAAGGCAGATAAAAGAGAATGTGTTCAAATACAAAACAGTCAGCACTGTAACTTGAAGGGCTACCCATATCTTGCAGGCATTATTTATCTCAAATTAGGGTATGTTCCGTAGGAATACACACATAGGACTAATCCAAACATAAGCATAAACACTGGTGTTGGGACTTCTACTACATGCATTCTAAGTAACCCACTACGTTGGAGTTAGAAAAAACACTTCCAAGGAAGTTAAAATCACCACAATAGCTTACATGAGTTTACTCGACAGATAACTGAGAAAAATTATCCAATTTATGATATAACCTTGCATATAAGAAGCAAAAAGTAGCACTAGTAACACCACTTGTTCCAACTAAACTTGTGACAACACTTGTATAATAAAAACCATAAAATTTCAAACCCATGTCATTCTTTTTAAGTTCAAAACTTTACCAACGTCAAAATACAAACCTATTTGATTCTCATTTAATTTTTACACACATTAAAACAACAACCGGCACTCCAAAAACTTAACCATGCATTTTGATAACTCAAATAAATATCTAACAAAATTTATACAAAAATCTGAGCTACTTCAAAGTGAAAAACATGGACAAAGTAAAAGAAGGCACATCCTTTATCGCATTATTAAGGCTGCATTACTCAAAATGCATAGAACTAATATAGACAAACACTATAATGTGTTCCACCACAGCACACACAACACTAATCCTAACATACGCATAACACCTAGTAATAAAACCTTCCTGGAAATGAAGTGCAAAATGTTCTTTCTTTTTAGACCAAAAAAGCTTATGTGTGCTCTACTTACGGGGTGTTTATCTAAGCTTATTTGTTGGGGCTTATGTCATGATTGAAAAGCCAATTAGCTCATATTTTTAAACCTTATGAGCTTATCAACTAATATTAGAGTAAATTGCATTTTTGGTCCCTAAGATATGGCTAAATTGCAGGTTTCGTCCCTAACGTTTCGAAAGTGCAGCGTTAGTCCCCATTTTGAATGTTTTGTTGCATGTTTGGTTCCTGAATTGCGATTTAGTCCCTAAAACTTTGAAGTTTCCGTTGCATGTTTGATCCCTAACTCCGTCACCTCGGGTTAGAAGGAATTTCTTCTGCTCCAACGCTGGGTATCATATATCTTGTCAATTTAAATCCTCAAACCGAAAATAATTATCTCGCCTTTATTGGTTTCTTAAACAAGATTATTCTAGGCTCAAGTCAATCAACAATAGGTTCTTTAAAAGTAAACCATGTAACCCAAATAAGGTTCTTTAAATAGTGTAACAACATTGGGTCTTAAATATAAATATAAACGAACAAAGTAAAATTTTAGAACAGAAGATCAAGACTTTTGTGTAAAAAAATTAATTTAAGCTCAATGAGCACGTACACATTGAGACCCTAAACAAATAAGCCCTCCTTTCAAATAACATACATAAACTAAATCTTGTAGACCTTTTAAATAACTCTTTTTCAATCAATAACATACATAAACCGAATCTTGTAGACCTTTTAAATAACACTTTTTGAATCTGTATTAGTGATTATAGCTAACAAGATATAGATATCAATAAGGTAGAAAAGATGGTGAGATTATAACTTCTATTTCCAAGATCACCTATTTAAAAAAAAAAAAAAAAAAAAAAAAAAAAAAGGTTGTTTGCTTTGTATCGTAAAATAAAAGCATAGGGTTTTGATCAACACTTGGAGCAAACATCGCTCCGTAACTTTCATTGATCAATGTTGGGAACTTTGGCTTCACGAAGCGATGAAACTCACTACTACACAAACTGATTTTTCCTACAAAAATTTTCCCACAGAAATGAAATTGTGTGAAATTTCACACGGGATACCAACAAATTACACACCAAATTGTTGACCAAATTTCGGTGGGAAATATGTAGTAAATTTCAACAGATTTCTCTCTTTACACACTAAATTGTTGACCAAGTTTTGTGGGAAATTAGTCATAAATTTCCCACAGATTTGCAACCATATTCACACTATTTGTGTTTATTAGACGTCCGTGGAAACTTGTGGTACATTTCACACATATTAGCCACTACCAAAAGTATGTGGCAAATTTTAATTCCATTACTCACTAATTTCACACGGTATAAAGTTTTGTGGGAAATTACGTAAATTTCCCAGATTTGCGACCATATTCACACTATTTGTGTTTATTAAGTCCGGAAACTTGTGGCACATTTCACATATTAGCCACGAAAAAGTATGTGGCAAATTTTAGTTCCATTACTCACGAATTTCACACGGTATAGAGTAACTATTTAACCGGTCTGTGGAAATCGGTGGGTCACTAGCCACGTATTTCACACAAAATGTTGTGCTTGTGTTTTCAGAGGAAATATCAACATGACAAACCATTGTATATGTGTATATGTGTGGACATCTACACGTATATGTTTATGTTTGTTTGTAACTTTCTTTGTATCTATAGATGTTTTGTATCTAGGTATATCGATATATATACACGTATATGATGTCTTTAAGGAGAAGTGAAGGCGAAGAGTCAGAATATCCGTTCTTTGAGGGTGATGGTTCATCTTCTCATTAATGGAGAGATTATGGTGTGGCGGGTGACGATTATGAAGGACCTCCAGTATTTGATGATGATCTATATGAAGAAGAATTGATGCCAGTTTACGATACCGATATTGAAGATATCATTGAGGCAAGAAGAAGGATTTGTTGGGAAAGGAGGATTTGGTAGGAAGAAGACAACATCGAAGACGTCATAGTTGTGGCTAATGATCTTTGTTCTTCAATGATCCAAACGACTTTAAATGTTGATTTTGAGGAAGACATCAATACAAAATTACATGAGTTGATGTCGTTTGGAAAAGTATTATTATCAAAGTTAGCCAACGCTCATTTGAATTTCGATTTGTAAAAATACTTAGAATGGTATTTGGAAGCTACACCCAGTTGATAAGTTCGGTTTAAGACGATCAAGGTTCGAGGTCGAGTCATTATAAAGAAAGGAATTTGATGCAATGGATACAAATTGGATGCAACGAGTACAAGGGACGAGTGAAGCAAACTCGAGTAGTTTCATATTATATGTGTTTATCTATTAATGGAACTATTTATGCCAGTATCACAAGTGTATGTGTAGGTTCAAGTATAACCTTTTTCTGTAACAAACCGTTGTATATGTGTAGATGTCTAGACGTATATGTTACATATCTTTGTTTATGGCTTTCATTGTATCTATAGATGTTTTCTATCTACGTATATGGACGTGTATATGCGTGAACGTGCAACTATATTAAAAAAGTAAAAGAAAAAAATTATACCCGTGGGAAATATGTGGGTACTTTTCCACAGATTACCTACCAATTTGATAAATCCGTGGGAAATACGTGTGTAAATACTCGCGGATTTCCCACAAAAGTACCATCTTTATGTTATGCATACTTACATATCCCCACATTACTTATTATGTCTTCATATATGTTTTTAGTTTCATATTATATAATTTCATTTATTAATGTAAATATTTATATGAGTACCAACCCGACTTGACTAACACTTTTACAATGTAAACATATTGAAGTAAGCAATTTTTTTAATAGTTTTTCTTGTATTCGGGTTACCCGAGTTGACATGAACCCGACTAATAACCGAACCGAATTTGCTAAAACCGAACCGAACCGAACCGAACTACTAATTTGATTCTCGGGTTGGATATGAGTTTGCGAACCCGACTAATAACCGAACCGAATATGCTTGAAATATTTTTTTTGCTAAATATCTATTTAGTTATTAATTTTTTAAAAATAAATTATGAAATTCGGGTTATTCGGGTCAACCCAAGAACCGAATTCTTAAAACAAGAACCTATTAATAACTGTATTTAAAACAATACAAAAACCTGTTGGGAAATTAATAACTATATTGAAAGCTTATTGTTGTCGCAAGAACCTATTAAAAACAATATTAAACCAAATGTTTTAAAAACCGGGTTTTTAATTGACCCGGTCGAGTCACCGGGTACCGGTTCGACCGCCGGGTCAACCCGGTTTTTCTTTTATTATTATTTTATATATTTCGACGATCACCGGGTCAACCGGTTCGACCGCCGGGTCTACCCGTTTTTTTTAAAAAAAAAATGAAAAAAACCAAACCCGGCCGGGTTTCAAGACCTGGGTTGACTCGGGTAACTCAAAACCCGGCGGGTCTAATCGGTTAACCCGGGTTTTTTTTAACCGTTTTTGTTGTTGGGTTTTAAAACATTGATTAAACCAATAAAAACCCTGTTTTATTAATGGCAAATAGCTAAAAAGTATTAAACTTGCCACCCTTTCTTCTTCAGGGTAGCGAACAAAATTTTTTATTTCTGAGGGTAATATACTTTCAAATTTATCTTCTTTAGGGTATTTTCATGAACAGTTGGACATTTTTGCCCCTCTTACCAACAAGAGCAAATGATGGCAAGTATGATACTTTTTTTTTATAATTTGCTCTAGTTTTTAATTATGTTAAATTTTGGATATGTATGAAGATAAATTATTTAATGATTTATAATTGTGTTAAATCTATGATAAAAATGTTTTGTTTTAAGTTTACACTATTTATTTATTAAGATAATTTAGTTCCACCACCACTTTCATTTGCAAAGACGTGAGTTTAAATAAGTATCTGCGTGCATGGCACGTGTGGGGTTCAAATAAGCACTTTTAACCCTTACCATTTAAGTGAAAAGTTCACATACCATTTCATCATTTCATTTGTATATAACACAATTCATTTCACATTTGTAAGCGGTTTGATTTTGTAATTCTCTTGTAATAAACTTCAGAAGTCAAGAAGCCATAACAAATCCCATTAACTAATTCTTGAGCTCAATTCTTATTTGAATCTCCTTGATTCCTGTAAGAGTGTATCAACCGGTATCAAAGCGATCAATTCCAAGATCTTATCCCATAAACCTATTGAGTTTGATCGTCACGATCAAATTATGGCCAAAATACATTCGCTTCCTATCACAAACACGTTACCCTTGTTAATTCTTATTCCGCTTTCTTAGCCAAAACACGTTTCCGTATATTAAGACATTATTTATTATTTAAAAAAAATATCATCTTGCATTTCCTCTTACGGGTAATAGGGCAAAATGTCCAACTGCTCATAAAATACCCTAAAGAGGATTAATTTGAAAGTATATTACCCTCGTAAATAAAAATTTTGTTCATTCCTAAAAAGAAAAGTGATGAGTTTAAGATTTTTTAAACATTACCCATTTTATTAAATGTGGTTACCTACCCATGTTTTATTAAACCAATAAAAAACCTCTCAAAAAGAAAGAATACAAAACGTTAAAGATCATCTTTGTGGGAACAGTTAACCATCCATCTTCCCCAACAATTAAAGTTGCCATAGACCACATCATCAAGCTCACCACCAAGCTCCGCTCGACCCCACCACACAGCTGCCATAATCACGAGCTAGTTGCCGGAGTTAAAGTTTGTGCTCCACCTGTCCGAATTTGGGTATATCTTTCTTTTTTCCCCCAAAACTGATATGTGTTGTCCGAGCATTGATAAAGCTCAAAATTTTTTTGTACTATATGTAAATGTGTTTCTCTAGTTTTAATAATGGCTTAGGATCTCTTTATTAGTTTATTTGATACAGGATGTATGAATTTTTTTAAATAATGTTTCAGGGGTGTTTGGGTTAAGGACAAAAAAGGTTATAGTAGAGCACTAGAATAAACCATAACTGTAATAATCAGTAAAATAAACCTTATATGTTTGATTCCTATCCAACATCAGTAGTATTTATCTAGGCAATATGGGATGCAATAACAGAGTTGTGCACATTCTTTCGTGCTATATGCTCTAAGGAGTTACATATACAAGACTTGGAAAATTTGAAAGATAGTATTATTGTAACTATTTGCAAATTAGAAAAAGGCTTCCCACCTGGTTTCTTTGACTCGATGGAACACCTTGTAATACATTTGGCAAATGAAGCTATTCTTGGTGGTCCCGTGCAATACAGGTGGATGTATCTCTATGAGAGGTAAATTATTTTTGGTTAATAAGCTATTAGAATTACTAATTATGTTTTAATCAATCTACTCACTTCTTTTCAACAAATTTATAGGAAGTTGGGTTCATTAAAAAGAACAATTAGAAATAGAGCAAGGCCCGAGGGCTCTATTGTTGAGGCGCATCGCATAAGTGAACTCTCAATCTATTCTCCCTTTCAATTTGAAACAAGACTGAATCGTGTGCCTCGAAATTGTGCATTAGAGATTCCAACTTATACGAATATAGATCCTCGATTGAGCATATTTAAAGTTCCTTCTAGGAGATTATTTCATAAGAGTAGTCACATGAGGTATTTGGATGAGTTTGAAAAGCACAAGATTCAAACGTATATCCTGCTTAACTGCGTAGAAGTTCACCCTTCCATAACTTTGTTTAATAACTGGATTAGAGAAACACACCCACATATTGAAGAACGTGAACTTGATCAATTTCGAGAGCGAGATTTTGCAAGCTGGTTTGCGGATCATGTAAGCTTAACACATTAAGTGTATACTCCTTTCTAATAATACTAACACATAATTGTAATAATAACATAAGTCCTCTTATAACTGTAGATACTGTGCGGGTCGGATCCTAGAAATGAACATTTAAAGGATCTAGCTTACGGACCAATAAACGAAGTCACATCACATAAGGGGTACATTGTCAATGGCTACAAGTTCCACACTCTTGCACATGGCAATGATAGGGTCACAAACAACAGTGGGGTGTGCGTGAAAGGGTCTTGCTATAATGAGGAAGAAAGCGACTATTATGGAGAGTTAGAAGAAGTCATAGAGGTCGAGTATCATAGCATGCTAGGGACTTGCATGGTTGTGTTGTTCAAGTGTCGTTGGTTTGATCCAATTCAAGGAATAAAAGTCATTGGTAAACACAATCTGGTAGATATTAAATACAGGTCACGAGGGTGCATTTATGACCCTTTTATCCTTGCACATCAAGCTCAACAAGCGTATTATGCAACATATCCTTCAATGACGAAGGACTTAAAAGATTGGTGGGCTGTTGTGAAGGCGATACCAAGGGGTATATTCCAAGTAGCAGAAGCTATTTTAGCTACTGCAATTTCTGCTGATGACAATGTTGGTGGGGAGGATTTCTTTCAAGAAAATGAAAGGTTAGAATGTACAATAGGCACAACTGAGGATATACACCCTGTTAGTCTTGTGAGAGAGGAAATAGAAGAAGTGCAAACTGAACCTGTTACTGATGTTACAAATGATGATGGTGAAGAAGAGGAGTTTGAAGCTTATGATGATGATTCAAGTGATGATATCGACATTGATTCATCTAATCATTCTTCTGATGATGATGCGTAGATTACATAGTTATTTCCATCTTGCTTGACATTGTATAGGTTATCTTTTTAGCTAAACCAATATATCGTAACAATGTTTAGATTATTTTTCTTGTTTATTTTAACATGCTACGTCTATTATAATCTAAAATGTCGTAATAATGTATAGTTTATTTTTCAGGTGATGCCTTTCCATCATGCCAAGATCCAGAGGTCAATCTAGAGGTTCTTATCCCAAGTCACTTAATAGCAGAGCAACACCTAGAGGAAGAGGTAGCAGTAATAATGTTGGGCGTGGTAGGGAGATAGCAGATGAATGGAGCCCAAGAGGAACAGGCAGCAACGGTACTAGTGGGAATGGTAGGGACATAAGAGATGAATGTAGCCCGAGAGGAAGAGGAAGCAACAATACTTATGGGAACGGTAGGGACAGAGCAAATGAATTTAGCCCAAGAGGAAGAGGCAGCAACAGTATAGGTGGGCGTGGTAATGAGACAGCAGATGATTGGTGTCCGATCCCAGATATATTGAGCAATGAAATGTTAAATGTTCAAGAAGATGATGAGGAGAATGTGGAGCATGTCACTGGTTCATCACAAAATCAAGTTGGGTCAAACGCCATCCCTTCATCATCACTTCCTAAACTATGGCTTATCGGTGGAGTGTAAGTATATGTAATTTAGCTTGTTGGTTTTGTTTCTTCTGTGACTTAGCGTAGATCAGGTCTGCAAGTTCAATTTATATGTGTCTCAATGTACCATTTTGTAGGTTTTATGACCCGGCAATAAGTCGTCATGCGGTTAAACTTTTCAAGACTATGTTCAAGGGTGCTTACGCCACATGGACACAAGTTCCCCAAGACCATCGTGATAGGTGTTTTAACCGTTTTGGGTTTTGTAACTTACTATTGCTCACATCTAAATTAATAAAATGTTGTTTTAAACTGATACAGCTAACTAAAATAACAATTTATATGCAGACGTTTTATCAATGGGATGCTGCAGAAAGTAATCAGATTCGTGTTGCTTGGGAAACTCACATTGGTAACAGGTATAGGGATATAATGAGGGGTGTGAGAAAGGCTGCAATGAAGGTCACAAGAGTGAATAATAATGTGGATATCGGTCGCATCAGTTCCAGTCGCCCAATTTGGATTGGTGAAAATGATTGGAAGCCTATGGTTGATGTATGGGATACCGACGAATGGAGACTCAAATCAAACATTGCCACGGAGAATAGATCCAAATCAAAATCAGGAAAGCATACAGCAGGCTCGCGTAGCTTTCTCCACACTAGGATCATACTGGTAAGATAGTGTTATCGGGTCGGGTTCGGGTTAGATAATTAGTGTTATCGGGTCAACCCGATAATACCCGAAATTCAACATTTAATTTTTTTCTCTTAATAATTGGAATGCCTAGATAGATAGCCATGTACATTGGTATAAATAAATATCCGTTTGATGCTATGCTTCACACTAAGTGTGTTACAGTAACTTTGGTATAAATAAATATCCGTTTGATGCAATGCTTTCACACTAAGCAATATTCACTGATTGTTTCTCTTTAATTAGGAAAATATAGAAGGACGTAGACTGAAGCTTGTAGAATTGCATACACACACGCCAGGAAAGGGACAAAGCCGGGAGAGCCCGGATCAAGTGGGATTCGGAGTTTATTGATCCGATGTCTAAACAACGAGTGGTAACTCTCGAAGAATTATTATATGATATAATGAAATTACTTATGTGCATTTATAAATCTTAACAGTTTTACCAAATTTTAAAATTGCCGGTTTTACCCATTTTCCATTACTAATATATTATGTTGACTCTATGTAACAGGATGAATATTCAAAGATTATCTTAGAAAAGCATTTAGAGAATGAAGAGAATGCCGAGATTGATGAGAATGGGCCCAGGTCCCCACCAGATGATTTTGATGTTTGGAAGGGCGTTGCTACATCAGATGGAGGTCATGTGGTTGGTGCTGGATCGACGAATGATCCAGCTTTTGTGCTAACAGGTGTACCGGGATCCGGGAGTATCTATGGCACACACACATGCTCACCTTATGAGGTTTGTCTATTTTCGTTATTTTCACCTCCTCTTAATAGATTTTTGTTATTCTCACCTCTTCCACATCATTACTTTGCATGCCCGCCACCTGTTTCACACGTGTTTTTTTTTTTTTACTTTAATTTCTCCTGGATATATATTCTGTTTAGGAGTCGAGCAATTGTATGTTTCCAGAACCAGGACCTGACTTTGGGTTAGCTAGTAGTTAGGAGTAGCGACTCTATTTTATCATTTGAATCTAGTAGTCATCCCTTGGTTGGAGTTGTTGAGTTGTGTGTTGTGCCAAATGGGTTGTGCCAAACACAATTAAGTAGGGAACATGGTTTGTGCCAAATGTGTTGTGCCAAATGGGTTGTGCCAAACACAAGCGTAACATACACAAGGTTTTTATCGCTTATATTATAGTAACACTGAACTAAATTAGCATCTTTAGCAATAAATGTCTACAATGGGTTGTGCCAAACACAATTCTATACTCTATAGAAAGTTACAGAAATATGAAGTTGGACAATTTGAATTTTGAAGGCTAGCCCCGACTTATAATGTTAACATTTACTGCTTCTGTCTCTCTGGTAGTTTGAGTCATGGCCTCATGCCGATAGTATAGGACTACAGTCTGGATTTTGTGGTCTATGTTGTGCAAGCAAGCATGCAATGTATGAAGCCTTAAGTAGGGAACATGGATGTTCGTAGCTGCAACTTATTCGAATCCATAACTATTACGTAGGGAATAAGGTTATACATCAATCCAAAAATATTACGTAGCCTGTACTTCCACTAACCCCGCTATTAAACACACTCAAAACAAATTAGTAAGTCCGTTTGTGGACTAAAAATAAGTATATTTGATACTGATAAATAGGTTGAAAGTATGCCCAAAGAATGAAATATGCCAACTGATGTGTGACATTTAAGAATCAACTTTGTTTCACTTTTTATGTATAGGAAGTAGGATTATCCAGTATACATCAGTTTCAGCTTTTACTCTTTATTATAAGTGTGTGATGTGTTATATTCTGGTTATAGTTAGGGTAACAGACTCATACTGGTGTGGAGTCCGTATATAAATATTCATCTGTACCTCATACCGCTGTAGAATGCATATTTCGTAATTATTACTTCAGTAGCTGTAAATTTACATTACGAGGACATGACTATAGGTAACACTAATAAGTCATTCTTAACTGCCAATATGGAATCCAGTATCAATAGCATGGAGGTACCTGGAATCTTTGTTCTTACTACCTAAATATGTTCGCAGTTTTGTAGGTTCCGTAACATGATAAATATGATGATGCAAGGAAGTTTCATTTGTCACTTTACTAAATACTAATTGTGTGCTCATTTTTATGAGCTAAGATTTTAGTCCTTATGCCTTGGCTTCTTTTTTCATTTTTTGGCATTCAGTTTCTCATATTGTTGTTATTCTAACTGAGTTATGTTTAATTGGATGTAACAGGAGATACGGATTCTGAAAAAGCAAAACGATGATTTGAAGACAAAGATTGAAGATGAGAGGGCAGCTGCGGAGGCTCAAAGAGTAGCGGACATACAGGCTTGGCATAAAACACTCAATGATAGGTTGGAGTCTTTTGCTCAAAATTATCCTCCCCGCACTGCTGAATCGGATCCTGGTCCTAACTAGTCTAATTTGGCATTAGGCTTTAGTTTTTTTTTGTTAGAACTATTGGGTTGTAGTATCTAAAAAACAATTTCTATGTTGCGTTGTCCGATAACATGTTGCTAAACTATATCTTTTGGATTACGGATTTATGTCCATTGGCGACACATTTATGCAATTTGGATAATGGATTTGTTTATTTTGGTGATCTATTAATGTTTTTATTGTTTTAAAATATTAGTTTTTGTATTTACTGTGTTCGGAAAATATATTATAATACCAATACCACGGAATTTAGCCACATGTTTCCCATTTAATTAATCACAAAATTCCCACGTAATTGTTTGGGAATTTTATTTTCCATGAAATATGTGATAAAACCGTTAGAAATCATAGTGTGAAAATCGTTGGAAAAGCTCACAAAAAACCACGGATATGTGTGGAAAATAACTACTAGAAACCGTGGAAATCTCGTGAGAAACTGTGGGAAAAATTGTAGTGTAAAACTGTTGAAAAACTGTGGCAAAAACCACGGATATGTGTGGAAAATGGCTACTAGAAACTGTGAGAAATTTCGTGAGAAATCTATGGGAGAAATTGTAGTGTGAAAATCGTTGGAAATTTGTGGCAAAAAAACCACGGATATGTGTGAAAAATGGCTACTAAAAACTGTGGGAAATTTCGTGAGAAATCTGTGGGAAATTAAACCCACGGATTATCCACAATGATATTCGTGGGAAATAAGTCAACGCCCCGTGGGAAAATCAGCGGGGTTTTTACACACGGAATAATTCCGTGTGAAATCCGTGGAAAAGGGCCTTTTTCCACGAAATTTCCCACGGTTTTTACCGTGGGAAAAACCTGTTTGTGTAGTAGTGACTCTTTGCCAAGCATGTCTTTCATATCTTTGGTTTGGTACTCCGCTAATTGATTTTTAATTCTCTCTTCGTGGGATAAATAATTTCTCATAAGCTGGAAAAGAGAACAGATGAGTTCTTTTCTGTTCTTCCTTGCGCATAACATCCATGCTCCATTTATGTATTTATTCTTTCTTGCGCATAACTTTCTTTCTCCATTACTTTGAGAAAGTCCGAAGGAAATTCTGATCCCCATTTACCACTGTCCCCAAGAACACTCGGACATATCTTTTCAAGCTGGCTTCGGAAGTTACCTTTTCCGTCTTCGAGGTACTCAATAAGTGCCCCGATGAAGTCAAGAACCTTCCATCCGGGCCAAAATATGGGGTGTGAACTTGCCGCTTCCGCGGTTGCTCTATAGACAAAGTCAACAAAAGTTCATATAAATAAGTCAAATATAAGAATGCTAGCTGCTTATTTTTTTAATTTGCCTTATTTTTTAAATTTTCTGTGTTTATTTCATAAGAAGTACATTCTTCATAGTCTATTGTGTATTGTTTTTTAGCTCCTAATTAAGGTTTTTTGTAACTAATAAGTTCCGGGGCTAAAAATAAATCTTTATCTTAGGAAAGAAGACTCACCCTTTCAAAATGATTTGTTGCAAAATATACAAACCATCCAAAGTTATTGCAGCGTTGGTGCGGTATATGTCTTCGTCTTGATATATCTTCCCCGTCTAGCAAAAGAATATAATATGCCCCACTTCAATCATGTCCTTTGCATAACCAAAAAAATATTTATAATTAAAATCCCCCACCAAAAAAAAAAAAAAAAGAGGGTATCATATATCTTGTCAATAAAAATAATTATCTCGTCTTTATTGGTTTCTTAAACAAGATTATTTTAGGCTCTCGTCAATCAACAATAGGTTCTTTAAAACTAAACCATGTAACCCGAATAAGGTTCTTTAAATAGTGTAGCAACATTGAGTCTTATGTATAAATCCTATAAATGAACAAAGTAAACTTTTAGAACAGATGATCAAGACATTTGCGTAAAAAAATAAATTTAAGCTTGAGCACGTACACATTACAGACCCTAAACAAATAAGCTCTACTTTCAAATAACTACATAAACTGAATCTCGTAGACCTTTAAAATAACTCTTTTCCTATATGTATTTGTGATTATAGCTAACAAGATATAGACATCAATAAGATAGAAAAGATAGTGAAATTATACCTTCTATTTCCAAGATCACCTATTTCAATAACAAAAAAAATGTCGTTTGCTCTTGTATCGTAAAATAAAATCACACGGTTTTGATCAACACTTGGAGCAAACATTGTTGGTTGTTTGGAGAATCTTAGAATGGTGTGTGTGCGTGTTTAAACACTAGCACCCAAAGAGTATATTATATAGACTTGAATATGGGTAGATGGAGACATAAATATTGGTAGGTGGATGGTTGAAATGAATTGAAGTAAAGTTGGTAACATTAAGAAGCCAAAATAGTTGGTTTTGGGCGGGAAACTAAAAGAAGTTGGTGAATGCTCCGAGTTGATGAGTAGTTGTGGTCCGCTGAATATATTTGGATGAGTGAGAGAGAGTAAAGAGATGGAGAAAGTGAATGGGAATTTTATATATGGATTTTGTTTCTATACTACTACTATAATATTTTTATCACATAGATAAAGCCATACAAGTTGGAATTCTGAAATTCACAGAAACTCTTCCCAATCGTATATACTAGTATATATTTTTTCTCTCGTCTTTTAATCTTGGGGTTTCCTGATCAATAGAAGGTCTTTTACAAATATTCAAATTCAAACTACTCAGTAAATTTATAAAATTGGTGTATTTATAAGGGAATGTTATTAGATACTTTCTGTCAAGCATTTTTCTGACAAATGTTTATCGTGACTAGCTTGTGAGCGATAATTAAAGCTGTTACAAGAAATATTCGATTTGGATTGATTATTAATCCTATTTGAGAAGTAAAGATGTCGTTTTGTCACGGTTCAGGAGTGCAACTAATCTTCTATGACCATTTTTTACTTTGTGCGTTCGATGGGAAAATGGGTGAATAGTATGCAACAGCGCAAAACTATAGTATGATATAAAGCCGAAAATCTTAAAAACGATCGAACCAAACATGGGATTAAGATTTGGGTGCAAAATGTAAAGTTGTAGAACTTGTCGAGATGAACAAGTTTAATTTTACAAGTGACATATTGTGTTCCTTGGTCAAAGAATTCAAGACGTGTCTAAAAGAGTGAAGATGTGTAGTTATGTAAGGTCATATCTTATTTAATTCTACTGAGGTCCTTTGGCAAGCGCATTTAAGATTTCAGTTTCTTGGTAGGTTTTTGACCAAATTTAAATTGTAAGTTGTTCTCTTTATAAGTCATTGATGTGTTTGGAAGCATAGGAGACATGTATAAACCTCACATGTTGCAGCAGTATTCATATAATCTAGCTCATAATTCGTAACTAAAATGAGAATTAAACTCTAAATGTGCAGGGGTTAGCGGTACATAAAACCGGCCAGTGAACCAACTCACCATTTGGCTAATGCTTAATGTTCTTAATTAGCTATCAAATATGGAGTACATGATATGACATTTGCAGAAAATGACAAGTGATACTGTTAATTGAATTGTAACATTTTCAAGAAATTGATCGGCCGGGAACCCTTAGGTGATGGTTTGCAAGTAGTGTAGTGTGTTGTATACCCGACTAACACATAAAGGCAAAAGTCAAAACTGCTAAAAAAGATACTCATATTCATACTCATACTCAGTTGCAGCTTAAAGCCAAAGTTATAGTAAGAGTAAACATAATGGCGAAAGTTGTTAAAGATACTCATACTCGACTAACGCTTAAGAGACGCTTACGAGTTGTGTGAATTAAGACAAATATATGAAATCTTACAAAATTAAACTTGTATATGAAATAGCTGGTAGCACGTAAGAAAGATTATATTAAAAAGAAAAAAGAAAAAAGAATCTTGGGACTAGTTTGATTTGGAAATCAAAATTTGATTATTAGCTACCTATTAATATTTAAAGTAATTTAAAATTTTTTAAACATTTAGCCTTGGTCGCATTGTGATCCTGCTTCCTAATCTTGCTCCATCTAAGTTACAGTAAAATAACATAAAAAACCATAAGGCAGATAAAAGAGAATGTGTTCTAATACAAAAAAAAAAAAAAAAAAAAAAAAAAAAAGTTCCGGAGTATTACACACATAGGACTAATCCAAACATAAGCATAAACACTGGTGTTGGGACTTCTACTACATGCATTCTAAGTAAACCCACTACGTTGAGTTACAAAAACACTTCTAAGGAAGTTAAAATCACCACAATAGCTTACATGAGTTGTACTCGACAGAAATTTAACCTAACTGAGAAAATTTATCCAATTTATGATATAACCTTGCATATAAGAAGCAAAAGTAGCACTAGTAACACCACTTGTTCCAACTAAACTTGTGACAACACTTGTATAATAAAAACCATAAAATTTCAAACCCATGTCAGTCTTTTAAAGTTCAAAACTTTACCAACGTCAAAGTACAAACCTATTTGATTCTCATTTTTAAACACATTAAAACAACAACCGGCACTCCAAAAACTTAACCATGCAGCACCCGCGTCTTGTAATATTTCCCTTTTGATAACTCAAAGAAATATCTAACTACTTTTTACAAAAATCTGAGCTACTTCAAAGTGAAAAACATGGACAAAGTGAAAAAAAAGGCACATCCTTTATCACATTATTAAGTCTACATTACTCAAAATGCATAGAACTAATATAGACAAACATTTTAATGTGTTAAGTTCCACCACATCACACACAACACTAATCCTAACATAGGCATAACACCTAGTAATAAAACCTTCCTGGAAATGAAGTGCAAAATGTTCTTTCTTTCTAGACCAAAAAAGATTTTGTGTGCTCTACTTACGGGGTGTTTGTCTAAACTTATTTGTTGGGCTTATGTCATGATTGAAAAGCCAATTAGCTCATATTTTTAAACCTTATGAGCTTATCAATTATAGCTTAGTTAAGTTCTAAATCTCAAGTAAAAAAGCTCATAAGTTATATAAAATGATCTTACTAATTAATTATCGCTTAGTTAAATTCAAAAGCTCATAAGCTACATAAAATGATCTTATCGGCTTTTCAATTATTCAATAAGCTCATAAGCCCATTAGATAAGCAAATGGAAACACCCCCATAGTGAATTTATCCAACTTAAGGGAGTGTTTGTTTATGCTTATATGTGAGCTAATAAGCTTATTTGATTTCGGCTTATATTTTACAAGCTCCAATTTTCCAGCTTATTTTGAGACTTATGGGATTATATAAGTTTATCATATCATAGCAAACTTGTACTAGTATAAGTTTGTTATACTATAATAATCTTAAACATGCTCACAAGCCTCAAAATAAGCAAGAAAATTAAAGCTTATAAACCGAAATCAAATAAGCTCATAAGCCCACATGTAAGCTTAAACAAACACCAAAGTCTCAGAATCCAAGTTCATACTTGAAAAGTTTATAAAAATTGAGCTCAAACAGCAAACAGACAAAAAAACTTAATAAAATAAAAATAAAAATAAAAATTTAGACCTTGAACATCACCATTGATTATGCATCACATACAGGCATATACATGACACTCAAACTCTTTAAATTTACCTACACAAAATGATTGTAACAAACAGCCATGAATATGAGGTACTTATAAAAGAGCGAGATTATACCTTAGTGATAATTTCCGAGACCACTTATTTCAACGAGATAATCGTCGTCTTTATCTAATCCTGGTTTCTGAAATGAAACAAATAAAGTGAAAAAAAAATATCTATAAACACACCCTACATTCTAAGTGGAAAAAAATTCATCATATGTTATCTCGTCAGTATTGTTAGACTTGATAACACATGAAATGAGCAATGTATATATAGCAATTAGCAAGTTATAATCTACTTACAAATACATGATTTTCAGCTGGTGATATCATGGCTAAGTATTGAAGCAATGTGATGAAACTTGGTAGAAAGAACACTTGATTGAGTGAGAATATATGGTGATAAATAGAACTTGAATTAATGAGACACAAAGGAGGTGGGTGGGTAGTTGTGTGGTTGTTTAATAAGGTATTTAAGATACAACTGATGAACTGAACCAACAATAAGTTGAAAAACTGAAAACTGATCTTGCTGATTTCCTCTACATGAAATAAGAACTTTGATTAATTTTGGAGACTTCTATATATCTGTATTTTGACACTAAATGGGTAACATGTTGGTGTTGACATAAATGTGTAGGGTCATTCATGTACCTGCTAGCTAGGGTGGTGTTAAGAGCTATATTCAATTCATTCACCTACTTGGTGAGTTCATCATAAACAACCTTCAATTACACCCTTCTTCTCTCTTGCAATTTGAATTTCAAATTTCAAAGTTTCGGTACCTAGTGGCGGATCTAGAAATTAGACGAAAGGCGCGCATTATGTTTGAAACGACAATGGTAGGCATTTAATGTTAAAAAAAAAAAAAAAAAAAAAAAAAACAACGCTAGGATGGTGCTGAAAGGGTATGCACGTGTATACCATTAACCAGCCTCAAGTATGTATGCTTTTGTACTCACCCTCGTCTATTACTTTACACTTTTTTAATTTAAGTACTATACTATTTTACACATTAAACTAATAAATTAGTTATCGTAGTTTACACTACTTGTTAAAACCTAGCTTCCTCAAGATGTCTTTTGTCACCGCTCAGAGTGCAACTAATCTCCTATGACCGCTTTTTACTTTGTGCGCTCAATGGGAAAATGGGTGAATAGAATGCAACGCCCAAAACTATAGTATGATATAAAACATAAAATCTTAAAAACGAACCAAACATGGGATTAAGATTTGGGTGCAAAAAGTGAAGTTGTAGAGCTTGTCAAGATGAACAAGTTTAATTTTATGAGTGACATATTGTGTTCCATTGTCTAAGAATTCAAGACGTGTCTAAAATGAGTGAAGATATGTAATTATGTAGGGTCATATCTCATTTAATTCCACAGAGGTCCTTTGGCAAGTGTATTTAAGATTTTCGTTTCTTGGTAGGTTTTTGACCAAATTTAAATTGTTATTGATGTGTTTGGAAGCATAGGAGACACGATAAACCTCACACGTTGGAGCGGTATTCATATAATCTAGCTCATAATTCGTAATTAAAAATAGAATTAAACTCTAAATGTGCGGGGTTAGCGGTACATTAAACCAGTGAACCAACTCACCTTTTGACTAATGCTTAATGTTCTTAGCTATCAAATACGGAGTACATGATATAACATTTGCAGAAAAAGACAAGTGATACTATTAATTGTTGTCCCAACTCTAGATCAATATATGTAGATTGCAAAATGTAAAGTAAATGTATAAGTTAAATTGTCTATTAACCTTTAAATCAATCGATACATATACATATATATAGTTTTCTAATTGGTATGATGAACCATTGTGTTGGTTCATTTGTAACCGCCATTAACCGCCGTTTCGATAACCGTTTTTCGGTTATTAACTTCCTAGTTGGCGTGTTTGGTCCTTCGTCTAATAATAATTACATAAGAAGCATAAAGATAAAGATTATCGGTTCACATTCTCCTCCTTAATCTTGATCGTTGCTTCGTCCTAAGTCTTGAACTCCGAGCATTTGTCGCATAGTCACGAACTTCAATCTTGGTAAGCCTTCGTTAGAATATCTGCTCTTTGTAGTTCTCCGCTGACATGTTCCACATTGATGTGCCCATTCTCTACGCTTTCACGAATGAAATGGTAGCGAATATCGATGTGCTTGCTTCGTCCATGAAAAGCGGGTTCTTGACAAGTGCTATGGCTAAAATTTTGTCGACCTTCGCGTTATCCTTTCTCTTCCCATCCGGTTAGTTCACTAAGCAATCGCTTAACCATAAGGCTTGACATGTCGCTAAAGTAGCCGCCATGAATTCGATTCACATGATGATAATGCCATCGTTGGTTGCTTCCGAGTACACCGTAATAGGTGACTCTCCAAAGTAAAATACGATCCCAGAGTTCCTTTTCCTTGATCGGTGTTGATTCCATAACCACCCGTCAGAACTTTGTAATCTTGCACCGCCTTCTTCCTTGTATATTATGCCATGCTCCTTTGTTCCTTTGATATATCGGATTACTTGCTTTACCGCCTTGGTGATGATCCTTGGTCTTGCATGAATCACCGAGTAGTCCAACCGAGTAACTAAGATCCGGTCTTGTATGAAGTACCGAGACTTCCGATTAAGCTTCGTAATAAGTTGCGCCAACCGAGTTACCATCTTCCGCCTTGACCAACTTAGTACCGGTATCCATAGGTATCTTTGTATCATTGCTGTCTGCCATACTTGTTTCCTTCAAGATCTTGTTAATATAACATGTCTGCTTGATTGTAATCTCTCCTCCTGTCTGTGTAACTTCTATCCCAAGATAATAAGCTAACAATCCTAAGTCGCTCATTTCAAATATATCCTCCATATGGGATTTGAATTCTTCGATTTCTTTCCTTGGAGTTCCTGTGATTATCAGATCATCTATGTAGACTCCAACTATAAGTGTAGAATTCTTGTTTCGCTTTGTATAAACTGCTTGTTTGAGATTACATTTCTTAAAGTCTAAGGACTTTAACGCTTGATCAAGCTTCACATTCCAAGCTCTTGGTGCTTGCCTTAAGCCATATAAATCTTTAGTAAGCTTATAGACTTTTCAGTATTTCCTTGTTGAATAAATCCTTCGTGTTGTGTAACGAGACTTCTTCCTTTAAATCTCCATGTAAAATGCCGATTTTACATCTAAATGATGTACTTGCCATCCATGATATGTCGCTAATGCTAATATCAACCGAATCGTCTCTATCCGAGCAACGGTGTAAATACTTCAACGAAGTCTATTCCTTGTTCTTGTACATAACCTTTGCTACTAACCTTGCTTTGTATTTGATGATGTTTCCTTTTGCATCCCTCTTGGTCTTGTAAACCCATTTGAGTCCTATTGCCTTCTGATTTTCTGGCAATGTAGTAAGAGTCCATGTATTATTCTTGTTGATTGAATCCAATTCAATCTCCATGGCCTCAATCCATTTCTCGTCTGTTGATGCTTCCTTGTAATTTCGGGGTTCTTCTTCCGTAAATAACAAGCTTTGTAGTTCAAATCTTCGTGCATGCCTGTATATTTCTGATATGTTTCTATATTCACGTACGGGTGTATCATCAAATCTATCTCTTGAGTTCTCTACAGAACTAGTAGTAGCTTCTTCTTCCTCTTCCGAGTGGGTCATAATTGTATGTCGGTGGTGTGATTGGTGACACCTGGATCGTGAATCGATCTTGTTCATGATACGTGTTGTCATCATTTTCGTGTTGGGTGGTGTAAGGTTTTCATTGTCAACTCCGTCTACCACAAAAATAGCCCAAAATGTGTCTTGTGTGCTCGTATCTTTTCCATCTTTGTTCCAATCCCACGGTTTTGTTTCCATAAACTTTATGTCCTCGCTAATATGTTTCTTCTTAGCTATAGGATCATATAACCTACATGCTTTTGATCCTTCCTCTACCCCTAAGTAAATCAATGGTATGCTTCGTCATTCAGCTTCTTTAAGTGAGGTATCGTTATCTTTGCATAAGTGTGCATCCGAATATTCTTAGGTTTTCCAGATTTAGTTTTCGTTGTAGAGTGCCTCATATGGAGTTTTATCTATCGTGGCCCTCGTAGGTACCCTATTGAGTATGTAAATTGCATGTTTAATCGCTCGCCCAAAAAGTTAAGGGTAACTTCATCGCTTTCATCATACTCCTTGTAGTTGATAACAATTGTCCTATTCCTTCTCTCAACTACTCCATTCTCGTTGTGGGAGTACGGTCGCTAACCGTCGTGCTATTCCGTTTTCCTTAAAGTACCTTGTGAATTGCTTGATGTGAATTCACCACCTCTATCCGTTCTTAGCATCCTTATTTTCAATTTCATCTCCATTTCTATCTTCGTCTAAATTCCTTGAATGTACTAAATACCTCATCTTTCGATGTCGAAAGTAGGCCCATATAAACGTGTACAATCGTCCACTAACAAGAAAATGAGTTTCTTGCTCGAGTGCGTCATTGGACTTATAGGACCGCAAAGGTCTCCATACACTAAGTCCAACGGGTTCTTTGATCCGAATTTAGCTTGGTTTGGAAATGGTGTTCTCGTGTTTTCTCGATAAACATGCATCACAAATCGCCTCGCATGATTTATCCTTGGAATTCCTTCTACTAGACCTTTCCTAGTCATCTTGTTTATATCGTCAAAGTTCAGATGACCTAATCTAGCATGCCATAATGCTTGGTTATCTATATTTGCTAAGAGACATATAGATGCTTGTGTCTGTAACTGAATCTTGTAGAGTCGATTCTTAGATCTTTCTACTTTCATCAACAACTTCTTGTTCTTATCATACAAAGTCAAATTGTTTCCGTCCATAATGACCTTACAACCTATTTCGATAAGTTGTCCTAGACTAAGTATGTTGCTCTTGAGGTTTGGTATGTAGTATACTTCCGATACTACCTTCGACTGCTCTCGGTTCTTACAACCTAACAAGATAGACCCTCTACCCATTATCTCGTACATACGATCCATCTCCAAACGTACTCGCCCTATTACGCTTTCATCAATATCCCTAAAATGACTCTTTATTCCGCCATATGGTTACTTGCACCATTATCTAAATACCATATGTTTGCGTCATTGTAGCATATTGCTTTGGTTGAATTTGTTCTTCATTCAACAACACTTCCTTGTGTTCGGGCCAGTGCATAGTCATTAGTAGTGATGGTTCATCGTCTTCTAAGATAAGGTTTGATTTTTCTTGAGTTGCTGGTTTTCCTCTACAATTCCTTTTAAGATGTCCGATTTTATGACACCTGTAGTATTTTACCTTACTCACATCCCACTCGTCTTTATTCTTATCCGAACTCTCTTTATAACTAGAGTTCCCTCCTTGTGAGTTGTTTCTATTTTTATTATTCTGCCAGTTCCCTCATGAGAAATTTGATTTCCCTCCACGTTTGTAAAAACGTTTCCTATTTCCTGAGTGTTCGCCATGTGCTAATAATAGGTTTTCCTGGCTTTCTACTTGTCCTCCTTTCCGGAGTTTTATCCTTTCCTCAAATGCCTTGAGTCTTCCAATGATCTCATCTAAAGTGATTTTGTCTAGATCAGTTGTTTGTTCTATGGATGCTACTATCCGAATGAACCTATCTCGTGTGGAGTCTAATAGTTTTGAAGTAAAGTGATTCATCCAAAGTTTTCCCTAATTCTTTTGACTTGTGGCATAGCCGCTTAGTTTAGCCGCAAATGCATCCACCGCCTCATCTTCTTTCATCTAAAGTGAGTTAGACCCAATCATCAATGATTGTAACCGTGCTTCGCACTCTATCTTCTCCAACGTGTCTTTTCTTTGGCGAATCCCATAAATCCTTTTGCCGTCTCACAACTTGCTACTTGTAAGATCACATCTTCCGTCAACGCTGATATAGGAAGGCAGTTGTTGCCTTATCCTTCTTATCATCAACTTGTGTATCTATCTTTGTTCTATTGCTTCCCATAACCCACGTGCCTCTAGTATAACCTTAATTTGTATAGCCCAAACTGTGTAGTTTGTGGTTTTCAACTTAGGGCATTGATATTGTGCAATAGGTGTTACGGGTTTTGTTGTAGTTGATGTGGTTGCTATATCGTTGGTTGTCATCTTTAAAGTACTTAGTATCTTCACTTTTCTAATTTAATGGGATTTATCCTTCCTAGTGTGGTTTTTCTATAAGATATGGGAATATCTAATCTTCCGGGAATCTTAATAATACGGGATCAATAAATAGTTTTCGGGATTTCCTAATAGTATGAAATAAAATATTCTATACTATTTTATACTATTCTAAATATAATGAAATCCAAAAAGGTTTACCTTGTGACCTCGTAGATGCGATGAATACTAGAGTATTCTCTTTGATTCGTTAGTAAATATCGTCTACCAACGTTTGATGCTATTCCCAAGTTTGGTTCTTTGATTCTTTTGCCTCGTACCCTCGATGTTTTTTTTGCCTCGTACCCTTTGAATACAAGTACACCAAGTTTTTACTTCGAAATTTCTTTCACAAATAATTTCGGCCTCCTTTTGCTTCGACAACAAACTGCCTCGACCTCCTTGTCTTGTAAGAGTTCGAATAAAAATGTGTCGAACTGATTTCTTTCCAAAAAGCCCCAAACAACAAAATTCTATTCGAATTGTTTTTTTTCGAAATAGATGATTTGTTTTTTTGTTCCTCCACACTACACACTTCTACTTTCTTTTCCCTTGTACATTATTGATATCTCTATTCCGAAATCAACTTCCCACGTACAAAATGGTACCGAGATGGTAACCAATCCTCCAAAACAAAACTGGTTCTGCTTCTGATCCTCTTCACGTTGTTGTTATTCTTTGTGTCATCCCGACACTACTCCACATAAACCGAGTACTCCTTCTTCTTTACCTTATCACGTACGTGTTTCCTTCCACAACAACGTTTTCCCCGCGTATTCTTCTACTTTGAGTTTGAAAATTAACCGGTTTCTCAAAGTATTTGCCCACTCGCTCTCTATCCCGAACAAAGTGTATGAACTTACTTCCTTCCCTATGTTGTCGCCAACAAGGTTTCCCCACCAATCCGTTTGGTGTAAACAATTGCAATCCCCTACGTAAACGATCGTGCACTATCTTCTACGTATGCTTATTCACGTTTGTTTCTCTTGGAAGTAGATAGAAAAACAAAAATTCTTGTCGAAAACAGAAATCCTTCGTATGAAATGTTCTGTTTTCCAGCGTATGAAAACAAGTGTTTTCTGTTTTCCTTGGGTCTTTTCTTGCGTATGATATGTTTTGTAATCAAAAATGAAAGTGTTAATCTTATGCTCTTGATGCCAATTGTTGTCCCAACTCTAGATCAATATATGTAGATTGCAAAATGTAAAGTAAATGAATAAGTAAAGTTGTCTATTAACCTTTAAATCAATCGATACATATACATATATATAGTTTTCTAATTGGTATGATGAACCATTGTGTTGGTTCATTTGTAACCGCCATTAACCGCCATTTCCATAACCATTTTTCGGTTATTAACTTCCTAGTTGGCGTGTTTGGTCCTTCGTCTAATAATAATTACATAAGAAGCATAAAGATAAAGATTATCAGTTCACATTAATTGAGTAGTAACATTTTAAAGAAATTGATTGGGAACCCTTAGGTGATGGTTTGCAAGTAGTGTAGCTAGTGTCTTGTATACCCGACCTGACACATAAAGGCACAAGTCAAAAGTCGTAAAAGAATACTCATACTCATTCATGCTTAAAGCCAAAGTTATAGTAAGAGTAAACATTAAGGCGAAACTTGTTAAAGATACTCATACTCATACACGACTAACGATAATGAGACACTTAAGAGTTGTGTGAACAAAGATATGACATCTTCAAGTGCTCCCAAGCTTCAACCGCAAATAAAAATATTATTTATTATCTTAATTAAATGTTGACACTATGCAGAACTCGGTCAGACCGTAAATGAGTAAGGTTAGAACTCAATAGTAGGATGTACGTACCTTATAGTTAATAAGTTTCCATTGATGACATTAACCTTATTATGTAGTAGTCACTTACTACATTTTAATTGCTTTCTAGTTATTCTCGGCTCACCCTTCTCCTCACACTCTTAGGATCCAACGAGAACTCATCCAGATATCAAGATATAGTATTGAAAAATAATCAATCAGCTTTTCAACTTCGCTTTACTATGTACCCCTATGACTATAGTTTTCGCTATAATCATCCTCTATCAAGCATACCTAATAATATAGTATCAGCAAAGAATATAAGCTTTCCAACGTAACGGTTGTATATGATACACTAGAGAATACTGTTGTTCCAATTGCGTCTATTTAATTTCACCAAGCCATGAATATAAACTAGATCCAAGACAACATAATACCAAACATATATATTGGGATGTTTGTGTTAGCTTATTTACCAGGCTTATGAGCTAATGTAAAGATGAAAAAGCTCATAAGCCCACTTTTTTCGTCTTATGAGCTTATGAAGGTGATCTTATGGCCATAAATAAGCCATAAGTTCATAAGCCAAAAAAATGGGCTTATGAGCTTTTCTAAATAACATAAGCTCATAAACCTGATATGCTAACACAAACACCCCCTAAGCAGAGTTCTATCAAAAAATAGCAACCCGTATGCCAGTTTCACATCAAAATGCAAGAAAGCCACTAATCTATGGCCTAACAACACACGCCTAGCATAATAAGCTAATCTATAAATACATACTCATATTAGCAAAACAAATGGTCAGTCATGGTTCACGAACCTGGAACCACTTTAGGCACCTCTTCAAAGATTATAGTCAAGCAACCGACTAATTTATAATTCTACGCACAATCTATACCTATAAATGTTGCTATAATCTATATTTAAAAACAACAATACAATATGAAATACAAAACAGACATGATATACATGATCAATCAAACAGATTATTAGCTAACGAACATCAAAAGTTAATCAAACAATCTTTAAAAAACGAATCAATATAGGCTTATTGAGGACTTATGATACGGGTTGACAAGTATATCCCGAACCGAGTCTATGAAGAATGGGTCAACATTGAAGTTTATTTAGTAGTATAGTGCGTTCCTTTTTTTAGCCAAGCCATGCATGCACATTCTCTTTTACATTCACATTTCCCTTTTCATAGTATTATTGGGTACTAGTAGTTATTAGGATATGGCAGTTATGTTTTTGGCTATTTATATGTAATCTGGGAACCGAGTTAACATATGAATGAAGAAGAATATTAAAGTTTAGTTCCACTCTAGTTTCTTGGAGTCTTGCCCGCCCTAAGGGCCTTATCAATCCATCTCTTTAATCTACTTCTTGGGAGATTGACCATCTCAAATCGGTCTCTTAACAATGGTGCTTTCATTGCTTCGAAATATACCTCCAAAATGTAACATACCATCAATCGAAGAGTACATGGCATCCATAGCCGACTCGTTATCCAAACTTGTTGCATCACAAGCAGCATTTATCGAAAAACAACAACAAACCTTAGTCCTCATCTCAACAATCGCTCAAATTCACCATCAGAACACTAGTAAGTTTATCACTACCAATAGCGCTAAAACCGAGAAAACAATGGCTCAAGTTCTCACCGCATCTGCTTCACATACCGTGCAGATTGGAGCCATCTCAAAAGACCTCGCCACCATAACCACGACTACACCAAATTGTGTTACAACAATTATCAAAACCGACACAAAATTCACCGCCCAAACTTCCCATTCACCTTCAAACACCACTCGCAATTTGTCAAACATGCTAACAAAGAATTTCAACGTCCATCCATCAGCACTTGCACAAACATACGACGATGTCTTGCTCATCATGGACAAGTTAGCAGGCAAAGGAGTCTCGTTGTCGCTCTCAATCTTTATTAAGCTTTGCTTTTGCTGGCCGAAGACATTTCCTCCAGATCACCAATGTCCTACGCCAAAGTTTGTTTTTCTTGAATCCAAATACAAGCCACCTTGGAAGCCATTCACCATGGACTATGGCAACCTCGGCCTTGAGGAGAAGGCCATTTTTCAAGGATGGGAGTATTGATACGGGTTGAGAAGTATATCCCGAACCGAGTCTATAAAGAATGGATCAACATTGCAGTTTATTTAGTAGTATAGTGCGTTCCTTTATTTTAGCCAAGCCATGCATGCACGTTCTCTTTACATTCATATTTCCTTTTCATAGTATTAGTGGAACTAGTAGTTATTAGGATATGGCGCTTATGTTTTGGCTATTTATACGTAATCTCGAACCGATTTAACATATGAATAAAGAAGAATATTAAAGTCTAGTTCCTCTTTAGTTTCTTGAGTCTTGCCCGCCTAAGGGCCTTATCAATCCGTCTCTTTAATCTACTGGGAGATTCACCATCTCGAATCGGTATCTTAACAACTTACTTAGAATTGTGTGCCGATTTGTATTGATTTTGATCACCAAACCGCCGATTAACTAACTCCGATTGAAACGAACTACCACCAACTAACTCGGACTCAAACCCTAATCGATTATTCAAAACCCTAACTACCGATTAACGGTTTGAAGTTTTGATTAACTAACCTTGATTCGAAACTCTAATTATCGATTTGAAACCCTATCTACCGCTTAACTAACTCCGGATTGTGAAACCCTAAGTACCGCTACAAACCCTAACATTAGCAATTCGTATATGTGAAAATGATTCATTTGAATTTTTGAAAGAGATCGATCAGTTTTGAAGTTATTATTAGTGTGAAGATTTTGATTCGAAGTGAATATGATTATTTGGGAAGGGGATAGAATATATGAATTAAGGGCCCGTTTGGTTTGAGGGTGTGATTGGGATTTGAATGAAAGATTCTCTCAATCCATTAGTTAACAATCTTTGGACTTACACATTCCCTTTATTTAAAAGTTGATTCCTCGCTTATTTGGCTCAGATCATCGAATCAAATAATAAATGGTACTATTATTTTATTTTATAAATTCTTTGAACAACATACTTATCATTATTTTATCTCTTTTAAAATTTTAATTATGTATTAATGTACTTTTTTTATTTACTTATATAAAAAAAATACGTAATAATTAATTTTTCTCTTTCCTACTTTTTTTTAAACCCATCCCAAATCCAAATCTTAATCCAACACCTATTCATTGTTAGTAAATAAGGAGTAGTCACTCTTACTCTGCTTGAATCCATTCTCAAGTAAAGCATTAGTAAGCTTAGCATTTCACTGTCTGTGGTGGTTTTTTTAACCCATACAGTGATTTTTTAAGCCTACAAACTCTATTATCATTCACATCAAAGAAACCATCTGATAATGTCATATAAACATTTCCTTAAGATCCCCATACAAGAAGGCATTATTAATATCAAGTTGAAAAATAGGCCAAGACTGTTGAACTGCCAAATTAATGGCACACATAACAGTCACAAGTTTAACTACATGTGAGATAGTTTCATCAAAATCCACACCTTCTTTATGATTAAACCATTTAGCAACAAGTCTAGCATTATACCTATCAACTTCACCACTAGACTTGTACTTAATTTTGAAAACCCATTTTCAACTAATAGCCTTTCTACCAGTAGGTAAAACAACAATATCAAAAGTATCATTACTATACAAAGCATTCATCTCCTTATTCATTGCCTTCACCCATTGCTGAAACTTGCAGGCTTCCCAATATGTTTTGGGTTCAAAAGCTTTATTATTCAGTTATAATACAAAGATTTTCATAACATAATTTAGAATAACCAACAAACTTTCCAAGATCATATTTGACTTTTGAATCAACAACAAACTCATTATACTTGTTTAGAAAAACTAAAGTTCTCTCAGACCTTCTCAAAGGCTGATGAAAATTTTGACTTGTTTCTCTGTTTGGGAAATCTGTATTGATACCCCTGTAATTTCGCTTTAATTTTCATTTGCGGGGTTCAATTTTGTTTCACCTCATGTGTTGTAGCCCTCTCATTCTCTAAGGTAGAACTATTGGAACCATGAAAGTGCCCTAAATCACTTTCATTTTGGTTAATTGTTGGACCCGCCATTAAGGAAGAGTTGTTTCATCATGAGGTGCTTCTTATTTTATTTATATCATCATTGGGTATGTCATGATCCTCATACACAACTTCATTAAATAAATTTGTATGATCCGCACTATGACTATCACTTTGTCTACGTAAACAAGTTTAATCTTGAAAGGAAAACATTTTCAAAAAGTTAACATCTTTGGAGTATAGAAACGGTTGCTTTTCAAGACTCAGAAGCTTACACCCTTTTTATAAAAAAAGCATAACCTATTAAACACATTTATCGTATCGCTACTAAATTTATCAAAGTTATTTAAGATAGTAGCAAAACAAAGACATCCAAAGGTTCTTAAATTTATTCAAAGAACATTTTTTTTATTAAAATCCAAATTATAAGGAGATTTTCCATTCAAGAAGGAGGAGGGCAACTCGTTAATCAAATAACAAGGAGTAAGAATACAATCGCACCACAAGCTAATAGGAATTCCCTCGAAACATAAGGGATCTAGCAGCATTAAGCAGATGCCTATGTTTCCTTTCCACAACCCCATTCTTCTTTGGAGTGTAAGCAAAAAATGTTTGATGTATAATATTATTTTTAGTGCAAAACTCAGAAAATCTGTGATTAACAAATTCAGTTCCATTATCACTTCTAAAAGTTTAACAGACTTATTAAACTTATTTTTTATCAGATTAAAGAAAGTAGTAATAAAATCAAACACCTCATCTTTGGTTCTAATTAAGTAAACCACACAGACCTGGTAAAGTCATCAACAATGGTCAAAAAGTATCTATATCCTTCCTTACTAACCACCCTATAAGGCCCCCAAAGGTCAAGATGTACAAGTTCAACCAAGCACAAAAGACTTTTTTTCACTTAAAGGGAAAGGTTCTCTAGTTTGTTTAGCCTTTTGACAAATTTCACAAGATTCATTATCATTATTATCTTTAAAATTGATGTTTTTTTTTCAACACAACCAATACCGATCGTTAGGATGACCAAGTCTCGAATGCCATAAACTTTTGGATAAAAAACAATCAGACTTCAATTTTCAAATATCAATATCTTGATTTCCATCAAAGTAATATAAACCATCATTTTGTTTACCAATCCCGTAATATTCATTCCTTTCAAATCCTAAAGTAAAACATAGCATTTAAATTCATCAAAAGCAATAACAAATTTTTGCCTCTTGTCACTTTATGAATGACATTAGACTAACACAATATTATGGGACAACAAGCACATCATATAAAGTTAAGTGTTTGGTTAGAATCATATTTGCAACCTTAGTAATTAAATCTTTAGTTCCATTAGGATGTGAAACTTTAATTCCAAGTTTGGAAATATCAATTACATTAACCTAAAACTTACTCAGATATGTTAAATCTTGGTTGGCACCGTAATCAACAATAATACCAATCGCAATAGTACATACCAGATTTTATTGTTATTACAAAAATCATAAATTTCGATTAAAGAATTTGTCGTTATTCAATATTATACCGCCATATTGGCATGTACACCTTTTCATTTTCCATTATCATTAACATGATGTATCCTTAATAAGAGATAAAAGTTTTGAAATATGTTCATCGAAAATGTAGAAGAGCTAGAACCAACATAATTGTTATTGACAAATCTTTTGTTAAAGTTTTGAGTAACCCGATTTGAACTAGACCCGGAGGAATTATTTCTTTTTCCAAAATTAGCAGGTACCCAATCGCTTAAAACATCTATCAACAAGATGCCCATTGTTAATACAAATAAAATATAAAACTTGTATTTATATTTTACAATCTTCTAATGTTTTGTCGATAACAAACATAAAATTATTTTAACGAAGTAAATAAAATACGTAAAAGCTTTGAGCCAATAATTTATTAACACACTTTTACTAAACATATTAAAAGCATCAAAACATGTTTAGTAAATAAGTTATATAAAATCAAAGACATTTTTATAAAACACTTACAAGTGATATTGTTCACTTACATCTTATAAAAATGTATATGTACTTTGTATATGTTGTAATGGGTAAAACCCAAAGTCCATAACCCATGACCCATGATCCATTAACTAGGTACAATGAATCTTGTTGCGAAGAACCAAAGTCCATAACCCATACCCATGGAGCATGATCCATAACCCATGACCCATTGCATGACATCATGCATGAAGTAATGTTGATATTATCCATGATCCATGGCCCAAAGTCGATGACCCATGAACCAAGATCCATAACCCATTGACTAGGTACATTTCATCTTGTTGGATATCTATGATCCAAAGTCCATGACCCATGGTCCATAACCCATAACCCAGTTTGCAACCCAAAATTTGGACTAAACTGACGCAGTAGCTGGATCCGAGGATTTACACTGGCCGGATCCCTTGGGTGAGGGATCCGCCGGGACCGTGAAAACTAAAAAGAATGAAATTTCTTAAAACAAAAATTCATTTTATAGAAATTTTTATATTTTAAAAAATGTTGGATAGTGATTGATCATTCTAACATTTTATTTTTAGAAATCTTCATGCTAGGATTCTTCCAATGACTTCGTTCTATCCAATGAAAAATGAAGTCAAAACCTGAAGAAGAATCCAAAGTGATCACAACTTGCTTTTACAAAATACGATTAAGTATTTTAAAAACTCATGAAGTATTTCGCGTCTATGATTTTTAAAAATCATAAAAAGGATATATAGCAAACGTATGTTTCCCTAATTAGTTGATCTAAAAACATGCTAAGTGCTTGTAGATAAAATATTATATATGTCTATCTATTATGGTAAGTATTGTTATAAAGTCCTTGCATATATGTAAAACTATGTGTAATGACTCGTAGATTTGGTGTCTAACCTCAATGTCACAAACTCTCCAAAAAGTTGTTCTTCAAACACATCATCGATAATAGTATTCTTCCTTGATTTTCCTTAAACACTATAAGCTAGTCATTATACGTCTTTATCTCGAAAATAAATATTGCTAACCAAAAGTCTTGATCCATCATTCCTCGCTTAGAGATATTTTGTTGTATTAGTAATCTACATCAATATCATCTATTTAATTCTTTATATATCATGTTAAAATGGAATTTGACATGATTTTTATTTTTCCTCTCGACTAATGGTTTACTCATAAAAGAACCTAGTCAAATGTGTTTAGTAAACACGAAGACTCGTCAAACTTTGTATCACATCTATAATAGATAAACTCTAAGGAATAGAGCAAAACCTTTGAAAAAATGAAATAAAAACTCCTCGCGCCAAAATTACCAAACCTACTAAAATTGTTTTCATCGAATAGCCGGATCCTCGACTATAACTAGCCGGATCCTTTTCAAGGGATCCGTGGGATCCAAGACATCAAAGAAAACATAATAAGTAATTGATAATTCACCGTACACTTTCATTACCCACTTTACTCTCTCATACACGACCCTAATCGAGCACCACTGCTCCTAGAGTCTTCTCTTCATCAATTTAAGCAATCCAATCACTTGTGTAAGTTTTATCTTCACTACATTGTGATTTCCATTCTCAAGTTCTTAGTTATACAATTTTAACATCTTTAGAATTTTGATTCAAGTGGGTTTGTGTCAATTTGTTATCACATTGTTTTAATTAGCTATCTAAGATAACTAATCAAAGAACAAACATTGTTAATACAAATTAGAACTTATAATGAATTCAAAAGAAGGATGTTTTGAGAAAAATTGTGATGAACCTCAAAAAGGACTCTTCTCAAAATTAACACCACATTGTGGTCTTATTGTTTAGGATCAATCATGTCTAGCTCCACACAACAAGATTATCAAGACACTGCTTACTATATACTGATGCATCACCGTAAGGATGGTCTTAACCCCAAGGACCGAAAAACCTTCAAAATGCTCCAAAAACGGTTATTTCAAGAAGGACGTGTCATTGAGCAATCTTTTCTCGATGGTACTGATATTCCCGTAGTCTTTTCTAGGATCAACTTTGAGTGTCTCCTCCATATCAACGAACAAATATGTCCCGTGTTTGTCCTCAAGTTTTACAAGAGCGTTCGCATCATTAGAAATGATGATGGAACCATCTCTATTGCCTTTGTCATAAACAATCACAACTACACCTTAAATCTTGCCGAGCTTTCCCGAATTCTCCGCATCCCATACCATGGTGTGTATATGTATTCTAATGATTGGCCACTCACCAAAATCCATGATATGGTTGATGATCACAATGTCTATTTCACTCCTCTTCATGAACCCGCCACGGTAAGAGATGTCGTATTCATCCAAAGAACCTCTCAAACCTGAGTCACTAGGAACTCAAAAGTCATCCACCGAGATCCTTTTCAAATGGAGCTTTTTGAGATGTTCCCACTTTACAAAAAATGGGAACAAATTCTTAGAGAAAATGTTATTTGCTTGGTTGGGAATAAGGATCATCCGAATGCATGTCGTGTGTACATGATTTATTGCCTCGTCAACGAAACTCCCTTAAACCTAGCATATTACATGGTCAAAAGGATGGCTAGTGTCTTTAGGATGGAGAAAATGGTTCTTCCATATGCTATGCTTCTAACCCGCCTAGCAAACTTTTTCTTTGCTTTGGAACCATATCCTTTGACGGATGATCACTTATTTTGCAATCGGGTCATGGTACCTCTCACCGAGGAAAGAACATCAAGGTTCATGGTTGATAGGAAAAGGCCTCATCCACCTATCGACTCATCCGAGGAAACGGAAGGAGAAGCAAGCAACCCCATCAACAACTACCATCTCGACCCCGTCTCATACATTGATCAATTTCCTGACATTCCAAGTCCTTCCCAAGAGTTTCAACAAACCAAAGGAATGTTCAAATGCATTGCTCATTTCCTCATGGGGAAGAAGAAAAGGTGAAGATGAAATGGAAGTTTGGAGGTGATTTGTATGATCCTAATTTAAAACATGTGATGTATGTCTCAAACAGTGTTATTGTAATTTGGTAGAACTAAGTATTACGTCGTAGTTTGTTGAAAACACGGATAGCTTAACTTGGAACAACTAAATAGGAATTTTACCACTTTTGATATCGTATCAAAAGTTGCTCGTCATCCTGGTTACATGCCCATATATTTCTTTTACTTGCCATGCTTGCTATGCTTTACTTACATACATGTATGCTTGCTGTAGAAACCATTAGTTTTAAAATTCGATACCTAGTGCAAAATTTTGCACGCATTTTGTTAAGGAAACTGTCCCAGATGCCGGATCCCTAGGCTATAACTAGTCGGATCCCTCAAGTGAAGGATCTGTGGGATCTGGGTGGATAGAAGTGCATTTTTAGCTTTCCCACATCAATCCAACCTTCCAGACCTTATTAGACTAGTTAAACATGCTACATTAGAATCACTTAAACTTTCCTTAGGCTCAGTTGATCTCACATTCACTCATGGATGACTTAGGATCATATTCAAGGTGTTTTTGATTTATCATTACCTCAAAACTCACCATCTTTTCGCTCCAATGTTTACACATTGTTCATCTCATCTCAAAACACCTAGTTTGATATTTCTCACAATTTTAGCAAATTGATTTTAGTCATCTTTACCTTAAAATACTCTAAAAGCTAGTTTTTCATTTCTTGTGATTTTTAAGTAATTTTCTAAATTTTCCTTTGATCACCATCTGGTCTCTATGATCATTTACCATCCTCAAAACTCTTAGTGTCATCCTTGATCACTCATTGGTGTTCATTAAAACACCATTTCTTTCCATAAAAGTCATCATTAGCTATCATCACTCATTATGCTTGAACATTTAAGTACTAAACCATTTAAGATACCTGAGAAAACTAAGTCACTCAAGATATGTAGGTGCTAGACCCTGCTAGAACCTTATCATTTTTATTCTTGGCTTCTGAGAGCTGGATCCCTCAAGTGAGGGATCCGTGAGAACCGTCTGCACATATTGCCTAATATCACTTAATATCATCATTTCAAACCCTCTTTGGTAATCTAAACACTCCACATTGTCTTAAATGACTCCCTAGGACAGAACAACACTGTAGTTGACTTTTGTGCATATAATTTAAAGAACCCTAGTGGTTTAGGCTTTAATTCACTTGCCTAATTTCTTCCTTTATAAATCACTTGTGTGAGTACTTCCAAATCACCATTCAAACACTCATTCTCGGTAGCTAAAACTTCATTCTTCATATTCCTACTTCCAACTTTTCACCGTGAGAAAAGCATCTAGTGCAACCTCATCAACCAAAGAACCTTCCAAGAAAAATGCTCATGTTGTTCATGAAATTTCCTCAATCGAGTCATCACCCGTCAAAGCTTCAAACACTAGAGTACCTTCCCAACAAACTCAACCAACCAAAGCTAGGAAAACCGCTCGAATTAGTATTCGACCTTGTAGCTTGGAGAAACCTTCGCCAATAAACCAAACACTCCTATCTCCACTAAAGCAACTAAACCCTCACCTCTAGAACCTATAATCCTCTCCTCCACCACACCTCTTTCATTCCCAAACCTTTACTCACTAGAAGACTTGCCCCCATGCCTTCTCATCCACCACCATTGCCCACATTCTCATTAATTGAGAAAATGGTACCAAAACAACCCTCTCACCAATAATTTGGTGTTGGAACATCACTAGCACCCGAGTCATACTCTCCCTCACCCTCAAATGATCCATTTTGGATTATGAGAAAAAACCAATCTCAACAACTGGACCATATGGAAGTTGACACTTCTTTACCTCCACCACTAACACATATATCACCACCTTCATCCTTAGTTGAACCACCACCTACTTCATCAAACTAACCTCCGCAAATCCCTCCATCCTTTGTGGAACCTCCACCTACTTCATCAAACCTTCCACCTCAAACTGCTCCAATCTTACCACCACCACTCCCTAGTCATGACAATGATTGCCTTCATTGTCAACATGTCCAAGGGTTAGTACATGAAGTACATGATGAATTGTGCTTCATGTTCTATCACCTTCTTGAACGATAAATCAAACCGTCCCTAAGTGGTGCTTCCTCTAGTCCTACGCGCAACTTAGAATTGTTAGGAATTTTACTTTAATACATGTTTGTATCATTTTCTTAGTTTTAGAGATATGTGTATCATTTCTCTTGTTTTATTAAATGAAACTAAATGTTTGTATGATATATAGTTATGTGAATATGTTTGGTGCAACAATACGTAACTCATTTGGACGATTACGTCACTATTTATATCTACATTACTGCCACTAAGTTGCAAGTACACGGTTCCCAAGTTTTTGCCTAGACGGATCCCTCACAGGAAGGATCCGCCAGAACCGTTGAACAGATTATAATTTTTGAGCTAATTTGAAGCTCATTTACAGGAAACAATGCACCATATACTTGTTTTTTAACCTTTGTTTTGTGGATTTTCAAAATACACATGAAGACTTTGATACCCTCAACAAGGGGGAGCTTTTCGTCAAAGCAAAGCATTGCAAAATACTTGCAATACATTCACTTAGGTTTCCTAACTACTTGACGTCCTCATCAAAAGGGAGCACTCGTCAAGGGGGAGCATTTCGTCAAAGTTAAAACCATGGCAAAAATACTTGCAATACACTCGTTTAGCCTTCCCAATTACTTGATGCCCTCAACAAAGGGAAGCATCCGTCAAGGGGGAGCTAAGACGAGAATCTTTCTCTTATCTGACCACTTCTCTTTACTTTTCTTTCTCTAACTCTTGCTCATTTTTTTTACAAGTTTTTCTCAAAAACATTTTCCACTATGTGTTAGTTTCTTTTCGATGCTCTTTTTGTTCGACAAAAGGAGAGAAGAGAGTAAAACTCAATTCAATTTTACAATTTTATTTTTTCTTAAAATAATCTTATGTTTTGTCATCAACAAAAAGGGGAGATTGTTAATACAAATAAACCATAAAAATGTTTATTTATATTTTACGATCTTCTAATGTTTTGTCGATAAAAAATGTAAAATCATTTTAACGAAATAAATAAAATACATAAAAGCTTTGAGCCAATAGTTTACTAACACACTTTTACTAAACATATTAAAACCATCAAAACATATTTAGTAAATAAGTTATATAAAACCAAAGACATTTTTACAAAACAAGTACAAGTAATATTGTTTACTTACATCTTATAAAAATGTATATGTACTTTGTATATGTTGTAATGGGTAAGAAATAGATAAAAACTAACCCATGACCCATGACCCATGATCCATTGACTAGGTACAATGAATCTTGTTGGGCAAGAACCAAAGTCCGTAACCCATACCCATGGAGCATGATCCATAACCCATGACCTATTGCATGACATCATGCATGAAGTCATGTTAGATATTATCCATGATCCATGACCCAAAGTCCATGACCCATGACCCAAGATCCATAACCCATTGACTAGGTACATTGCATCTTGTTGGGTATCCAAGATCCAAAGTACATGACCCATGGTCCAAAACCCATAACCCATTTTGCAACCCAAAATTCGGACTAAATTGACCTAGAAGCCGGATCCCAGGATTTGCACTGGCTGGATCCCTTGGGTGAGGGATCCGCCGAAACCGTGGGATAGTAGGCATATTTTGCCTATAAATAGTGTGTTGGGAATGAAGCTAACAGTTACCACTGATACGCTTGTGGTTAACACTGCTAAAGATTACACTAGCAGTGGAAACTCATTACCACTGCCAGTACATTATTACCATTACTATTAGGATAATTGTTATGTAGTTGTATATTGATAAGTATAGAAAATATCTTGTGTATATTCTATATTGTTAGTATTATACTTATCTTGTAAAGGACTCCTTGTGCTATAAAGGAGATCCTAGGTCATTGCTTAGGGTACGTATTATTCATATAAGCTTCAAGGTGTAACCCTAGTGATAAGAAAGATCACTCGTATCATTTCTTAATAATATTGAAGCTTTGTGTTAAACTGTTCACTTACATTACATCATACAATCCATCTTCTAAGTATTACTAAGTATATTCCGCGTGGTTATTAATATAATTCAAAGTATCACTAACACAAGGTGTGTGTTTAGATCCATCAAGTGGTATCGATCAAGGTTCGATACTTTGATTTAGAAGATCCAAGGAATAAGCTTAACTTACTCACTCAAATCAATGGAGATGGAAAACAACCCGGTCAACTCGCTCCAGGCTTCCTAAGCTCAAACTTAATGAGTTTGAGATGTGGAGGATAATGATTGAGCAATACTTTCTCATACAAGACTATGCTCTATGGGAGATCATCCTCACCGGTGATTCTTTCAAGTCTGCACTAAGATCGAGAAGATGGTGACACGTGGTTGTAACAATTTCGTGCTCGAGACTAATGATGAAAGATCAAAGAAGAAGAATGACCAAGGCCGAAGTTTGTTACTAATGACTCTTCCTAAATACTGCATCATTGCTTTCAAAGAAGTACAAGACAACAAAAGAACTTTTGAAGAGATCTCGGTGTTTGGTGGCAATGATGCTACAAAGAAGACACAAAGACATTGTTGAAGCAAAGTTATGAAAACTTCTCCGCTCAAGCAATGACTCACTTGACAACATCTTCACCAAAATCCGTAAGATTGTCACACAACCGATCGTGTTTGGCATTGAGGTAGAAAAGGAAGACCTCAATTTGAAGTTTCTAAGAAGTTTGCCTTCCGAGTTTCATACAAATGTTACAACCGGGAAAATAAACCGAGATTGAAACTATGAAGCTCAATGATCTTTACAACAACTTCAAACTCATTGAACAAAGATTGAAGAAGGCAGGAAACTTGGTACAAGCTCTAGCACTGGCATTGTTGTCAACCTCATTGGCGGTGATGATTCAAGATGACAATGATGATGATTTTGCCATCACCGGGTTCTACGCTTCCATCGGTAATGCTAGTGTTACCACCGCAGTTCAAAGAAGAAGGTTGCTGGTATTGAGATCCTACTTTTATGCTTTTATCTCCACTCAATTTAATGGCTCTATATTAACTCATGAAGACATAAAGCAAATTGATGAAGATGATTTGGAGGAGATGGACATAAAATGGCAAAGAGCTCTTCTTAGCATGAGGGATAGGAAATTCTACAAGAAGACTGGCAAGCCAAATCAAATCAATGGTGGAGAAACTGCAGGGTTCGATAAAAAGAAAGTAGAGTGTTTCAATTGTCACAAGTTGGGGCATTTTGCTAGAGAATGCAGAAGACCAAGGAACCAGGACAAAAAGGTCTACTTGGTACAAGCAAAAGAAAGAACCAATTGTGGAAGAACCAAAGGCAATGCTAGCTATTGATGGTGTGAGCTATGATTGAAGTTTCATGGCTGATGGATAAGAGGAACAACCTTCAGATGCTGCTACAGAACATGCTCTCATGGCTTTCTCTGACTCTGAGGTACAAAACTTTGAAAGTTGTTCTAAAACATGTAGGCTTCTAAAGAATGTGAAAGGCTTAATGAATTATTTGACACCAAAGAACGAGTTGTATGTCGCTAATTATACCGTGTCAAACCTAGAAGAGGCATAGTATTAGAAAACAACTAGAGCATTATAGAGCAAATGAGTCAAAATATAATGATGATATGATTATTCTTAGAAGAGAGATAGATCATAAGATGCAGTGAATGAGGCATTAAAAGAAGAGTTTGAAAAACTTAAAAAGATAAATGAGAATGTCCATTTAACTGCTGACACATGCTATTATCGCCTAAGTCAATTGATAAAATTTGGAATGCTCAAATTACTAGTAAAGTTAAGTCCGGTATGGGATACAACACCGCTTGCTCCACCACTAAGAGGTGTTCCATCACCTCCGGCATAGATTTAGCTCATACAGTCTAGAGGAATTTCGTGATCCGAATCTTGAATATGGTCCTCCCAAATTTGTGAAAAGTGGGAAGAGGTTAAGCATGAGACCGATGTTTTTGAAAGTGCAAGTGACTCATCCGTTGTAGATGAGAATGTTAAAAAGAATGTAGAGGCTTCTATCCCAAAAGTTGTTAATACTATTACAGAGGAACCTAGGAAACAAGTTAACAAGCCTAGATCAACTGTAAGGTATGCCGAGATGTATAGAACAAGTCATCAACTCCTAGGGGTAACCAGAGGAGTTGGAATCATGTCAAATCTCAACAACTAGGTAGTGATTTTGTGATGTACAATAAAGCATGTTATATATGTGGTAGATTTAATCATTTACATGCTAATTGTGACTATCATGTTGGGAGAAGGGAAGTCCATGGGAATAAAAGGGTGGAGCCAAACAGTTTTCAAAACAAAGTACACCCTAATTCACACAGCAAAATGATCCCAAGAGCAGTTCAACTAAGAAGTGGTCTTAAAACTTTTGCCACTACTAAAACTATTAACACTGCTCACCCTAAATCACTTGTTTCAAGTGCAAAATCTAAACCAACTTTTGTAAAATCTGCACAAACAGGGAAAAGATCTTTTCTCGATAAAAGGGTTAAATATAACCAACAAGGGTACCTAAAACTAAACTAGCAGCTACTAACGCTCAATCAAAATTTCCCACCGCAAGGGTTGTAAACAAGACCGAAGTAACATGGAAATGTGAAGGCCTCAAAGACGTTGGGAATGGAAACCTAAAAGAATTTCCTCTACAACCAATCCCAATGGTGTATCAATGACCTTTGATAGATTTAACTATATTGATACACGAGGCGATCCAAGTCAATCATGGCTTGGGTCCCCAAAGGAAACTAACTCCTTTCTTTTATGTGCAGGAATATCCAAGGACAAAAAGATCAGATCAAGGCTACACAGATAGTGGATGTTCAAGGCACATGACTGGCAACAAGTCCTATCTCTTAGATTTTGCACATTATAATGGACAGTTTGTCAGCTTTAGAGGTGGAGTTAATGGAAAAGATACTGGTAACCAACACAAATCTTTTTGCAGATAAAAGAAGTTAATCACAACCAGTATGATGCAAGGAATTTAAAGCAAAAGACATGGATTTTATTATTATTAAACAAATATGCACACCGAAAAAGAGGATACATCCATGAGTTACATACAACCAAAGATCATTACATGAAAAGAAAATGAAAACATCATTCAACTACCAACCGATGACACAAGCTTCACATCCTACCCCAACCCTACCCCAATCTAACCACCAACTACCACCTAAGGCTTCTTAGGAAAGGCCCACTCTGGCATCACTTTAGGCGCCATTCGCCTATCAATCACCCTATACACCTTAGGGGATGCTAGTCCAATCACCTTTCCTCTGACAGGTGGTGAGGATGATGAAGGACCCTCTGGTGGTGGTGCTGTCAACAATGGTTGAGAAGGTAGTACTTGTAGCTCTCCTGATGGAAGGATTGTAGCAAGGGGAGGAACCACAAGGACTCTTTCAGCTGTTTCTTAATCAGACTCTTCATAAGGAGACACATAGGAACTTATGTCTGAGCTGTCCTCTTTGATGATGGCATCCTGAGGCATTGGTTAGAGTCATGATGGACCAGCAACTGAAGGGGTAGTGCTCGTGGCCATATGAGTTCTCTTTCTTGAAGAAACCTCTTTAAACACCTCTTTCTTTGATCTACCTGGATTGTTCAGAACATAATGCCAAACACTATCATCCCAAACACTATCCGAAAATGAGCTGTCAGATGAGACATTGATAGGGTTTGAATGACTCATGGTGATTTTTGGAGAGAAGTATGTTTTTGAGAGAGATATGTTTTTGGAGTATGTGTGATATGAGTGGTTTGTGTGTTATAGATGCTTAAATAAAAGTTAAGTTGGATTCAGTAAGTTAATGTGGGGAAGGTGTAAGTTGTTGAGGAGTAAATGAAGTCTTTGACTTTGGTGGTATGATAAATGACTTGTAGTTGACTTGTTGACTGGGTGGTTTAATACTGTTTTAATCACTGCCAGCAAAAATTTTATTCACTTCGAGTTATTTACTAATCACTACTAACCTTAACAATGCTTTTAGTGTGTGGTTTTTGTTTATGATATGCATGTTTGAAGGATTCTTTGTATACATTGGAGTTGTTGCTGTTTAGTGCTTGTATTTTTGCTTGCCCACTAATTTTTATGCAGAAAATAAGGCTAACAGTGGAAACCATAATGCAAGCAGTGGTAAAAGTTACTCTCACAGTGGAAAAAGTAAAAAGAAACTTGATTCCATTCATGAAGAAGATTCATTACATTCTAAGAGGGAGTGCTTCCAACCACAATCAAAACACAAAATACAACAACCTAATACATCCTACATCCCTTCACCCTACACCAGCTACTCCATTGGCTTCTTGCCCTTGCCCTGATAGTCATGCTTGTTCTTCTGTGCTCTCTTCCTCTTGTTCTTAAAGGTTGACTGCATTCTTGGGCAAGCAAGACCAAGAACTTGTGGAGGAGGTCGTGGTAATCTTGCAGGCTTCTCTAGTATGGATATCTGCTTCAGGTTTGAGAGAGTTGTTTCCAATGCTTTTGTCAGAGCCCTTGGTAACTCTTTGGACAAGGAATAGGTCTCATCATCGGCATCATCATCGATGAACCGGAGTAGAACTCAAGAGAAGGTGCGTGTTGGCAACAAAGCAGGATTGGAAGTCTTCTTTGTTGACTTCTTGGAAGAAGTGCTTGAAACCCATGGTGGAAAGTAACCTGTCCACCCTGAGGCCTCTGATGATGACTCAGAAGCAATCACAAAATCTGTCTCTGAATCATAGGAGATGTCAATGATATTGGAAGGATTGCTCATGGTGATGTTTAGGGATTTTGTGAGTTCGAATGTGTTTTGATAAAGACTGTGATGTGTCGAGCCTCTTTATATAGGCAAAGTCGATCACAAGGGTTCATTAAAGAATATATTTATTTTTCCCTATTTTGGTAGGTTGAAGACTAAATATAGATATTATCGGGTTGACTTTGGGAAGATATTTTTAGATATTGGCTTGGTTAAAAGTAATTTTGGTTAAAACAAGTTGGTTATTCATATTCTTTGTATTATGCTAACACATGCAGGTAAATAACCAATCTTGGCTGGGAGTTGATCATAAAAGGTGTGTATCTGAGACACACAACAAATGGTTATTGATTCACCATGTCTAATCCACATAAGAATCAACTAGTCCAGAGCAAACGGCTACTGGTAAAGACTTAACAAATCCATTTATGGTTGATAGTTTACCAAAACTATATGGTTATCAACTCACCATATTCTTTATGATTAAGAGTTGGCTAGTCCATAGCAAACGACTCATGGTAAAGACATATCAAACCGTTGATAGTCGGTAGTTTGCTAAAACTATGATAAAGAGGTCCAATTTTCATATGTTTTTCTTTACCAACGCTCTTTGAAAATGTTTGTGAAAAATTACCACCGCTAGTTCACATTTTCATCGACAAGGTTATTTTTACCATCGTTGATCTAGCCTACAACTTGTTGTGTCAATTAATTAATTTTTTTACTAGCCGTTGAAGAGAAATTGCTTTCCATATATAGCGGTAAAATTTTTAGAAGATTATCTACTTTCCTAATTGCTATTTATCCTCTAAAGATAAATCTTTTCCTTAGATAATCTTTCTTGCGCAAAACTCTTAAACCCTACCACTATATATCTTCTCTCTCAATTGGCGAGTTATTTATTCAATTCTTCGACATAATATATTTTTCAATCAAAAGATTTTATGGCACCAATCACCTTTGCGATGAGCACAACCAAGTGGCCTACTTAGAAAAGTCAAACGAGAAGAGTGGCTCGTTTTTCATCGATTGTGGACTTCTAAACACTACCCATATAAGGTATGCTTTACTTCTTAATCCCACAATCTATATCTCTCAAATCAAACAGTTTTGGACTGCTCACCCATAACCATTGAAAATAGAGATACACATGAAACAATGGATGCTCTTAGAGCCACCGTGGACGGGTAACTATTCATGTTCTTGAGGCATCCTTGAGGAGAATTCTCCAATTGGATGATCTCAATGGTATCATCACATTACCTATGCCCAAAATTCATACACATCTTTCATCCATGGGGTATGATACCACTAACAAAAAGGCTACTTTCAAAAGAGTGGTTTCGTCCTCATTGGAGATTTTTGATACATACTCTTTACGCTGCCTAAGTCCTAAGAAAACATCTTATGAACAATTCGGTTCAACAATGGCTTACCCTTTGGTTTGTCTAGCCAACGATAGGATTTTAATTGGTCAAACTATATTTTCACAAATATGAAAGGCAATGTAAAGAGTTCAACAAAAATTTTGATGTATCCAAGGTTTGTGCAAGCGGTGTTAAATGAATTTCAAACGCAACCCCATACAACAGTTTATAAAATCCGTTGCCTTAAGCCTAAAGTTTTCAAAACATGAACAAAGATGGCAATAGGATTATTACACCTCTTTTCCTCAAATGCTTGCAAAGATTTCACAGTACAAAACTCACCCATAATCACTGCTCCAAACATTGATTACACTCCACCGATTCTCACACCTATGAGAGGAGGCATAAACAACCAACTCCTCCCATTACAACACAGCATGTCCCTCGATCCTTTTGGTTTAGGAACAAGCAGTGGTGGTTCCAGGCTTCAACCTAGTCCAACTAGGGAGGAATCTGAGCCAATTCCCTATGATTCACCTCTCCCAACAGGTCACACAGTTGGAGTGTTGAGGGCAGTGGGCAACAAATGGATTTGATGGAACTTTGTACCAAATTAGCAAAGTAGGTTGAATCTCTAGAGAAAGACTTGGCACAACTAAAGAAGCAACATACCAAGGATATTACACATTTGAAAGAGGAGATTCAGACCTTGAAGGAAGAGTTGCGGGTTGAAGCAAAGGAAAACTCAGAAGATAGTGATATCATCTCCATCCTCACCTTCTGGCGGTGATTGGAAGATTTCAATAAAGATTTGGGAAATTCTCCCAAACAGGGAGGAAAGCAGATGTCGAAACCAAGGGAGGAGAATTGACTTTGGAGATGAAGGTGTTTCAAGTAAAGAAGAAGTTACCATCACGATCAAGCTATTACCACCGCAAGAAGAAATCAAGAAAAATAAAGGTAAAACAGTTGTGCAGAGTGTAGAGCAACAAAGAAGAAATATTTCAAAGAAAGAACAAGCTCAAATTGCTCATGATGCAGAGGTTGCTAGAAAGATCAATGAAGATCAAGTTGCTAATAAGAAAAGACTAGAGGAGATAGAGATTGTAGACTTCATGGAGGCTAAAAGGTCGGGCAGAATGGACACCATCGATCCAATGGATGTAAATCCGCCCAATCGCTCCACCTACAATATTAAGAGAAAAGACTCCGAGTTCAACTATGTACCTACAGAACAAGAGATTGAGTTCTTGATTACTAATGATCCAGTGATCAAGAAGAAGGCAGTTGACCTAGTTGCAGATAAGTCTTTAACTAAAGAACAAAGAACATCACAGTTAAAGGACTTCATTCTAATAAAGAATAATCAAGCACTTCAAGATGCTATTGTTTCAGTCAAAAAGGGTCAAAAGAAACCAAGACAACCAACTAAGGCACAAGTTATAGCAATGATGAAAGATTATTGTTGCAAAGTTGGTGGCTGGAAAAGACATCAATTCAAAGGAATGCCTGATGATAAAGTTGAAGGTATCTATTACAGAGTTAAAAGGCAAGACCAAGATTTTATTCCAATGGACTCAAGAAGAAGAAAGAAGGTATCCTAATCAAGAGAAAGGCCAAAGATAGTGAATCTCGGACATTTAAGAAGACAAAGTTCTTTGAAGAACAAGAAGTTCCAATCGAGAAATTCATCAAGAACAGTTGGTGAAATGATATTGATAGAAGAAGAAGATTTTACCACGAACCACCGCAAGTCGGTCATCCTATTATTGATTGGGAAGTGTTTACTACTAGCAATTTTGCTCCAACATGGAAGATTACAAGGCTAGGTGGTGAAACTTCATCATTCATTCAATTTGAAGAACTCATCAAAGCATGTGATGGATATGATCCGGATACTTTGTGGAGATTGGTTCAAGAAAGGTTTGATGTCAAGATCTTAAAGATAGGAAGGAAATGCGTTATGGGTTAATCTAAGAAGGTTCTATGTACGGATACTAATGATGATTTCGAAATTATCATGTTCATGTCTGGTACTAAATGTTTTTATTATTATTCATGTGAAGTTTATCATGTTTCTACATTAGATGGAGTGGATGCATTCATGTTTCACGAGAAAGAATACCCACTCAGCTGGAACTCTCACCGTGATGTGTACAACAATAAGAGTTCATGAAGATAATGAGAAGGTCGAGCATTGTTACTTAGGCTTCAAGATCAATGTTCAAGAGCTATTCAGAATTAAGGAGAAAGTGAAGTGTTTGAAAGAATTCCCCAATCCTTACTGTAAGATGCAGATTGAAGAAACTTATTGATTTGGAGAAATCATAAGTTTAGGGAGGATTGTTGGGAATAAAGCTAACAGTTACCATCGATACGCTTGTGGTTAACATCTAAAGATTACACTAGCGGTGGAAACTCATTACCACCGCCAAGACATTATTACCATCGCTATTAGGATAATTGTTATGTAGTCGATATTGATAAGTATAGAAAAGATCTGTGTATATTCTATATTGTTAGTATTATACTTATCTTGTAAAGGACTTCTTGTGCTATAAAAGGAGATCCTAGGTCATTGCTTAGGGTACGCATTATTCATATAAGCTTCAAGGTGTAACCCTAGTGATAAGCAAGATCACTTGTATTATTTCTTAATAATATTGAAGCTTTGTGTTAAACTGTTCACTTACATTACATCATACAATCCATCTTCTAAGTATTACTAAGTATATTCCGCGTGCTTATTAATATAATTCAAAGTATCACTAACACAAGGTGTGTGTTTAGATCCATCATAGTGAGCCATTTTTCTCTTGCTCACTACCACTTTTAGACATACTTTCTCTATATGTTCTAACCTCTCTAACCACAGATCCAAAAGATCATTCTATGTAGTTTTATGTTTGAGTGATTTTCTAGGTTCCTCTTAAAGGCGAGATCACCACCTTTTGAAGACGTGCAAGCTCAAAGTCATGAGTTGCTAAGCTTCGTCATCGTCAAGATCACTAAAGTGCTTCTTGTTGATAGTTCTTTCCTCCCTCCATAGAAGTGTCGTGTTGAAGGCATTAGTGAATGGTGCCGAAGGTGTACATTCAATATGGTGCATCGATGTACAAGTTGTGTAGTTTGGGTTAAAGGATATTGATATCCTTTATAGTATTGTAAAAAGGAGTGTGTCTCCTTTGGGTAGTTGTGTTGGGTAGTAGAGTTGGGTAGTAGTTCCTCCTTTGTAATGAAACTTGGTATCTAGCCTTGTACCGGATAAAGTGTAGGCGACGTTGTGATAGGTTTGGTTCTACCTCGTAGAAGAACTCGGTGTCTAGCCTTGTACCAGATAAAGAGTAGGCGACGTTGTGAAGGCTTCTCCGCCACATTAAGGAGCTTGTGTTGTGTAGTGCTTTGAAACTCTTGAGTGTGGTACTCGGGGAGTGTAGTAGGGCAAGGAAGGTGTCCTTGTAGCCGAACCACTATAAATACTCGTGTCGTGGTTTTGTGCTCCTTTACTTTTTATTTCTTGCATTACTTACTTATATGCTCATCCATCAATATCCAACACATGATCTAAATGGATTGACATAAGTCGATCTAAATACTTTGAAACGAAGTTTTAATTGGCAAAACTATTCAATCCCCCCTTCTAGTTTTCCACACCCATTAAAACCACAATGCTCACAAACCAGAGTAGGACCATCAGCAGTCCTATTATTCCTAGTGTTATTAGGTTTAGGCACATTATTGGGTCTAGAGAAAGTACCATAGGTTTGGGATCTCTGGAAACTACCTCTATTAGGCACACTGTAATTAAACAAAAAGACCGAGACTTGAGAGGTACCAGTTCTTGAACCAGTGACAACAGCTTTATGAGAATCCTTACTAGAAATGATGGCAAAAGCCCTTTTAACATCAGGAATAGGGTCTTTAGATAAGATATTACTTCTTATTTGAATATATGAATCATCTAATCCCATTAAGAACTGCATTAGTTTCATAAGTTGATTATGTTTTTCAAAATCCTCAGATGCATGACATGTACACCTAGGATACTTCACAAGAGCATCAAACTGTTTTCACAGAGTACTCAACTTATTAAAATATTCAGCAATAGAAGTCCCATTTTGAGACAAAGAGATGATTTTATGGTGAAGATCAAAAGTAATAGACCCATCAACCCTATCAAATGTTTCTTTCAATTTAGTCCATATATCAGAAAAGATTTAGAAAAGATTTGCCCCAAAAATAACTCCTCTGATATAGAATTTAAGATCCACCCAAACACAACACCATTAACCCTATCCCATCGTCTACCTAAAACATCATCAGTATGTGATCTTGTGCAAAATCGATCAATAAAACCAGTTTTATTTATACCCTCTAAAGCCAAAAGCATTGCACAAGACCAAACATTAAAATTTTTAATTCCTTTAAGTTTTACAGATATAATTGTTAAGGTAGCAGAGTCATTAGGGTGTAAATGTAAATGTAAAGGGTGACTTAAGTCCAACTTACTTATCAAAGTAATATGTTCAACATAATCTTCAGCATCAAAATTATGAATATAATTATCAGGAGTATAACCATGAATAGACATGATTACAAAAATAACAAAGATCAATCAAAACAAGAATCAAACAAACAAAGAGGCAAGAAATTAGTTCCCAGGCTTTCATTGCCACTGAAGTGGTAGGTCAAGGGCGCACACAAGCAATCAATCAATATAAAACAAACAAATAAACACAGCAAATACACAAACACCATCGCAATCAATCCTCAACTTCCAATGTTTCCAAATCCTATCCTCCGGCAATCTAATGCAAGAAAATAAAGAACATAAGATAAAAGAGCGTGAGAAGTATTACAGTGTACGCAAATAGCAGCGGAAAACCAAACCTACTATACTTTTGATTCACTTAATCCAAGAACAATAAACCTAATTTCTCCAAATTAGGCAAAATCCCCATAATCACTTCCAATCAACCAAGAATCACCAAAAAAAATTGATTAAATCAACTTAATCAACCACAGAAGCCTTTAAAGATCAAAAGTCCCAAATTATCACAAATCCTAATTTTTCAAAAAATTAGGCGTTTTATAAAAACTTTTAAATTTGAACAATTAAACACAAGATCTATCAGCCAACAATAGTTAATTGAAAGATATCAATCAATTTTAGAAAATCCCCAAATTTTACGAAACCCTAATTTTTTAGAAAATAATTTTTAGAGCTAGATTAGACAGACTTTCTCTGATACCATGTAAAGAAACACAACAAAACAATTAAAACAATCTTTTATTACTTCCAAAAACCAAAACAATATCAAAACTGATCTCAATCAGTGAATACCAAGAACAATAACAACCTGGTCTCAATCAGATATCATACAACAATCTCCCACAGACTAAACTGATCAAGATGATCAAATATCACAAAATCAAACTAGGGTTTATAACTTGTGTGAGAGTATTTTTTAGAGTAGAGAGAGAAAATGGATCAAGAGTTATGAATGGCTTCTTGTCTTTTTCCCTTTTATATAGAACCAACCGAAAATACTTCCAGCTTGATAACAAAGGTCCTTCAACTATCCAGCTTTATCCACTAAGCTCCTAAAAGAATCAAACAGCTAAGCCTGAGAATACAAACATGACATAATCAGTCCTTGTAGTAATTCGAGGCTAAGATTATATTTTAACTTTATGAAGACCGACGAGATCTATTATCATCTTTTTAATCGGATCGGATCAAAAAGTGTATCATAACCTCATGTTATGACTATAGTTATTGTTTTTATAGAACCTCAAGTTCTATTACGATCATAGAATGAAAATACAATAACCTCAGGTTATTGTTAAAAAGCTCAATTAAGATTCCCTCAAGTGAATCACAATAACATAACCTTAAGTTATGATTAGTTTGTTTAATAGCCTTATGTGCTTTGATGATTCCTTCAAGTGAATCACAATAACATAACCTTAAGTTATGATTATTTTGTTTAATAGCCTTATGTGATTTGATGATTCCCTCAAGTGAATCAAATAACATCTTATGTTCCTTGGTGATTCTTTAATTGAATCACTAAACTAAAAGAACCTCAAGTTATGATTGTAATTTTATTTAGAACTTTATGTTCAGTTAAATTCTTGAAAATAATCACTATCAAATAACCTCATGTTATGCTGAAAATAAAAGATTATAACTTCATGTTTGTTTTTTCAAAAAATCACTTATTTTCACTTTTGTTTGCAAGCAATGAGAGAAAATGAAGGAAGTGCGTTTGTTTTTTTCCTCTTATGTCTACAAACGAAAAGAGAAAATGAAAGAAGTGCATTTGCTTATTTTTAAACATAAGAGGCACTAATGATTTTTTTCATCTTCAATTTTGTAGAATGTTTTCTTTTTGTGTAATTATCAATTCGTACATCTTCAAAATTTTAAAATTCACCTCTTATCGCATAAATGGTTTTGCAGATCAATCATAAAACATTTGAAAACAGTAGCAGTGATACACTATTATATAACTGTCAAGAATTAAACATTACTTTATGCTGTGTTTGTTTTGTCAGATGTTTTATGTCTGATATGTGAAACCATGTCTTTGGGAAAAGAGGTGGATCTTATTTCTTTGAGATACAAGAAGTGATAATCAGAAGAAAAAAAAATCTTCAAAGTTAAAGAGGAAAAAAAGTCGTTTTTGCCTTTTATGTCTAAAATTAAACAAACACAGACTTTTTTATTTTTTTCCCGCTTTCAGACATAAAAAGGATAAAAAATTCACTTCTTCATTTTCTCTTCTTCTGACGGTATACATGGACGGAAAAAACAAACGCATTTTTTTATGAGAAGATTCCAGAAATATGCTATAAAAAAATTTCTGTCCACAACGGAGTCAAAATTTTTGCAAATTCCCAATTTGGTTATGTGCGATTGTGTAAACGTGCAACCCTATACAAAATTCGACACGTGGCATGACTAAAAATACCATTTTAATCACTCTAATCATTTGGGTACCCAGTTGTCACATTTTGAATGGGGTCGCACATTCGCACAGCCGTCAGTCGAGCATGTAGTTCGGGTAAGACAAAATTCAAGTGCTCGACCGGCGGCTGTGCGAATGTGCGACTCTATTCAAAATGTGACAAATGGGTACCCAAATGATTAGAGAGTAATTAAAATGGTACTTTTAGTCATGCCACGTGTCGAATTTTGTATGAAGTCGCACATGACCAAATGAAGAGTTTGCAAAATTTTTGACTCCGTTGTAGACCTACTGTAAAAACTTTGGCATATTTATGGAACTTTCTTTTTTTTTTTTTTTTTTTTTTAAATCCTACTTGCAAACAAATTCTAAAAAAGCAAACATTGCCTTACTTTTTTCAACGAATAAAGTAACATTTATTTTAGCAAAGAGTAATTTACTAATATTTAGGTAAGGAAAAGGTTTAATCACAAATATTGTTTGGCGCATTAAATATAGCAAATTAAAAAGCCAAGTTGGGTAAAGAAGTCGCGTAGGTGATGGCGTGCACATGTTCATGAATCTTGTCACTCTAATCGACACAAATTGTGGTGAAGGAGTAGAAGAATGGGTAGTTTTGGATGAACAAGGAAATAGAAATTCTACAAGGCAACCAAGAGTTATTGGCACATGCTTCACTAGATTCAAGTCCCATAGACCATCTTTATCAACAATCTATCACAACTTAATCTTTTAATAAAATATTATTTTCTTTTTCCTCCACTTACACAACCAATACATACAACCAATCTATAATTTTTTTATCATTTATCAACAACCCAATTCAATCAATACATACAACCAATTAGTTTTTTGATAAAATAATAAGTATTTAAAGGGAAAAAAAAAACAAACAAACATACAACCATTAAAACATTGGCATGTAGCAGATTGTAGGTTGAGCTCTTAGGTTGCAGGATGATTTAGATTGGAAGGAAAGATTTGATGCTAAGATTAAAAAATTATTATTTTGTATGTATATTTGAATTGGGTTGGCAACCCAACTTATAAACATAGTCTTACAAATTGGTGAAGTGGAAGGATTACTCATTAGCCATGAACATCAATCAAACTACTATACATGATTGTGTCAACTAAAGCAATCATTGTTTAATATGTGCATACACGTTTAAGTTGTATGCGTGTGATTATTATTTCTTTCATAAGTTGTTAATTCACTTAAGCAAGACATCACTTATGTGATTGAACAAACGTTTATTCGCCAAATTCACTCCTACTTTCAATATGTATGAATTAAGATGAACTTACTTTCTTTTCGTTAAACATTCAAATAGTTTTTACCTGAAGTTCACCAAAGAACGACCTAAAGAGTGCTTCTTTAAGGTTATTTTCAAATTTATTAGCTTATGTGAAGGGTTGTTCACTTTCTTCTTAGGGTACATTTGACAAAAGCAATTGTTGCTACGCTCAAAAAAAGTTAAAATGGCTTTTAGATATAAGTGTTTACTTTCTTTTTTGTAGTTAAATGGATTTTATGTTAAGCCCATATTTTTGTCTTGTTTTGAAGCTTATTAGCTTATACAAGCTTTTTAATAAAAAGTCGGTAGCGGTTGGTACTCCTACCTTTTACTATTCAAATATTCTTTAGGTGAAAATCAAAATAATGATGAATAAAAATATTGTTATACAAATTTAGGATTCTGTTAACGAGACCTCTTAAATTCGTGGTTAAGCAAATGGTCTTAATTACAATATGAATGATTCTGGATGACGATCTCGAAAAAGGTGAAGACAATCTCGAAAAAAGTAGATACACATAAAACACGTGAACTAGATTGGATGAATTGTTTTTTTTTTACATAAAACCTAAAAACTTTGATATAGTGGTATGTAGTCTTGTTAGAAACACTTATGAGATATGTGGTATAGGTTAATAGGTACGTAACATAATTGTCATTCAAAAAATATGTGTAGTAAAATATAACTTCTTTGTCGTCAGCAAAACCCTTAAATTCTACATTAAAAATGTGTATTTGAGACTTGAGATTGTGTTTTGGTATGAAAACAAAGATTGTATTAAGAGCAAATATATGATAATTAGGGGAAAAAAAATATTAATTTTGCATTAAAAGTTAGAGAGTTCACTTTATAACTTTATTTATCCAAGAAAAGAAAAAGATATTAATAACCCATTTCATACCGTTGGATCAAAATATATGACCGTTACACTACACGCTCCCTTTTCACAAAATTCAAAACCATATTTAAAACCCTCAAAACCCAAATCTTGAACCACAAACATATGTCAAAAATGATGATGCGTTCAGATCGCAAGCCGCCGCTCGCTCTAAGATCCCCGGTTAGGCTTCGCTCTCGTCGCCCTCCTGCTCAATCAACTGGTGCGACAAACAACCTTCAAACCCCATCTGGTATTATTTTGTTTTTTTTCCTTGTTTGTGTTGAGATTGATTGATTTGGGTATTGGGTATTTGTGGGTTTTGGGTTTTGTGAAGTGAAATTGGGTGTTTTACGAAACCCGCCAATTGTTTGTGAAAATGTCTAGCTGAATTCAATAAAATTCGTTTTGGTGTAAAAAGATCTGTAAAGGGTTTCAAGAATTATGAAAAATTGTTCTTTTTGGTCGATTTATGTTGAATTTGTTTATCGACTAGTAGAGATTTTTGGGTTTACGATTTTGTAAGCCCTGTAAACTTTGGCGTTCGTTTTAGGAATTAGTAACTTTGACGTTTTTATAGGTTTCTGCTGAAATCGGTAGAGTGGTTAGTAGAAACTTTAGCGTTTTTGTTATGTATAGTTATATTGGTTACATGGGAACCCCTTAGGTTTAGTTTTCTTGCTCTGTTAGATGAATTTGTAATAATTTCTGTTCGTTATCACGGAATTTTTTTTACATGTTCACGACTGATGGAAAGTTATTTTAGTTCCTTGATTTTATGTTGAAAAATGTTTGATTGATCATTATATATTTGTGATAAAAAAAACTCTGTTTATAGGTTCTTACATCTGAAGTATGAAAAAATTGTTCATTTTGGACTTTCCAACAATGTGAATATCATATATATGACGATATATTCAGTGGAAAGTTTACAAATGGTTGATATAAGAAATAAAGTTTGTATTGGCCTTAAGTTTCTTTTCCTCTACTTTATACTAAAGTTTGTTGTTTTGCTTGGACTAACAGGTTCTTACACACAATCTCGTTTGCCCAAACCATCTTCTGAAGTAGAAGAACCTGAGCTCCGCCCTGAATACCAAACAATATCTCGTGAATTAAGAGATTTAACGAAGATGGTTCAAGAAACTTTGAGGGGATCTGCTACTACTAGTCAATCTGACGCTGGGAATCCTTTGTTCGAAAGGGGTAGGTTCTATGAAGAGTATTCTGCTATAAGAAATGAAAGGCTGAAAAGAAAGAGAGGCGAATCTGGTGTTGAGAAACAGACCCCGAGCAAACAGTATCTTGGGGTTAGAATGGAGTCCGCAAAGAGAACTGTGGAAGTCAAGAAATATGAGAGTGCGAGGAAGATGACAACACCGTTGGTGGAGAGGAGAGAGGTTGCGACGGCACAAAGGGTAGAGAGGAGAGAGCCTGTGACGACACAGAGGTATTCGTTGAGAAGTAGTAGCAAAGAAAACAAGAAACCGCCATTGGCTATGAGCTTTGAGAGATCAATGGATGCTACTGTGGAGCGAAAAACTACAGTGAGAAGGACTGCAAGGAAAGGGTACTAGCTACTGTTTTTCATCATTAGTAGTCATGGTTTGTATTCATGGATATACTTAGCCATGTTCTTGGGTTTGTGTTTGAAAGCATGCTCTATTTGAGTGAATCTTAGGATTCCTAGTGAAAGCTGCAACCAATTTGGTTGATCTTGGAACTTAAGAAAGCATAGGGCTTTTGTGTCATCAACTCTGAAAACTCGGTGGTTTTCATTGTTCTAGAAAAAACTTGTTATATTGAATTTAGACAAGAATTACATGCGCTCATATCTGTATCTTTTATCATGTTGTATCGGATTAGGATACCAGCATATCTTGTCTTTGATTTAGATTCTAATTGGGATTATCACTTATCTGATTTAGATTCTGATTGGTTATAAACTAATCACATGCTTTTCTTGTTGTAAAAAGATTTTTATTTGTAATCGTTGGTTATTTACAAAACACACATCAACTATGCAAAGAGATTAATATTGCTGCAAGCCTGCAACAAGAACTTGGTAATTTGGTTCGCATAAATGTTATCTAGCATTCATGAAACTGGCAATTTGGTTCGAATAAATCTAAAGATTGACAAAGCTATGACACTCCACGCTCTAAGAGTGCGCTTGGTTCAAACTAGGTAATGGGAAAAGGAAATGCAAAGGGAATACCGAAGAAAGGGAAACGGTAAAAAACCATTTCCCCAATTTATTGAATAATGGCCCATTACCTACTATTGGGTAATGAGTCATTGCATTAGAGCCAACCAAACATCATTAATCATTATCTTTGCTATTATTTATCCCTCAATACACTCAACCAAGCACACCCTAAATACTTAGTCAAACATCTCTACTTGACTTGTTAGCTCACACATTTGGTGTTGAGAAAAGTGACACCGGACTGAAGCAAACCCGCAACTAAAATAAGAAAATAATAAAAGATGACACACGGATATAACGTGAAAACCACGGGCAAGGAAAGATATGTTTCACTATGATGGAAATTATGAATTACACCATCTCTCTAATTACAAGGATAAACACTAATCGTTATATCTCTTGTATTAGGAGATACCACACAAACTCTAATAAACTCACTAGGAGATACAAAGACACTATGTGTTATAGGCAATTCTTTTGGGAATTGACATCATCCATGACATGATTAACCAACTTGACCTTGCAAATACACTCTATCTCTTTCTCAATAATCTCCCACTTGAAGATTATATTGAAACTCAATCAATATTCACACCGCTATCCTTCCTTGCACTTTCATGTTGCTTACGTTTCCGCTAGGCCGCATGAGGATCGGCACCATATAAACTTGTCACGCTTGATTGCTTTAGTCGATAATCATCACTTTATCATCGAGATGTATTTTTCGATATCAACGGTTCCTTCTTCTACTTTCTCATGAACGGTGATATCGAACTCAGATATGCTTTGTCTTTGAATGAAATGTCGGATTCCTTGCCAAATACAAGGCGCCTGATTGTCACAAAATAGAGTAATTTTCTTGTTCGCACTGAGTTCTTCCAACAACATCTTTAACCATACCGCTTTTTCGGCTTGAGCAAACAGCAACATATTCTCTTTCGTTGTTGACATGGCCACAACCGAATGCGCTTTAAAACCCACCATCGCTCCGCCAAAAGTGTAAACACATTCCTCGTGGTTGATTTACTTCCATCAAGATCACCTGCGTAATCAATTAAATACCCTCGACGATTAAATCTGGTTCCCCAAAACATAATGCAACATCCGAGGTTCCTTTTATGTATCTAAGGATCCTCTTCATGCTTCCCAATGCTTTCTACCAGTTCCACATGTACCGACTCACTACTCCCCCTCGCATGTGCAATGTATGGTCTTGTACAAATCATCGCGAACATTAAACTTCCCACTTCGATGCATACGGTACTCGAGACATCTCCATCCTCTCTTCTTCACCGTTAGGACTCATCTTGAGGATAACTTGACATTAGTAGGAACGGGTTGATATTGGCTTACAATCTTGCATATTGAACCTTTGCAAGATTTTCTTCACATAATTTTTCCGTGAAAGCCAAATTTTCCTACTAACTCTATCTCGTTGAATTTGCATCCCTAGAATCTTGTTCATGGGTCCAAGGTCTTTCATCTCAAATTCTCTAGCGAGTTGTGCCTTCGCCATCGACACGATCTTTGTTGGGGCTCGCAACCAATATGTCGTCAACATATAACAAAGAAGATGACAAAATCATTGTCTCCAAACCTCTTGTAATATGCACAAGAGTGCGTGTAATATGTTATATCCAAGGCCAATGATGAAAGAATCAAATCTCTTGTACCAACACCGGCGCTGCTTTTAAACTGCATGTAGATTTGTTTTACCGCAAACCAAGTTCTCTTTCCTTTTGTTTAAAACCTTCCGTTGGAGCATGTAAATTTCCTACTCAATATTTCCATGAAGAATGCAGCTTCACATCTAGTCGCTCTAGATGTAAATCATACGTAACACACATTTCCGAACCACTCGAGCAGGTTGTCATTCGAACCATTGGGAAAATATTTCGTTGAAGTCGATTCTCTTTATGAGCATATCCTTTGACTACCAATCTTGCACGATACCTTCCACCGGTCATCACCGTTCCTCTTGATCTTATACACCCATCTGTTTCCAATGGGTTTTCTTCCTCACCGGTAGTGGCATCGGTTCCCATGTTTTATTCTTATGAAGAGCTTCAATTTCTTCTTGCATTGTCGCCATCCGAACGACGATCCGAATTATTCAAGGCTTTGAAGAGTTGATGGCTCTCCTTCCTCTGCAAGAAGACAGTATGCAACGTTGCTCTCCATAACATAATCCGAGTGCCAAACCGGACGTTTTCTTTCACGATTAAGAGTACGAGTCATTGGAGCTTGAGACTCGGTCGTCTTATTCACCTCGTGCTGTGGTACGACTTTAGAAGAATCACTAGACTGAAATTTCTTTTCCATCTGTATTGACGTAGTTTCTCTTGTAGTGCTATCATCTTCTTCATTCTCTTGAATTTTGTCATCCACAAAGACAACATCTCTGCTGAAGACTACTTTGTGGGCAGTGGGGTCCCACAAGCGATACCCCTTTACTCCGTCAGCATATCCCAAGAACAAACATTTTCTGGATTTTGGATCCAGCTTTGTAGTTTCTTGAGAATTTTACATCACGTACACATGACTTCCAAATATATGAAGGTCTGAATAGTTGATCGGCTTTCCGCCCACATCTCCATCGATGTCTTCAACTCAATCGCAGCTTGAAGGTGACCGATTTATCACATAATAGGCGGTATTGATACGCCGTAACGATTTTTCTAAGCTGCGTTGCCAACATTGCTCTTGCTCTTTCCAACAAGACTGCTCATCCGCTCGCCACTCCGCTCACCGAGGAGTGTATCGTAGTGAAATGCCTTTTGATTCCTTCTTTCCTAAAAGGTATCAAATTCATCACCAGTGTATTCGCCTCCATTATCTGTCCTCAAACACTTGATCTTCTTTCCAGAATCAAGTTCAACCCGCGCTTTGTAAACTTTGAAAACTTCAAACACATCAGACTTCTTTTTGATTGGGTACACCCAACATCTCCTAGAATAGTCATCAATGAAGGATACAAAATACTTTGCTCCTCCCAGGGATAGAACCGGTGCCTGCTATACATCAGAGTGAACCAAGTCTAGAACATAGACACTTCTAGAATTTGATGTCTTGAATTTTAATCGATGATGCTTGCTGATAACAAAATGCTCACAGAAAGGTAAAGAACCCTTTGTGAGGTATGGAATTAACTTCCTTTCCACAAGAATCTTCATTCCTTGTTCCGACATATGTCCAAGCTTCTGATGCCATGTTATTGAAACTCTATGACTTGGACTATGTGAAGCAACAGATGCTTCCGCCTCTTCCATTATCTCTCCCTTCAGTTGGTATAAGTTCGCAACCACCTTTTCACCTTTCATAAGTACAAGCGCGCCTTTTATAACTTTCATGATCTTGTTTTGTATTTCAACCTTACAACCAAGATCATCCAATTGTCCTAGAAACAATAGATTCTTTTTCAGGCCCTCCACGTGTCGCACATCCTGAATAGTATGAATTGTACTATCATGCACCTTCACCATGATATTTCCAATTCCAATGATCCTTAGTTTATGATCATTGCAACTGTACACAGATCCGCCTCCAGAGATAGGTTTATATTGATGAAACCATTCTCTTATTGCGGTCATATGAAAAGTAGTTTCTGTATCGAACATCCATACATATGCGAATCTCTTCCTGCCTTCATTTGCAACCACTGCTTCACAACACAGAGCATTGCCATCTTCTGAAGTGCTAACGACATTTACCTGAGGATTAGAGGTATTTGAACCCCGACAATCTTTCTTAAAGTGACCCGGCTTGCCACATTTGTAGCATTTAAAATTCTTCTTCCTTCCTGTTCTAGATTTACCATGATTGTGACTCCCATCGAGCTGGGGTTCCATTGACCTTCCTCTCGCCACCACCAAAGCCTCCACTTGTCTTGAACCGGGTCTCTCGTCGTCCCTATTGTTACACCTATTTGTTTCTTCAAGAATGGCGGCTGCAACATCATCAAGATTAGATAGTCCGAAAGAAAATTATCGTTGTTGATGATAAGTCGGTCATATGAGTCGTAAACTTTGAAGTAGAATTTCAAGACGTTCTTGTAGCTCTATTTTACACCTTAAAGACGTGGTGAGAAAATAGAGTATTCAGTTATTAACATGCTCACCAACCAAGTCGATTCTCGTCATGCCGATACGCTGCATAACGCGCTGCTCGGGTCAAAGGAAACTTCCTTTTCTTCGAGCAAGTTTTTCAACCACCTAGGCAGTGAACCTAATCGTTGTAGTGTAGTATTAGGGTAAGCCTCGGGATTGATATCGTTCTCTAGGGGAATAGGAATGCTAGTGAGAAATTACTACGCTAAGGTTGGGGTTGAGGAAGATTATTTTTTATCTTTTTTATATTTTTTTAGAAAATTGAAAGGTACGATCTCGGGGTATTGGATTTGGGGGGTGGTACTTCTACCGATTACTCTACTATCTAATTATCTAATCTAAGCTAAGCGATAGTCTATGTCTAATTGATGTGTGCTCGTATGATGATTAAAAATGTTTTTACCTAGATGCTATTACTCCCTAGTTATCTTTTATTGGTGGTTGAATTGTCACGTCCTTATTCTTAACGCGTTGTGTCTTCTAAGGTCGTAGGGTATGCTTTTCTCCCTAACTCTTTGAGAATACCTTAAGGTTATTGCCTACAAAATCTCTAGGATTCATAAACTAACTCTAAGGTTATCTTTGGATGTTTAGCCTACAATTACTCTAGGTGATCATAAACTAAGGTTCACAAAGATTACTCAAGCATTAAAAACACAACGAATAACTAGGTTTCATAGATCTAAGCAAACACATAAGTAAATTAACCGGATATGGTAAACATGCAAGCATACACACATACAATCGAAGACATAATGAAATCAATGAAGTAAATAACTTATCTTGATGTAAAATAGGGTATGAGAACCATAAGATACTGCCCAAACCGGACAAAAATCATGTTAGGTTTTTACTCCACAAATCTACCTTTTTAAAAGTCTGAAAATCGAATTCTATATATAGAGTTACAATTGCGACGACGTCACCTTTTAATTGTGACGCCGTCAGATCGACCGTCATTAGGTTTTCGTCTTGGCCAAATCAACTTTGTGATGGCGTCACCTTATGGATGTGACGCCGTCACCTTCAACTTCTGACGTCGTCTGAATGTGGATATAGGGCATCTGGGATGAAAAGTCTTCGTGACGCCTTACTCTTCAAAGCCCCGACGCCTTCAGTGTAAAATAGCAATTTCGCTCCGAGTCGTCACAAATTTGAGCACATTGAGACGACGTTGTTCTTTGAATCGACGCCCGCCAACTTCGGCCCAAAGACTTGAGTGTCTTGACTTGACTTTAACCATTTTCTTCACATATTCACTCCTTTTCGTTCAAATAAGCATCATTCGAGCATTTTGCCTTCAAGAGACCTAAAAGTGAAAATGAGCGAAATTAAGCAAGAATGGATATAAAGTGGGCGATTAAGGGCTTAAATGACCCTCAAAAGTGTACGTTTAAATCCTTATCACATGTGAAGAGCATAAAGTTTCCTCTTAAGAAAAATTTATTGTGGAGCGATCTTGCCTCGCATAACCGAGCAAGATGATCCCAAATCTTTTTCACTTTTCTTTCCCCTATGCTTGACAAAACTCCATCTGCTAATGCCAGATGAAGATTTACAATAGCATTTCCGTCCATCTCGTCCCATTTACTGTCATCCGTGACCTCAGTTGGCCTTTCGTCAATGGCCGCTAAACATTTGTCCTTTCTAAGGATAGCCCTCATCTTTAATTTCCACAACGAGAAATTATTCCCATTGAATTTTTCGATTTCAAATTTCGCCGCCATTGCTACAATCACAATCTACTTTTCGACAAAACAATTATTTGTTAATAATAGTAACGAACACTTTTGAGTGAGTATAATCTTACTTATCTTTTGATGTGGAGGGTCCACTAATTAGTGGCAACCACAGAGCATACGATAAATAATTATACACACACCCAACCTTAGCTCTTGATATCACTTGTTGAGAAAAGTGACACCGGACTGAAGCAAACCCGCAACAAAAATAAGAAAATACTAATAAAAGATGACACACGGATATAACGTGGAAAACCCCAATATGGTAAAAACCATAAGAAAGGAAAGATACGTTTCACTATGATGAAAATTAGGAATTGCACCGTCTATCTAATTACAAGGGTAAACACTAATCGTTATATCTCTTATATTAGAAGATACCACACAAACTCTCTAATAAACTCACTAGGAGATACAAAGATACTATGTGTTACTTTGAATTGAGATGGGATGCAAATAAAGATTTCGTTCACTGCCTTTTAGGCTATGCGCAGTGGATTCGGTCCTCATCGGTCGGTTGCGTCGGTTGAGCTCGGTCGAGCCATTGTGGCTAGTAAGGTTGTCGTCGGTTGGGTGATGAAATTGGAGGAAGAAGGTTGCTTCCTCAACCGAGTGGGAAAGCCACATATATCCAAAATAAAATCCTACCGTTTCCTATTAAAAAAAAAAAATTAAACTTTACCACTTTTACAACATTATAAATACCAACCTCAAACACATTTTTAAACACACAATTTCAAACACAATTCAACATAAAATTCACATTCTCTTTACGCAAAGATCATTATGGCTTGTCGTCCCCTCATTCTCGTTATCGATATGCGAACGACGCTCAAAATCAATGCGAGAACGATGATGAGACTAGAAAAGACGCTATTATACGCTGCGCCATCCAATTCTTTGAGGACAAAAGGAATGAGAAGTCGCAGATGAGAGATAGCTACAAGACTTGCAACGACATCAAGAATGAACGAAAAGGTGTTATCGAGAAATTCCTTCGTGAGGAAGCCCGCAATGATGCCGAACTTATTGACAAGTTGTGGAAGTGTGTTCAACGGATAACGAACAACATCAACACCAAAGTCAATTGGAGCTATCGGGTGAACAAAGATGATGATCCAGAGTCTCCGGTGAGGGATCTCGAGACGAGGAAGCTTTGTCTCGCCTCGAGGATTATATACCTCCGCGTTTGATCCCTGTGGGACGACTTTTCGATTAGGATTTAAGATTTAGGATTTATGTATTATGTATTTCATATCGCTTAATTTTTAATATATTGTAATGTTTTTATTTATTTTTAATGAATTTTAATTTTGTTTTAAAAATATTTGAATTAAAAAAAAAAAAAAAAAAAACCTCAGTCACCACTGGCAACTAGGTCGTCGTCGCAATACCTCGGAGAGAAAGGCGATGGACGATTTAACCAGGCCGCCTCACGTGCATAGCCTTATAGGCAATTCTTTTGAGAATTGACATCATCCATTACATGATTAACCAACTTGACCTTGCAACTTGCAAAAAAATTCCAAAGCAAATATACTGTATCTCATTCCCAACATTTGGCTCATCATTAAGCGGTAGAAATTGAGAATTGGGAAAAGATAGAAATGCAAGGTGTAAGTTGTATCAAAATCTAGTAATCTACTATCTCTAGAGCAACATTTCATATATTTGAAGGGACAATCTATCAATGTACCCCATTATCTCCTTCCAATGCACCCCATAGGGTAGGTCCCATGTCCCAATGATTGGCTCAATCATTTGCTATTTTTTTTTTTTTTTTTAGTGTTTTAAGGCTACCCCAGTAAGGGATTCAATCCCATCATTTTCCCCGCCACGCCTTTCTCTCCTACGACCATGAGGCGATTAGGTGCCAAGAAAGCGACCTTTAATAAAATTAATTAAGAAAGTTGTGTGTTATTTTTATGTGTGTTTGTTTCGATCGTACACACGATCGACTTAAACAAAAAATCAAGTGATCGACATGTTCCACATCAAGGTGATCGATCGGCATTTTCCAAAAAATCAAGTGATCGACATGAAGATTGAGTCCACTGGGGCTAGCCTAATATGTATAGTGTTTTTGTTTTGTGTGTATTTATGTGTAGTGTATTTTATTTGTGTAGATTGTGTAGTGTTTTAATATGTATAGTGTATTTAATTGTGTATTTTTTTACGTTATGTATTTTTAATTGTGTATTAGTTTTCATTTAATTAAACAATAACAATAAAACATTAAAACATTAACCAAATACAACAACAAATGCTACTGCTATTACAACGAAATCTACTCTACATGAAAATTATTAATGTCATCTATAAGCTAATAGAGTATTCCACTCGACTGACATGCGTGATCAACTGGATTTCTTGCCAATTCCAGTGATGCCTCCAACGTTTTTATTCTTGCCTTCAATAATGTATTTTTTTAATTTATTTTTAAAATTTATGTGTCTTGCCTTTAAAAAAATTATTTAAAAAATTATTTTTAAAAATGTATTTATTTAAAAACCTATTTTTTCTAAAAATATTTAAAAAAAACAATTTAAAATAAAAATAAATAAAATGTATTTAAAAAATTGTTTTTTTTTTTTTTAAATATTTTTGAAAATGTATTTATTCAAAACTTTAAAAAAATATATATATTTTTTAAAAAGTATTTTTTTATAAAAAACTTATGTTTGGAATTAAAGTACTTTCGAGATAAGGCGATGATGATAACCAAACCATAGAAAACGAATGGACGGAAAGGAGACTTTATCACTTTGCAACCTTCAACCGAGCCTATTAAAATTCTCAATAATTTTTGTAATTTTTGACTACGTTTTTTTTAACACAACGCAAAAAAAATAAAAATAAAAAATAAATAAATAAAAACATTACTAAGTTAAGTTTACAAATTAAAAAAAAAAAAAATTACTAAACATAAAGGGACACTATCATTTTGGTATACGAGTAATTTTTTTGTCTAGTTTTATGCTTGCCTTTTGTTTGACCACAGTTAAAAATTTATTATATAAAATTGAGTCTGTTCAATATTTGTCACCTAAAGTATTGCTGCTCATTTTAAGTGTTTGGTGATTAGTCATTAAATCACTAAAACAAATGACATTTTTTATAAACATCGCTGTCTCACTCATGACATGGCATTTAAAGAAGAGAGAGAAAAATGCAACACCCCTACCATGGGGTGTTGCGTTCAGACAGAGACCTTTTGAAAGGAACGATCCGCACGGCCGCATTCTCTATTTCCTTGTTTGCACACAACTTTTATTTCTATTTTATTTTATTTTTCCGTTAGTTTTGTTCTAGGAATAATGACGGTGGGTATATATTTTCTATCGCTTGTTCCAAGTATAAAACTGTTTCGATATTTTTTGGTTTTGTTGTATTTTATTGTTAGTTTGTTGCAGGAATAACAACTACTCCCTCCGTCCTAAAATTATTGTCCACCGACAAAAAAATCACAATTTAAAAAAAATCATTTATTACTGCTTTGATTTCTACAAAAGCAACCAAAAGACAGTTTTACCCTTTGACAATTAATTAATGTTTTTATTTAATTTTGTAAATAAGAATTTTGATTTTGGTCAATATGGTAAACTTAAACAATTTTAACTTCTATTTTTAGTAGTGGACAATCTTTTTGAAACAACTTAAAAAGAAAATATGGATAATAAAAATGGGACAGAGGGAGTATGATATTTAAGGAAAGGAAGGGGGGGGGGGAATTATTAAATTTTTAGTAGTGGACAATCTTTTGAAACAACTTAAAAAGAAAATATGGATAATATAAATGGGACGGAGGGAGTATGATATTTAAGGAAAGGAGGGGGGGAATTATTAAAAGTACAAGAGTAAAAGATCTATACTATTTTATAAAATGTTTGGGACTTTCCAAATAAAGTAGTCTTAAAAATTTTAAGACCAAAAACATTTCTTTATTAAGAAATATAAAGAAATAAAGAAGCATTTACTAATTGTTTCACAATATTGGTCAACATTTATTAATTTTGATGGTCAATACGAATAAAAGCAGTGATAATACAAAATGGTCTAACAGACTTTAAGGCTTTAAAAGCTTTGTAATAAAAAAGGTCCATATTTTTCACATAGTGTTCAATACATACACTTATGTTACAACTGAAAATTTTAATGGTCTTTATGTGCATCAAATTTGTAACAGCCCATTTTATTTAAATACCACCAAAACACACAAATAATTACACCACCACCAGAGTTACACAACCTCACCGGAGCTCCCCATCCCTACAGTGTTACACCACCACCAACGGACATCTCCTCAACCACGATACACCATACCAAACAAGAAGAGAGAAAAGTTAAACCAAACAACCCATCAACAATAAAACAAACTCCAACATACCATATAATTCAACTCCTCACGCCACAAACTCAAAATCCCATCTCCTCAACTAAACAAGACTCGACTTGAAACAAAACGAAATATCTGATATCTTTTAAGAAAGACCAAAACAACCTGGGTTTCATTCTTGCTTCTTGTTCGGTTAAAAGAAAACGAAAACGCAAATAACACACCTACCCGAGACCTTATCAAAAGATCTTGAAGCCGATATATACTAGCCTGGTCATCGAACAATGAAAAAAAGAAAGAAGGAGAAGAACAGAAACGACAAGAGTACTACAACAACTATATAAGACTCGAAAGAATTTAAAAGATCAATAAGATCTCGCCTTTGTTGTTACAAAATCAATATTGATTGTTGAACACACATGCACATCATAAACCTATATAGAAGATCACTTTCAATATACGAACTTTTAAAAGAAATAACAAGAACAAAAGTGTTCCTATCATTTCTCTATTTCGAGTTACAAACAACAAGCCTCAATCAATACCTACCTTAAGACCTCAATATAAAGATCTTAAAAACGAGTCTTATTTTATTCAATCAAATATTCGTGAGCTTATTCGCTAAACAAGGGATGACAAGAAGATTTTTTGTATGTTTTAGGCTCGGTAAATGCTTAAAGAATACCATTTGAAGGTTTGTTTGTTTGTTTGTTGAAGGTTATTTGTTTGTTGTGTGCTTTGTAAAAGCATGAAGAAGATCTTGTGTGTTCTTGTTCCTCACCAAACAAAGAAAGAAATTTGAGAGAATAATTAAGAAAAGGGGCGAGTATGTGATGTTTGTGGATTAGGGTTAACGAGTAAAGAAAACCCGCCGATGCAATGGGATTGCTTAAAGGACTTACTTTGCAACGACATTTAAACTTCGGGGTTGTTTTTGCCAAGTTGCAAAGATTATTAATGTTAAAGGACTTGCTTTGCAACGACACTTGAACCTCAGGGGCTTTCGCCAAGTTACGAAAGATTATTAATGTTAAAGGACTTACTTTGCAACGCCACTGAACCTCGGGGGTATTTTGTCAAGTTGGCAAAGTTTGCATTTAATGCACACAACTTTGCACAACTTGGGTCCTGACATTTAGTATATATATAAATAACATTAGAGTTATTAGGGTTGTATTTTTATATATCCGGTTTGTGGACTTGACCGATTTGGTTTTTGGACCGGTTGATGAATTATGGGCCATGTGTATTCATTTGTTTCACATAAGTGAATGTTGTTCGTTAATATATTTGTGTGTAGACATAAAACTAAAAGGGATGAACTTTGTATTGTTAATGGTCAAACTTTGAATATGGTTATTATTGGTTTTTTATTGATAAAATAACTCCTCACGCCATAATTCAACTCCTCACGCCAACAACAAAACCATGTTATGGTAAAAAATACTAGGTTACTAAATGAAATCATGGGATGACATTTAAACCGAAAATATGGGCCTAATAGCTATATTTGAATATTAATGAGTTAACTAAAATTTGGATTGTGACAAAAGATGGCTTGGAGTGAAATTAGGGTGTTCCTCAATCGGTTCTCGGGTTAATCGGTTTATTCGGTTCGAGTTGTTCGGCTAACTTTTTTTTGTCATAACCGAACCAAACCGAAAATATATGTGAGCTTATTGAACTGAGAACCAAACCAAGTTTGGTTCGGTTATATGACGGACCACCATTTACCACCACGACTTAGCAATATAAACACCACTAGATGGTGCTAAAACCTCTATTTTAAAATACCTTGTATGTTTAAACAATATATAATATTACACGTCCTAAACGAATAGCTATATCGTTGACCATCGCCGATTTTCGTTGCATCGTGATGCAAGTCTGCCATTTTTTAAAGCAACACTGTGCGGTAAAGTTGTTTCATTAAGTTATCGCGATGTGTTAAGTTAGCATCATGAAAAACATATAATCGCGTAGGTACCCTCGCTATAAAAGCTTTTATTATTTTACTAAATGCGTAAGAAAACAAACTAATTTCCAATTAATAACCTCTCGTTGGATATTCTTTATTTCCTTCTTTAAAAGTAATGCATCGGAAAACCTCATCGCAAAAATATAATCACACGGGTACCCGCCGCCGCAACGCGCGGGTACCCGGCTATGTCACATAAAGGGTGCAAATAATATGAGCGGGGTACGGATAACCTCCCATTTTGAAAAAGATAAAAGGCGAGAAGATGGGGCATATTAATTTGTGAGGAAGAAGTAAATGAATATGACTTGGATGATGAAGATAACGCTTTATAACTTCATGAAGATAGTTGAGTTTTTGCACGCTTTAGAATTTAAGTACTCCCTATTATTTATGATTTAAAATATTATAACTTTAAGTACTCCATATTATTTTTGCGCAGTATTTACCTTTTTCATTAGTAAAGTGTTTTATATGCATTTTTTATTTTATTTTTTTGCCTAAACTTGTAAGGTGTTTTAACTTGGTCATTTTGTTATAAATAGTATTAGAGAGGGTATTAATTGTGATACACAATTTATATGACTAAATTTATGCTTAACAAAAGAGTGAGA